>CM021101.1:712658688-712804605 GCA_007115665.2 Sequoiadendron giganteum | reverse complement strand
TCATGATATCCACAAAATCCTTCACCCCAAGCAATCAACCAACTAAAATAAGCCTTGTATACCCACAACTCATTGAATTGGGCCAACAAGGACCACCGATTCTAGATTTATTCCAAAATAATGAAGTAATCTTGGAATTCATGGGACTTTGTGAAAAATTACCATGGGTAGATCACAAAGTTGGTTTTGATATAGAATTGGACATAGGGGCCTACTATGGGGAGATGATTGAATCCTCCAGTCACAAAATTGATGAAATGCAACTAACATGCAGATATCTAAGTGAAAACCAAACTGTGACACTTTTTGATCCTAAAATAGTAAAAATAAAGGACGAATCCAAAGGTGAAAACCTCTCTGAGGTGCCCAAGGATGAGGGATTCAATATCCCCCTTAGTGCAATGCATCTAGAGAAGTTATTAGTTCTAGAAGAAAAGGCCTCTCCAGTCAATGTGGGAAGAAAAGAAGTACCCAAGATCACTTTCTATGCCAAAACCTTTTTGGATGAAGGATAGAAGAACCTAGTAACATTTCTGAAAGAGTGAAGAAACAGATTTGCATTGTCATACAAAGATATGCTAGGTCTCGATCTAGAAGTTGTTGTGCATCATTTAGCAGTATATCCTGAAGCCAAGCTAGTGAATTAGAAATTAAGAAAGATGCACCCTCAGATAGCACTCTTGGTGAAACTTGAGTTACAAAAACTTCTTGACATTGGATTCATCTGACCGATAGATTATCTTGAGTAGGTTTCAGACCTAGTACCATTCTTCAAACCCACTGGGGGCATTACAATATGCACATATTTCATAGACTTAAACGAGGCATGCCCAAAGGATGATTTTCCTCTTCCTAACATTGACCTCATTATGGATTTAACATCTGGGCATGAAATGATGTCACTCATGGATGGTTTCTTAGGCTATAATAAAATCATGATCACAAAGGAGGATCAACACAAAACTACATTCAATTGTCCATGGGGAACATATTGTTGGAATGTGATGCCATTTGGGTTGAAGAATGTAGGAGCAGCCTATCAAAGAGCAAGGACCCTCATATTTCATGACATGATCCACAAAATAGTCAAAGACTATTTGTATGATGTTTTTTGTGAAATCAAAGAAAATAAGTGAACACATAGAAGTCTTAGGACCCATCTTTGGTAGACTCAAAGAGTATAAGGTATGGCTAAACCTGAAAAAGTGTGTCTTTGGGGTTACATCACAGAAGCTTCTTGGCTACATTGTATCATAGAGAGGGATACAATTTAAAATTTGGAAACCCTAATTTCAAATCATGAAGTGCATCGCTCATTACAATGACATCACTAGAAAGGAAAAAAGCATCCTCGATTCTGAAAATAGTGTTACAATATAATGACACTAGTCACCCTAATCCAAATTTTAAAGCATCATAAATGCACTAAAAAGTCAAAATTCAAGGAAAGTTTCAGATTGTGTATTGTTGGTCTTGTGCCTGGAGGCTTCTGGTACTCTCAAACTAGGTCAAAAATATGTTGTGGGAGCACTTGTTGCACCATTTTTTCAGGAGGTTAGAGCTCAAATTGTAGCAAATATCTCAAGTGTGAATGTACAAATGATTTGAAAATGACCCTTAATCACCTATTTAAGCCTAAAAATTTGGGTTTTTTGCCCTAATTTGACTATGCAGCCGGGGTTTTCACCACTTTCACTAATCTTGCCAAACTGAAGCTTATTTTGCACAGTCTTTTTTTTTAATGTTTTTAGCATGTTTTTTTTGCATCCCAAAGCCCTTTCAAACACCTAAGTCAACATTTTAACCTTTGTCAAGAAATCAACCCAAAATTCAAAATTTCTACTTGATATTTCTTGAGGGGGTAGGGAACGAGCTTATTCCTTCTGTTGTGGCAATAGCAGAGCATCTAAAAATTAGAAAAAAGTTAATTTTTGATTTGAGTAGCAATATTTCACCCAAAGAAAGTATCAATCTTTGAACCAATGTAACAAATACCTCAATTCAAAGAGGAGTAAAATATAAACACTTAAAAATGTCTTGAATGATATCATGCACTCGCATAAGGTATACTAACATCATGTCATCCTAAAACCAATCCTCTTTTTGCTTAATTGATTAAATTAGCCTAGATATTTAATTAATTATGGCATTTTCATCTATTGATCTAATTGACCTAATTAGGTTAATTCACCCCCTTTCATGCTAACATTTCATCTTATTAAATTAAATACATCAAGTTATTTAATTTAAATCCTCAAGTCCTCTTATTTAATTAAATAACCCTAAGTTATTTAATTAAATATCATATCACTTTCCCCTTTTTATTAAATCATTTTATTTAATGAAAATTGTCTAATTCCCATAATTTGCATAATTGAAACTTTATTTAGTTATCAAATTACTAATAAATCTAATCTTCCCACTTGCAAGGGAATATTCCAAGGGAATATTGTTGAATAGGAGAATTGAGAGGGGGGGTGAATCAGTTGTCACAAAATTAAACCTTTTCTTCAGTTACCATAACTAATACTTAAAATTGCTTAAATGATTAATCATAAATACCAATGCAAAAACTCAAATCCAACACATAAAAACAATCACACGTGATTTACATGGAAAAACCAATGAGGGAAAAACAACAATGAGGATTAACTCACTATAGAGAATATAAAAATTGATTACAAAAAGGATCACTCCCTAAAATAAGGCTCACTGCCTGAAATAAGGACTTACTGTTCAAAACAAGGACTCACTGTCCAACAAGGCTACAACCTAGAGGGCTCATTCCAACATAGATACAAAAAGGAAAAATAAGACTTGTTACAAAGAGAATACAATCCCAATGAAAAAAATGATTCCACCATAGTCACTTAATCAACTTACATGAATGATAGAGTTCACCTTCTTCTCACTGCATCCAGAAACTCAACATTAAGCTTCACACTAATCTCCCACACTCGCAACACACACCCACTTACTAAATAGAATCAATATCGCATCAAATTGCACTCTCTTTTCTCTTATTTCTCTTCTTCTTCACTCTTGCATCTTGACTTCATCATTAAATCATCTTGCATTTATACCATCTTCTACTTTAAAACATATCCAAAGTCGACCATCCAAATCCAAATTCAAATTAGGTCAGTGCCACAACATCCTAGGTTGGAATTAGAATGAGGGAAACCCAAACACATGCTTCAAGGAACCCAAAAAGATCCAACATGCTACATAATCCTCAAAAGTAGTATTTCACACAAGGTCAGCCAAACTAGTGTAAAACACATAGATCCATTAAGCACGAATATTTCTACCACCAAAACTATATTCAGTAGAACCAAGGAGACACAAATCTAGAACTGTAAATCATAAGACTTCATCAAATATAAATTTGAACCAACAACATTTCTCTCGGACCTCAACCAGAAAAATAGAAAAACATAGTTCTCAATTGTTGAACACAACTTGCACTATACAATGAATCAACAACCAAAAATCTGGATATAACATCTGCTAACAACCATGAGAAACATATTTGAACCGCACAACCACATGAGAAAATACAAATTAAAAACCAAAGAAACCACTAACCACATCCAACATATCTTTATTACAATTTTCTCAATATGCTCGACATATATAACCAACAACAACTAGTAGATAACTAGTTGACTAGTTGACATCAATGAAAACACCTTCAATATTTCCATAGAAATTTTATTCTTGGAAAAAATATTCCTCCAAAATAAATATTCCCATGCAATATTCTTTCCCCTTTTGCACATTAAAACTTTGTTTTAATATGCTAAATATCAAATTTTCCTCACCCATGAGAATATTCTAAAGAATATTATCTCTCTTCACTCATTTGAAAAAAGGAATATTCTTCCTTATAACAAGCATTCAACAAAGCTTCTTGCGCAAGTTTTGAAAGTGTGTTTGTTTGGAAGAATATGAACCCTTGATTCTTTCCTTGATCCATGTGATCGTTGATTCTCATCCATTGATGAGAACCCATGGTCCATGTTTCATCTTTCCTCCAATTTTGACCATTGATTAAGCTTTTTAATCTTAACCCTTCATTTCTCATTTGTCATATAAATAGGTCACTATTTGGAGACAAATTGTTGGCAAAAAAGAAGAGCTAACTAAGAGGGGGGGTGAATCAGTTGTCACAAAATTTATAACTTAATCAATCTTATTAACCTTTAATTCTAGATCTAATGAATAACAGTGAAAGAAAGAATTAAGCCACACATCAGAAAAACAAAACACCAAGATTTTTGCGTGGAAACCATTTTAAGGGAAAAACCGCAGTGGAGATTAATCCATAGTTATACCATGTTAAAAGTATAATGAAAAATTAATAGGAAATGCACTTGCATTCAAGCACACTACCTAGAGCTCATTGCTCAAAGGAAGGCTCATTGCCTTACATAAGACAATCAGATTAAAACCATATGAGTGGAATGAATTGAGAAATTAGCTTCTAAAAAAGCCTGATGACAATTCCAGTTAGGCACAGAAAGACTTCTTCACACATCGCTCAAAATTATTCACACTTTACTTTGCACTTGAATGATTTGATCGTTATTCACACATATAATTCACATACATAGATTGAGCACACATGAGCATACCTCAAAATGAGGAAAACAATTGCTCTTATATATCCACTACATGGATTTACATCAACAACTCTGTCAGCCATAAGTAATAGATGAATTGCAAACTGTCGGCCTCAATACATTAACAAATCTCAATGCGCACCAACATAAGTCGGTCAAAACATAGATAGGACCTAAATCAACATCTTCAAACACACCAAGCAATAAGAAATTAACCATAAGGATCTGCAACATGCTACCACTATCATGTCGGCCAAGAACATGAAAACCCGAACACACAAAAAAAAGATCTTGGATCACGAACACGTCGATCAACACAGACATACCACACTGATAGAGAATGATCTAGAAATATCTACGAACATCTCAGGAATGTATGCAACATTGAAATTTCCATAATATCATCCTCTTCTTCTATGAATAACTGCTAGAGTAGAAAAATGACTATAGGAACACCGAACTTATTAAACTTTCACCAAACTTGATGTGCACCTCTGAAAATTTCAAACAACATACTAGATAGGCTTAGAAACAAACCCATTAGACTGCAACACCTAAAAATCAACTTACAAGATTTTACACCATACAAAACTTCTCAGCTTCACAAATTGCCTACTATATATTTATTACAATTTTATCAATATCCTCAACATATGCAGCCTTCAGAATCACCAATGATAATAGTGTTGACATCAATGACAACCACATATCAACAACACAACCACAACATCCAACAATCTCCCCCTTTGGCATTGATGGTTGGTTCTACCCACAAAAGGATATAAAAGTCACGGCAAATCCTAACTTGGGAATTGGAAATTCTAGCAGGTGACTAACATCTTCTCATGGTCATTCATTTACTTGTCAAACTAGGGAACATATAATTTAAATGGAGCGGCACTTTATGTGCACTAAGAACCGGTTTTAGCCACAACCTACTTGAAATAAATACTTGAAAGGAATTCTAACTCTAATGCAGGGACGTGAGACAAAGTCTTACTAACTTAAGCATCACTTAACTAAAGCAGGAATCGTAATAACCATGAACTGGCCTTATGCTGCAGGAACAGACACAGGGATGGATTCCTTATGCTATAGGAACAATGTAAGACTGAGTTTGCATTAAAACTTACTGGAATGAAATTCTAATAGATAAGCAACAGGAAGTAAATAGATAACTACAAATACTTACTAAATGGGCCCCCTTAGCAAGCATCAACCAATTAAACAAGAGTTGAACTCAAAAATTCATTAGCTTTTTATTCATGAACTTGAAATCACATACATGGTTGTTCTACTTGTAAGAAAACTTTAACACAAAGCTCTGTTTTTCATTATAACAGTAATCTCAATACACTCTGTTCTAACTCTATTCTCTAGTCTAATCTCTTCTTAATCATCTCGTTCACTCTCGTAGGAGGAAAATTTATTTAAAGAGAAACAACTAACTAACTAACTAATAGAGAAAGAAGCGGATATAAATGCCTCCTGAGGTCGAGGAAAAGATTTCATAAATGCAAGTTTATCTAATTAACAGATTCAGAGGGAATCTAGAACTCCAATCTTCCTAGATTGATGATCCATTCGATTTCCTTCCCAATGACCCGGACAAAGAATCCTCGCTTGAAACGACTCCTTCAATGGTGTGCTTGAGGCGGATTTTTCTGCAAGGCCATGTTTTGCTGTGCATTGACCCATTCATACTAGCTTTTAACAACCTATAGAACACATGGCAACAGAGGCAAAAGAAGGCATGCACTCATAATAGCACGATACCCATCATTAATCACACACATCAAATTAATCTTACTTATCCAAAAACTACATATATCATATCAATCAATTGAGAGGTCAAAACAGGGTAATGAACATAGACATACTAAGATATTTAGGCTGCGAGAATATAGGAATGATTGTCATAGAATACTACCCATTAACATAAAAAGTTTATAACCACAGAGTTTAAAACATCCATAAAAGAGAGCAAGGTATTTTAAAACTATAACATGATATCCAAATTATAAACATATTTTGAGCTCATCATTTACCCCCTACTTTAGCTAATGCTAGTCCTCCAGTGTTAATCTTCCTAGTTGTGTCCCTGAAATCTGTAGGAGTCACATGGCCTTGTAGTGTAGTCCCAAACCTCTAGTAGAAACCCCTGCAATTTTGCCATCTTTCATATCTACGAGCTTCTGTGTCTTCATTGATATCTGTGGCCAGATAAGGATACAGTGGCCACATCAAAGCAGGAGGTCTAAATGTCAGTGGCAACCACAATTCAAATCTTTCCTGAAGACCCAACTGCATATATATTTCTGATCTCTTGACGGCTGCTCTTAAATTCAAGGGACTATGGGGCTCAGACCTTCTTAGACCAACTGTCAGCTTTTTCCATCTTGTTTTACTTCAGGAAGCTGAAAGCTTCCAGAATGAATATGGTTGGCCTTTAAACTTGTCATAAACCTGTTTCCTAAGATCAAATATCCTTATCCTTGCTGTAGGATCATAAAATCCATATGCAACAAAAAACCAGGTTCTCAAAAATGTTTAAGGGTCTGAGCTTTCTAATCTAAGGGGAATAGGTTCTTTCCGCTTAGCTTCCTCATAATCCTGAAATTGTTTCCCATAATTAATTTCATTTTCCGCCCAAGACATAAGTGATCTCAAATGAATGTCACCTATGAAAAGAAGTGGATTCCACTCAGTTTCACGAGGGATTAATAAACCATGTAAATAAAATTCACACATAGAATTCCTTAGCCAATTAGGTGCTTTTTGATAGGCATCATAGAATTCTTTAACAAAATTAGGAATAGGGTCAAGGTTTTTAGAAATCCCCATTAACTGGAACCACAAAAATTGCTCTTTGATGCACATTGCATACACTCTGGGTGGTGGCCTACATTCCATGATTTTCCCTGCCACCTTCATCATTTCATTCATCTTTTCTTTTACCTCCTGGATTTCCTATTTTTGATTTTCAATCTCTCTCTTTAATTTCTTCTTCTCTTCCTCCTATAGACTTTGTTGCATTTGAGTTTTAGCCAGATGGCGAAAAATCAAGGACTGAAGTGTCACAGGCCTCTTAAGGTATTCTAAGTATTCGATTAGCAATGTTCTCTTATACACAACCAATGTCTGACATGTTTCAGAGGGCAATGGTATTGCATTGGATGTCTCAGGTTGCTCAAATTGCTCCTGTTCTTGCTGCAGGACAAAATCATGTTGTTGGTCAGGAGGGGACTGTGTTTCCTCAGAAATTCTTTCAGCTGCATCAACCAAGTCATCAAGACTCAACATTCTCCCTTTATTATCACAACCTTGCTGTACTTCCCCAACTTCCTCTTTTTCATTTTGTATATCATCAAAAATAATAGAGGAGTTGAGTGGAAAATTCTCAGATATACTTTGAGAATTCTCATGAATGAGTTCCTCGGATTCCTCTGAAATGACTATTATTTCAGGTCGGATAGAAGAGATTGGGGTAGTTTTATTTCGTTTTCTTGCTGAAGCTCTTTTAGGCAATGTAGCTAATGAAGGAGGTTCTTTTGAAACTTTTCTCATCCTAGCTTGCTTGGGGGTTTGAGACTCAGTAGGAGATGATGATGAAACTATGGTGACATCAGGTGTTGCTGCAGGAAAAAGCTAGGCAGGCTAATTTTTCTTCTTCGTTTGAGGGTTTTCTTCTGGGGTATGCCCAACGCTGGATGGTTCTCCTACTTTTGTTTTCCCTTTCTCTTTCCTTGATGTAGACCTAGTTTTAACTTGGCTAGAGGGCTCAGTTATAGTGGCTGCAGGACTAGGTGCTACAGGAGAAGCAGGTGATTCTTACTCAGCTTCTCTACTCGAAGACTCTACTGTCTTTCTCTTTTTCTTGGGTTGTGTAGGTAGTGTTCTAGGAGGTTCTGGAGGTTGCAGTCCTTTCTGGGCAAAAAATTCTTGCCAAGAAAGGGGTGATACGTCCCTCAGGGAATGCTCAGTTGGTAATAAGGGCATGATGGGAGATGGAATTGTCTTTACCCTTCTGGGTTTCATGGGCACTCTGATCCAAAAGTTTTAACAAGAAATTTGGGACGTTGATAGCTAACCCGTGCCTCATATGACTCAATAATTTAAAGTGTTAGGAATGCAAATAGGAAAAACGTCCTTCACAAGTTAAATATCTGATTATAAAGGAGGCATATTCCAAATATGGATAAGGTAGTGACACCCTTTTGCATCCTTGCTTTGAAACCTCCAAGGGTCCATTAGTTGGCAATGTGAATTCTACCCTGGCAGAGACGACATCCCTTCCTAAAGGAAATTTTTCTCTAGCTGCAGGAAGTCCGGTTATCTCAACAATCTGTTCCTTAATAACGGCTACTATTAAACCTCATATTTTAGCCTCTCCCTCATAAAGAGTTCTCATTAATTCACCAACAACTTCCTCATTAAAGGAATTGATACTCAAAAAGTAATTCAGCCATATGCACATACTGAATGCCTGAACTATTTGAGGGTCTTGTGTTAAGGCCTCATGAGATGCTAGTTCATGCCGTACTAGCTAACCACTTATATTCACAACCGTTTATGCTAAAACACCTGAATCTCAACCTCTTTAGAATATTTGAAAAACACTTTTCTTTGCTGTGCTTCTTTCGTTATGGCTTCTTTACCTTTTTACTTTACCAAAAAAAAATGATATAAAAGACAATTGCATGCAATGATTTTTTAGTAACTACTTAATTAATCAGTTAACTTACTGATCAGGGAAAAGCATGCATTGATTTGGCGGTAAGTATGATAAAAATTGTCTTTAATAGACATGGCAATGTCAAAATGAAAGAATTTGAAATAGATTATCTCGCCCCCTACTTAAGATTTGGCATGTGTCCACACATGTGCAAAAGGATAGGCGAGGAACTGGAAGGAATGACTTATAGACATATTGTAATAAATGAATAAATAAAATGAATGAATGATATGACTAATAAAAAGAATATCGCGTACCTTGTGATTAATGCTCGTGGATGTTGGGAGATATCACAACATAACTGGAAATGACTGCTTGAAAAGAAACCATAAATGAATGTGGTACGACAGGTGGATGACATGGATGGGTGACATAGAAAAGAAGAATGGAATGAGTGAATGATGGTGATGGAGAAAGTGGCTTTCATAAAAAGAAAACCTTTATTATGGACATACAACATAGTGTTCAAAGAGATGCTGCAGGAAGAAGATCGAAGCCTTTTGCTACATGAAGATTACTGGCCACAGGGGAAAAAGAATGCTTTATAAATTGTTCTTTTGATGCAGGCTTATGGTATAACCAAAGACGGTGTCCATTAACTAGTAGTTTGAAGCGGACAGGATTGATTGTTGCCAACTAAAGCGAACCATTATCAAATACATTCTTAATTTTATACGGACCAAACCATCTTGTTGTAAGCTTACCTTGATTCTCTTTATACCTAGAGTCGTAGAGTAGGGCCCAATCACCAATGGAGAAATACTTTGTGTGGATATTGTGGTCATGCCATTTCTTCCTTTACTATTGTATTGCTTCAGTGTGCTGGAGGGAAACTTTCCTCATCTCATCCAATGCATTTAACTGTAGGAGGCGTTCCTTTTGTGCTTCTGAAAGATCAATCTGAAGCTGAAGTGCAGTCCGTAAGCTCTTATGCTCAAATTCAATTGGCAACATGGCAGTTTTACCATAAAGCAACTCAAAAGGGGTAAACCCTGTAGTTATTTTCCATGTTGTCTTATAAGCCCAGACCGCTTTCGGAAGATGATTGCTCCAATCTTTCTTATGTAACTAGACTATTTTTGTAAGGATTGCCTCCAATTCTCTGTTAGTTACCTCTGCCTGACCATTAGCTTGAGGGTGATAAGGGCTTGACTTTCTGTGTTTGATTTTGTAGTCATTCATCAATGTTGTGATCAAGTTTGAAGTAAATTAAGCTCCCTGATCAGTAACAAGTTCTCTAGGGACTCCAAATCTGGTAAAAAATTGTTCATAAAGGAATTCAACAATCCTATTATCTCGTGCATGTGTCATTGCTTTTACTTCCACCCATTCTGTCACATAATCAGTGAAAACTAAAATGTAGGATTTTCCATTGGATGGAGGATCAATTGGCCCAACAAAATCCATTCCCCACTTATCAAAGGGAGTAACCACCACTTGTGGATACAAGGGAATTTCATCAGACTTCATTGGTCTCCCCATTCTTTGACATCTGTCACATTTTTTGGTGTAGGCTACAACATCCTTGTGTAGTGTGGGCCAATAGTACCTCATATTAAGTAATTTCACTGATGTTCTTTTAGATGCAAACTGCCCACCACATGGATCATCATTACAAGCATGTAAAATGTCATATGTCTCATCTTCTCTGACACACCATCGCATGACTTGGTCAGGCCTTGTATAAAACCAACAGTCTGCAATCCATGAAAAGTTAAAACTTTTCTCAATCAACAACTTCCTGTCCTTTGGTGAGAAGTGAGCTGGTATTTTGCTGGCTGCTAAATAATTTGCAATATCCGCATACCATGGTGTTTGAGCAGAAATAGAAAACAAATGTTCATCAGGAAAGCTATCATCAATTACTTTAGATGTGGCAGGTGTAGCAGTTTGAAGTCTTGAAAAAAAATCAACCACCACATTTGGCTTGCATGGCTTGTCGATAACTGTGATATCAAATTCCTGCAACAATAGTAGCCACCTTGCTAATCTACCAGATATGGCAGGTTTATTCATAAGGTACCTTATTGCTGCATGGTCTGTATGAACAAATATTTGGTAACCAGTGAAATAATGCCGAAACTTGTTCAAAGCATACAAAATTGCTAGCAATTTTTTTTTGTGACAATATAGTTTAATTATGGGCCTCGAAGATTTTTGTTGATGAAATAGATGGTATGCTCTATGGAATTCTCCTGTCCCAACACTACCCCTATGGAATAATCAGAAGCATCTATGTGTATATGAAAGGGCAGACTCCACTTTGGTCCTTGAAGAACAGGTGCTTTAGTAAGTAAGTCTTTAAGCTGTAGGAAAGATTTGTCACAGGCCTCAGTCCAAGTAAATTCACAATCCTTAGTCAATAAGGCATACAAGGGACTAGCTATTTTGTTGAAATCTTTAATGAATCTTCTATAGTATCTAGCATGTCCTAAGAAGCTTGTAACATCCTTTTGTTTCATAGGTGTTTGCAAAGTTAGAATAACTTCTATTTTTGCAGGGTCAACCTGAATCCTTGCCAGAGAGATATGATGGCCTAAAAAAATTCCCTCTTGCATCATCATAAAAGACTTCTCACTATTCAAAGACAAATTATGCTCCTTACATATTTTCAAAACTTTCTCCAAATTATAATGCTTCTTCATAAGTTACTCCATAAGTGGTGAAGTCATCCATGTAAATATCCATAGAATCATGAGAAATATTAGCAAAAATACTAATTACTGCACTTTGAAATATGGCGAGAGCATTACATAGGCCAAAAAGTAGGACAAAGTAAGCAAAAATCCCCCATGGACAAGTAAAGGTTGTTTTATCTTGATCCCCATGGGCAATTTTAATTTGATTATACCCACTATATCCATCTAAAAATGAGAAATAATTTTTACCAGATAATGAGTCTAGTACTTGATCAACAAATGGTAGTGGAAAGTGATCCTTTTTAGTTGCAGTATTCAGCTCCCTATAATCTACGCAAACTCGCAACTTCCCACCTTTTTTAGGAACAATCACCAATGGAGATACCCATTGACTATCTAAAATAGGGTAGATGAAACCAGCATCAAGCAATTTTTGAAGTTCATTTTTAACTATTTCACTGAGTGTTGGGTTTATCCTTCATTGAGGCTGCCTAACAAGAGAACAATCTTCCTTAATGTAGATCCTATGAGTACAGAGCTGAGGATCTATTCCCTTCATATCCCCATATTCCTATGCAAAAGCATTGTGTTGATCTTGCATCATTGTGACCAGGGAAGTTTGTTGAGCTTTAGGTAGCTCATTATTGATATTCAGATAGTGGCCTGGAGACAACTCAATTTGTTTGGTAAGATCATTCATGGAAGCTACTGGCAAAGGTGGTGTTTGTATTTCTTGTGGGAGAAAATGTTGATAGACTACAGGGACTTTAAATGGTAGGTTCTTAGGGCTCAGTTGTTGCAAGAAAGATTGTTGAGGACAGTTATTTAGAACATATGGGCTACTTATGTCAGAATTGGACTGCAAAATTTGGAAAAGCAGATCATCCTCACTCTGAATTTGGGAAAATAGATTAGTTTGCAACATCATCAATTGGGCCAATGAGTTTACATCTTCACTTTCTTCTCCTAAGTCTGGCCAAATTGGTTTAGACAAGTCTGGCTGAGACTGGGCAGGCGGGTATAGAGCCAATTTCTTCGTTGACTGACCATCAGAGATTGTCATGTCTCTAGAATGACATCCTATAAAGGCATCAACTGTGGCTAACCATGGTCTACCTAGGATGATAGTATATCCCCCCAAAGTTTCCTTAGTGGACAATATGGTGACATATGCGGGGTATTCCCATGATTCAAGATTGACAATTATATCTTCCACCAGCTTGTCAAGTGTTACAGTGGAATTGTTAGCAAGCTGCAGGATGGTGGGTGTAGACCTAATGGTTAGGATATTCAAATACTCCATAGTATGTTTGGTCATTACATTGATGGCTACACCTAGGTCAATCAAAAAATTCTTTACCAATTGGCCATTAATATTTATTTGTACTACAGGACTTCCACGGTTGGCATATTTTGGCATAACTACCTTTCCTAGCATAATATTTTCCAATTTTCTAAGAAAATGGATAGTTTGGGGATCCTTTTTCTCTCTTCCAGGTTTCTACAAATAGGCCTCCTTAATGGCTTTTCCATAAATTGGAACATCTTTTATGGCTTGGAAGAGGGGAATCTGGATGTGTACATTCTTTAGCTGATCCAAAATATCAAAGGTAGGCTCTCCGATGGACTTACGTGTAGTGACTTGCAATCTATGAGGAAAAGGTGGTTTGGCTTGATGTTACAGGACTGTCTCCTTAGAAACAGTATTTGATATAGGTATATTGGTTGTAGGATCAACAGGTTGTTTAGAGACAGAGTCTAGAACCTCAGTAATTACTGGAGGTTGCAGAGTAGGTAGGGTGGTTCGAGGCCTTAGATGGATAACATTGATATGCAAATCATAAAATGGATAATGATTAGCTTCTACAAAATACATAGGTTGTTGTTAATGCTGCTTATTATTAGGATTTGGCAATGGATGAGTAGGCATAGGCATTTGTTTTAGAGGGCTAGTATTTGCAGTTGGTGCCACAGGGGCTGCAGATGGCGGCATGAGGGCCAGAAGTTGTGGTTGCTATGGCTGCAGGAATCCAGGGGATTGGCTCTGCCATTGTTGAGAGCTTCTCCATTGAGGATTCTGCTTCCAGTTACCTTAGGGTGGAGCCCATTGTCCTTGTGGGTGCTGCCAACCTCCTTGAGGAGATTTTGATTTTGAATTTGGATAGTTAGGCCATTGTGGTTGAGAGGTATTCCATGGTGGTGATGTGCCATATGTAGGTTGCCATTGGTTACTGTAATTAGAGTAAGGATTACCAAAATTTAGAGGGTCTTGAGTCATACCTTGTCTTTGAGCCCATGGACACCTTTGTGCAACGTAGAATACTTGGTCATCATCACCTTCTACTGCCTTAAAGTCAGTAGGTAATTGCTTAGCCTCCATATTGGCCACCATCTTACATCTACAGTCATGCTTCTTTTGTCGACAATGTGGACAGAACTCAGCCAAGATTGCTTCAACTTCCTCATGTTTCTTTTGAGCTTGCATAGTATCCAACTGTGTAGCCATATTATTTATGATATCATGCTTGAAATCAAACAGAAAATTTGAAATCTCCATCCATGAAACTCCATTATTAGAAGCCTTTCCCATTGTGGCCTGATGACCTCTTCCCTTCTTGACACTTGCTTGAGAGTAATTGCAACATATGCTCTTAATATCATCCCAAGGCAGTTGGGTTATATCTCCTCCTCCCATTAGATCAAGAGCATCAATACAAGAATCATTGATTCCCCTCAGAAAAAGTAATTTATGAGATTCTTCATTGAGAGTATGGTCTGAATTCTTCTTCAAAGAAAAAAAAATCCTTGAGACATAGTCTTCCAAGCTTTCATCCTCCTTCTGCTGAATTTGGAATATATCATCACCCTTACTACCACTCTTGCAATATTCCTTATATTTTTCAAGAAACTTTGTTTGCATGAGTGCCCAACTATCAACAACATTCCTCCCCAAACTCATGAACCATCTTAGAGCTCCCTCCTTCAAAGTAGTAGGAAACAACTTTAGCTTATGAGCATCTGTGGTATAGTCATAACTTCGATAGAGGATGTCGAACTCAAACATGAAAGTGTCTGGGTCCTCAGTAACTAGTCCATAAAACTTGGGGAGTAATGAAGAAGGAATAATTTTAAGGTTATCATTATCTTGCTGGGCAGTAATAGGGAATTTAAAAGTAGGAGGTCGATTAGGTGGATTTTGTGCCATATTTGTTTGATGAAGTATCAGAGCAAATGGATTTTCCTGGGTTCTTCTTCAGCAAGGTCAAAGGGAAATTCAACGAGTAGGTCTTCAACAAATGGATTGATATCTTGGTTTCCTTCTTCCTCAAATAGATTATAAGCTGGTTCAAAATCATTATCAGTGAGGGAAGGGTTTGGTAAGAATCTCCCTAGAGCATCTCTTCTTCTATGCATGTAATGGACTTAACTGAAAATTTGAAGGATTTGAAAATTCCAGAATAAACACACTATGCTACTGCTAACAATGACTATGACAGGTTCTTAGCTTGACACCATCCCCGACAATGACGCCAAAAATGGTTGTGCCCACAAAAGGATATAAAAGTCATGAAAAATCCTAACCTGGGAATTGGATATTCCAGTAGGTGACTAACATCTTCTCATGGTATTTCATTTACTTGTCAAACCAGGGAACGTATACTTGAAATGGAGCGGCACTGTATGTGCACTAAGAACTAGTTTTAGCCACAACCTACTTGAAATAAATACTTGAAAGGAATTATAACTCTAATGCAGGAACATGAGACAAAGTCTTAGTAACTTAAGTATCACTTAACTAAAGCAGGAATCGTAATAACCATTACTAGGAAACAAACCATGAACTGGCCTTATGTTGTAGGAATAGACACAGGGATGGATTCCTTATGCTGCAGGAACAATGTAAGACTGAGTTTGCATTAAAACTTACTGGAATGAAATTCTAATAGATAAGCAGCAGGAAGTAAACAGTTAACTACAAATATTTACTAAGTGGGCCCCCTTAGCAAGCATCAACCAATTAAACAAGAGTTGAACTCAAAACTTCATTAGCTTTTTATTCATGAACTTGAAATCACATACATGGTTGTTCTGCTTGTAAGAAAACTTTAACACAAAGCTCTGTTTTTCATTATAACAGTATTCACAATACACTCTGTTCTAACTCTATTCTCTAGTCTAATCTCTTCTTAATCATCTCGTTCACTCTCAAAGGAGGAACATTTATTTAAAGAGAAACAACTAACTAACTAACTAACAGAGAAAGATACAGATATAAATGCCTCTTGAGGTTGAGGAACAGATTTCATAAATGCAAGTATATCTACTCAACAAATTTAGAGGGAATCTAGAACTCCACTCTTCCTAGATTGATGATCCATTCACTTTCCTTCCCAATGACCCAGACAAAGAATCCTTGCTTGAAACGACTCCTTCAATGGTGTGTTAGAGGTGGATTTTTCTGCAAGGCCATGTTTTGCTATACATTGACCCGTTCATACTAGCTTTTAACAACCTGTAGAACACATGGAAATAGAGGAAAAAGAAGGCATGTACTCATAATAGCACGATACCCATCATTAATCACATGCATCAAATTCATCTTACTTATCCAAAAACTACATATATCGTATCGGTCAATTGAGAGGTCAAAACAAGGTAATGAACATATACATACTAAGATATTTAGGTTGCGAGAATATAGGAATGATTGTCATAGAATACTACCCATTAACATAAAAATTTTATAACCACAAAGTTTAAAACATCCATAAAAGAGAGAAAGGGCTTTTAAAACTATAACATGATATCCAAATTATAAACATATTCTGGGCTCATCAATGGCAACACATGATGTGAAAAAAAATACCATCAATGCAACTAACTCTTCTTCCAACAATCTTTCCTTTACACAATTCTCTTCTCCCCCTTAGTTCACACTGGTCTTCTAAGGTTTTTCACATTATACTTCTCCCCCTTTGACATCAATGGTAATCTTACATGAGCTCTGAACCACGTATCTGAAACATCTGACTACTCCTCTTTGGTAGCAGCCACCGCAACATCATTCTAGAATAATATATGACTATGAAGCCACGAACTGATGCAAAGACCTGCGTCATTAGTTCTGATCAGGAGTGGAAATCACCCCTAACTTTCCTCTGAGGTACTCAAAAGTATCCTTATGCAATGCCTTGGTAAAGATGTCTAAAATTTTCTCCTTAGTAGGTATATACTCTAGTCTAACTTCTTTGTCACTCACTTTATCTTTCAAGAAGTGATATTTGATGGATATATGTTTTGTCTTTGAATGCAACACTAGATTCTTATAAATGTTTATGGTGCTTGAATTGTCACATAATATGGAAATAGGCTCTTCATACTCAATATTGGCATCTCCCAACATCTACTTCATCCACATTACTTGAGTACAGTTGTTAGCGGAAACATATACTCTTCCTCAACAATAGATAAGGAAACAAAATTCTTCTTTTTACTTAGCCAAGATACTAGCCTCTTCCCCAAGAAGAATGCACCAACACTAGTACTTATTCTATCATCCACATCTCCTGCCCAATTTTAGCATCTGTAAAGGTGCTTAGGATAAGATCATCATCCTTACGATACCAAAGCCCAAAATCAACTATTCCTTTTAGGTATCTAAAAATTCTCTTTATTGTAGTCACATGTGATTCCTTTGGGTCCGCTTGATATCTACCAACCATGAATACAACATTCATTATGTTTGGCCTAGTCTGAGTCAAATAGAGTAATCCACCAATCATTGACCTATATCTTGTTTTATTTTCTTTAGGAGAATCATCCTTTTGTGTGATTTTGCATCTAGCTACCATAGGTGTACCAACTGGCTTTGAGTCTTCCATGCCAAATCTTTTCAGTAACTCTTTTACATATTTGGACTGAAATATTCCATCATAAAATTGAGTAATTTCAATCCTAAAAGGAATTTCATCTCTCCTATCATTGAAATCTCAAATTCACCTTTCATTTCATCAAAAAACTTCATACATAAGTCATCATCACCTTCAAAAATAATGTCATCAATAAAGACTTTAATTATCAGCTCTCTATCCTGATCCAACTTGAAATACAAATTATTGTCAACAGTACCCTTACTAAATCCAAGCTTCAACAAGTATTTTTCCAATCTATCATACCAAGCTCTAGGAGCTTGCTTAAGTCCATATAGATTTTTCTTCAATCAGCATATAATGTTATTTTCATCAGTCAGTTGAAATCCATCTAGTTGTTCAACATAAACTTCTTCTTCTAACTCACCATTAAGAAATGTTGACTTTACATCCATTCGATAAACTTTATAATTCTTAAAAGTAGCATAAGCAAGAAATAATCTTACAGCTTCAATTCTAGCAATAGGGGCAAAAGTTTCTTCAAAGTCAATACCTTCCATCTGTGATTACCCTTTGCAAACCAGTCTTGCTTTGTTTCTGACCACTTCACCTTATTCATTCAGCTTATTCTGAAAGACCCATTTGGTTCCAATCACATTTTTGTCTCAAGGTCTAGGAACAAGAGTCCATGTATCATTTTTCTCTATTTTCCTCAGTTCTTCCTGCATTGCTTCCATCCAATATTCATCTTTACATTCTTCATTGATATTGCTAGGCTCAGTCTTGGAGATTAGGCAATACTCTTCCAAAATTCTTCTTCTAGTCTACACACCTTTGTTCTTGTCTCCTATGATTTAACTATCAGAATCATTTCACCTTACATACCTTTAATTTTGGAATTTTCTCTAGCTTCTGGTTCTTTTGCTCTTTCTTTTGTGCTTCCATTAGTTTTTGCTTCTTGATTCTCTTAGTTCACCGAAACAATTTGGAGTTGACTTTGTGTCTGAAAATTATTTCCATTGTTAGTACTATCATGTTGGTCATTTGAATCATATCCACTACATTTGTATGGTCTATCAATATCTTCATCAACTATGACATTAGCACTTTCAACCATTTTATTCAATCTTTTGTTAAAGCATCGATAAGCTTTGCTCTTAGTAGAGTAACCTAGAATGATTCCTTCATCACTTCTAGCATCAAAATTTCCTATATCATCATCTCTCTTGGTTTAGCATTTGCTTCCAATTTTTTTGAAGTATTTAATAGTAGGCTTATAACCAAACCACAGCTCAAAAGGAGTCTTACCAGAATTTCCATTAATATTTAACTAGTTGATAGTATACACAACAATGCTTACAACTTCTCTCCAGTAGAAATGAGGAACATTTTCTTCCAACATCATAGTTCTAGTAGTGTCTAGAACGGTTATTTTCTTTCTTTCAACAACTCCATTATGTTGAGGGGTCCATGGAGTTGATAGTTGTCTTTGGATTCCATGCTCTTCATAGAAAGAATTGAATTCCCAAGAAGTGAATTCACCACCTCTCTCTAACCTTAAGCATTTGATCTTTAGACCTGTCTCATTCTCTGCCATAGCTTTGAAGATTTTGAAATTTTCTAGTGCTTCATGTTTTCTCTCTCAAGAAAGAAATCCATATCATCCCAAAATAATCATCAATAAGTAACATAAAGTAGCTTTCTCCTTGAAGACTTCTGATTCTAGAGGGATCACATAGATCAATATGCACCAATTCCAATACTCCATTAGAGTTATGTTGTTTGCTCCGAAAATAATTTATAGTTTTCTTTCCCATCTGACATTCCTTGCACATAGTGTTAGTAGGCTTCACCAACTTAGGAAGATCTCTGAATGCTTGAGAGGAACTTATTTTGACAATGTTATCAAAGTTCACATGACACAACCTCCTATGCCACAACTAGCTTACATCAACTCAAGAAATTAAATAACTTTCACTAGTATTACTTAAGTGAAAAATGTTACCTCTTATCTTTGTACCTGAAGAAATCACATTTCCAGAACTTCCTTGTATCCTGCACTTTCTATCCTTGAACTGAAGATTGTATCCCTTGTCTGCCATCTATCCAACACTCAACAAGTTCTGCTTTAAGCCTTCTACATAAATAACATCATCAGTATTATGTTTACCACCAAAATAAGTAATGCCTCTGCCACAAATCACACTAGAAGTGTTGTCTAAAAATCTTACAACACCACCATCATAATTTTCCAAGCTTACAAACTTGATTTTTTCACCAGTAATATGATGTGAGCATTCGCCTTCAATTACCCAATCATCCTTTTATTCAATTTTTTCTGCAAGAGCTTTTTCAACATTCTAATTACTAGCAGATTTAGTGGACACTTGATTGTTTTCCTTGATAGAAATGAATACCCATTCATCTTCATTTCCATTTTCTTTATCAAATTCATCATCAGTAATATCTTCTTCAACATAATAACATTTCTTTTGAAATCTAGTTTTGTCAGGCTTATACTTAGAGACTCTTTTAGGACACCTTGATGCAAAATGACCTATCTTACTACAAGAGAAACATTTAATAGGAAACTTTCCTTTGTGCTTACCTTGTCCTTTGGCGTCTCTTTTCATAATCAATGCTTTCAACTCTTCTAGCTCTCTTTCTTCATCTTCATATGTGAATGTCTTTCTAGAACTTTCTCCTAGATCATATCTCTGTTGGCTTTTTCTGGATACAGTAGCTTTAAATGCAAATTCTATCTTAGGAGAGGATTCACCAAATTCACTTAACTCAAAGGTAGCAATTTTTCCAATCAACATGTCTGTTGTCACATTTGTTACTGTCATGAGTTCATCAATAGCATGAGCTTTTTTTTTGTAAGAAGCAGGCACAAATCCAAGTATTTTAGCCACACCCTCATCTTCTTCCAAGACTCCACCGACACATCTAATGCTCATAACTAGTTCATTTATCTTTTGTGAGAAAGAAAAAATATTTTCATCTTCACTCATCTTCATTTTCTCCAATTTTCCTTTTAGACTTTGTAGCTTGGCAAATTTCACTAGTGCATCACTTTCATACAATGTTTCAAACTTTTTCTAGATCTCATTTGCAGTCCTCAGACCTATCACATTTTTCATCTCTAAATCTGTCAAAGCACTCAACAATGCTTCAATAGCCCTAGTATTTGTCTCAACTTCTTTGATTTCATCACCAGTAGAGGGACCATTCTAAGGAATAGTATATGCATTATTTATAATCTTCCAGAAAGGCTCACCAATGCACCTCGAATGAAATTCCATTATGACTTCCCACAAAGAGTAGTTTGTACCATCGAATCTAGGACTATCCTTATAAGATTTCATCTCAGATAACCTCAAGATATTAAGATTTTCCTTCAAAGGAAACGAATCTGATACCAATTGTTGGATAAACAAGAAGAGACAACTAAGAGGGGGCTGAATCAATTGTCACTGAATTTATAACTTAATCAATCTTATTAACCTTTAATTCTAGATTTGATGAATAACAGTGAAAGAGAGAATTAAGCAACACATCATAAACACACAACACCAATATTTTTGCATTGAAACCCTATTAAGGGAAAAAACCACGATGGAGGTTAATCCACAATTATACCCTGTTAAAAGTATAATGAAAAATGAATAGGGAATGCACTTGCATTCAGTCACACTGCCTAGAGCTCACTGCTGAAAGGAAGGCTCACTGCCTTACATAAGACAATAAAATTAAAACCATTTGAGTGGAATGAACTGATAAATTAGCTTCTAGAAAAGCTTGATGACAATTCCAGTTAGGCACAAAAAGACTTCTTCACACTTCACTCAAACTTCTTCACATTCTACTTTGCACTTGAATGATTTGATTGTTATTCACACATATAATTTGCATAAATAAACTGAGCACACATGATCATACCTCAAAATGAGGAAAAAAATCGCTCTTATACATCCACTACATGGATTTACATCAACAACTTTGTCGGCCATAAGTAATAGATGAATTACAAATTGTCTGCCTCAATACATGAACAAATCTCAATGCACACCAACCTAGGTCAATCACAACATAGATAGCACCTAAATCAACATCTTTGAACATGCCAAGCAATAAGAAATTAATCCATAAGGATTTGCAACACGCTACCACCATCATGTCGGCCAAGAACATAAAAACCCGAACACATAAAGAAAAGATCTTTGATCACGAACACGCCGATCAACGCAGATGTACTAAACTGATAGAGAATGATCTAGAAACATCTATGAACATCTCAAGAATGTACGCAACAATTGAAATTTACAGAATATCATCCTCTTATTCTATGAACAACTACTATAGTAGCAAAATGACTGTAGGAACATCGAACTTCATAACTTTCACCAAACTTGATGTGCACCTTTGAAACTTTCAAAACAACATACTAGATAGGATCGACAACAAACCCATTAGAGCACAATACTTGAAAATCAACTCACATGATTTTACACTATACAAAAATTCTTAGCTTCACATACTACCTTCTATATATTT
The DNA here is from genome assembly GCA_007115665.2 of Sequoiadendron giganteum. Lineage (NCBI taxonomy): Eukaryota > Viridiplantae > Streptophyta > Pinopsida > Cupressales > Cupressaceae > Sequoiadendron > Sequoiadendron giganteum. The sequence goes on along the minus strand of CM021101.1, from coordinate 712,782,179 downwards.
ATTACAATTTTCTCAATATCCTCAACATATGCAGCCTTCAAAATCTCCAATGCTAATAGTGTTGACATCAATGGCAACCAAATATTGGCAGCACAACCACAACATCCAACACAAATGGATCAATATTTTAAGACAAAATTTATACTGTTAAAATCACTTTCACTTGCACTCATATTTATCACTTATTTACCATCCTTTTAGCTTAATTACTTGCATTATTAGCTTAGCTTCCATTAATGGATTCGATGGTAACATAGATGCATCCATTAAGGATATATTGTAATTAGGGTTTTAATATTTTTAGCTTAAACTCCATTTAGGGTAGATTTTCATACACCCATATCAATCATCTTAGAATTCATCATGTTAATTTATCTTTAAAATAGAGATGACAATAGTGTCGTTATTTGGTAGCATCGCCATTTTGAAATCTTTGATAACCTTATAAGAGAGGGTGACCAAACATTACAAGGACCCAGGTCATAGAGGGCAGAGAGTAGTAGGTTGTCCTAACTTACCTCAGTTTAAGAGGAATGTTTGGATAGGCGAGATGAGAATGATGAGGACTATACGGTCCTATGATAACCTTGCAAACCCAAGATTCTAAAGGAGACTAGTCGAGTCAATTTTTAGGATCAACTCTATGTCTCAGATAGCTCTCTATTAGAAGACATAAGCACGGTTATGGGATGACAACATGACGTGCTAGCGTCTCTTAGGTGTGCTAGCATCCGTATGGCTAGAGAACTAGGGAGAGAAGGTTTCACCACCAAGAAACAAACTAACAACCTAGTTACTAGTTTCTAAGGGAAAAAAAGAGCACTATGAAATATGAAACATATAAATGGATCTGATAAAGAATGTATATTACCACAAGGGTGACGAAGATGATCTCACACAATAACTTGTTTGCCAGCTCGCTCCAAGATATCTCCACCTACACATAGAAACAAGGGAAAATGTTGGGGCGCTGTTTAGGGGTCTGCCTCAATCACACCCCCATTTTGGTGTTTCCACCTCCACAAAAATCCAAGTTTGCAATGATGTAGAAATAATATGATAAAGAAAGAAATACAAGAAAAGTACACCAAAAAACTTCAAAATAGTAATTTGCTAACTCAACCAAATAATAGAGAAGATGAGTGAGGAGCTTACCACCTCCACCCAAATTGCTCAAGGCTAGTGGGGGAGAAGCTGAGAGGAACTCAATCCTTTGTTGTAAATGGTGTTGTCCTATGCTTGCTCTATTGAAGTGATGGAGTGATGAGATTGCTTCTATGGCGTGTAAAATGCTGCTTCAATGCTTGAAGTGTTAAGAGCTTGTGGATGAAGTTGTTTCAAGATGGTGAAGAGATGAAAATGGATGAAGGAATAGTGAATATGAAGAAGAGAGATGAAGAAACGATCATACCCGGGTCGTCTAGCCGAAGGGAGGCATTACAATTCGACTTCCAATATGAAGTGTAGTGCCTCTGCAGACTCCAACCACAGGAATCTGTCAGGGACGTAAGTGTACCTTGCGGATGTATGCATGCCATGTGGGCTGATGACAGTAGGCTTATGTGGAATTAAGCCTCTAAATCTAGTTTTCTAAAGTGGAGAATGGTAAAAGGCGAATTTGCATAAGGGGTGAAAACTCACTCCTATACATTTTTCCCCCACTTTAGTGAGCACGAATACTAATGAGTACTCTAGTAAAGTAGATCGAAGAAGTAATAGGGCTAGAAAATTATACTTAAACTCTCGAGGAAGCATATCACGATCTGAGGAACCCGAGAGTGTATGATAAGAAAATGACTTTGTAGCTCTGCATAACTATGAAGTTCAAGAAAGTGCCTTACAGGCCTGCAAATCTCCAAGGAAGGTATCCTTCGAGAATCCTCACATGGAGGAAACCAAGGAAATCTCCTTACAGACCGTAGACCTGCAAGGAAGGTATCCCCCAAGAACTCTCACATGAGGGAGACCGATAAAAGCAGACTTCATAGAGTCAAAAAGTGGCGACATGTTTACCCGTAGATAGAACACGTTAGGAAGTGGCTGCATAGGTCATTAAGTGGATAGTCATGAAAACCGTCAAGTTGGAATACTTTCAAAGGGGTCCCTCAAGAACCCTTCAAAAGGAAGAGAGGTCCACTCAAGGGATGCACTATTTGAAAGTGAGGTCTAGTCAAGCTACCCCCAAGCTAGACGTGAAGATGTGAAGCGGGTCTAGTCGGGCTACCCCCAAGTTAGATGCAAGGATGAAAAGTAGGTCTGGTCAAGCTGCCTCTGAGCTAGACACAAAGATAAGAAATAGGTCTAGTCGAGATTCCCCCAAGCTAGACATGAAGATGTAAAGGATTTCAAAAGTGTCCCTTGGGAACCCGATGTGAAAAGAAAGGGTCCACTCAAGGGACATGATGTTCAAAAGCTAATGCCTTCTTTCTCAAATTGATTCATCATCAAGGAATCCTTTTGAAATATGTTCACTTCATCAAGGAATTCGAAAGGAAGGATATTCCCACACAAAGGGAAGATCAAAGTTGTTCCCACTTCGGAGGAAGGTTTCCAAGTTCTTTCCTTACAAACCGATGATGAAGGAAACATGTTTCGTTAGGGTTTCAAGTTGAGAATGCAATTCTAGCAAAGAAGTGTGTGGAGGGTCTTGAGAAAAGATTCATTGGCAACAAAATATTTTCTAAAGATCCAAGTAATGTAGAGGTGGCATTGTCTCACATGAGAGGGACAAATCAAGCAAAGAAGAGAGAAAGATAAAGAGAAAGAAAAAGGAAAGAGAACATGAACAACATGTACAGGGGTATCTAGTTTCACGAGGTCAGATCTGTGCTTGCTTGTATAAATAGTAGGTAAACATAGTGCAAGGGATAAATATCATCATTCCCCAACCAAATCAGGAAAAATGAATGGAAGACAACATAAAAAAAAAAATTAGGTTAACATGGAAGGAAGCCTAAATGCTCCCAAAGCTTTGCATCATCCCCAATTTATCGAAAGTCAATCACAAACATGCAAGAATGATGATAAAAATAGAGGAAATTTACAACCCAAACGGGGTGAGGAGGGTCATCCAAGCACATATAGCACGGTTACGAGGGAACACATCATGACACACACATATCTAATATAAAGATTAAGAAGGGGTCTCCCCTTAGCACTAATCAACCAAGAGGTCATCAGACTTCCACTCTAGATCATCATAGGGGGAAGGAGGATGAGCCTATAGTGGCGGAATGTTAAGGGGAGGATCTTCCAAACCTCGCACAACAAGGGCTAAGGAAGGAATACCTATGAGGTTGCTATCACTCAACTCTTGTGGGTCTAAGGTCAATGATCTCATGAAGACTGCTGACAAGGTCATAACTTCATCCACTAAGTTAAACATGAACTTAATGGGAGTGCCATGTTTCCCCTTAGTAGAAAGAGGAGTTTGTGCCTGAGGTTCACCGCCAAGCTCACTGAGAGATTCAAGAGCGATGACGAACTCGGGAGAGGCTGAGACTAGTTTTGTCACTAAGATAGAATAAGTTAGCGTGGGACCACGTTTTAGGGAAGGTGGGCTCCTCTTATGTCCTTTGTTGTTGGAGGGACCAATATCTACCTTCTTCTTCATCGGAGGAGGCAAACTCCCCACAGACGAAGCAAGAAGGGAAAAGGGAGAGGAGGGAAGAATCATAGTAGATACAACCAAAGTATTAATCATATCTACAAACTTTGGGAAAGGTGGGATATATGGAATGGATGTCAATAGAGGTAGCTCCACTGAAGGAGCCATGAATACCTACACCTTTCCAAGTACATGTCCACTTGTAGCCGAAGTCTGAAGCGATATAGAGCTTGTTTGAAGAGAAGGGAGAGAGGATAACATGCCATGAGATCTTGATACAAGAGCAATCATCTCCTCTTCCTTCTTCTATGACACAACCTGCTCAACTAGGAGATCCTTTCATCAACACTTGCACTCATGCACAAGGTAGCTTCTATGAATCTTCGAACTAGAGGCCAGAGGTTATGAAGGGCCTGAAGACTCCTACTCAACCATTGAAGTTTCCTCCATAGCTCTTTCCAGTGGAGGGATAGGCTCCTGGACAGGAGCAGGAGGGAAAGGTTCAGAAACAATAGAGGGAGTTGGCTGCAATGCCTTAGAAATGAGCCTCTTTCCATTCACTGTTTTACAAGAAGGAGTGGTAGCAGGCCATGGAGGCTAGGACATAGAGGATTCTCCTGGGGGGCTTTCTGTCTACCATACCAATTAAGCCTAGGTTCCATGGGTAAGATGGGAAGCTCACATGCAAGATGCTTGGCCTTTCGCCAAGAGGGAACCATGGGATTCTCTCAAAAATGTGAGGCAAAAGTAGATGGTACCACAATAGGGCAAGAGGAAGTATCAGGCTAGACAACGGAAGAGGAAGTAGGAGGATCTCAAGACCGCTTCTTGGTGCAAGCCAACCTAGTCATTTTTAGGCTTAGGAATTCATAATAGGTGTTAGAGTTATATTTTTTGAGTCATGATCATTTCATCTTTATAATAAGGTTGAATGTGGCATATTTTTCATTGTAGAATCTTGGTAAGGTCAGTTTGGGCATTGGATCAAGAAGTTGGTGAAGTTGCACATTGTTTCTTTTTGCAACTTGTCCTTTTTTCATGTCATGGAGAATGAATTCCCAATCATGGTTTTTGGCTTTGTAACTGAGGTCAGGTGTCTGCACGTATGTTTTAGAGCCTCACAAACTTTGAGGCATCATGGTTGTATGATTTTGAGTGAAGAAAGTGAATGAAGTTCTCTGTTTTCTAAGTTTTTAGTGAAAATTTCTATGTTTTTCAATCTTTGTGTAGTTGTATAGTACTGTCGTGACTTGAAATCTCTTGGAAGACTTTGTGTAGGATTCTAGCTCTCATTTGAGTACTTTGTGAGGTCAATCCATTGAGTATTGAGTTTGTTTGAAGTGTTTTTGTCTACATCTCCTAAAAACCTACCTTTCAAGGGTTTTGAGAGAAAATGTAATCTTTCAAACCATTCCACCGATGTAAGATGGCTAGGAATGGTGGAATGGTTCTTGTAGAAGTATTTTGTTTGTTTCATAGGTTTGTAGGAAAGTGGATGGAGATTTCATGCATGTTTGATCAGACCCTATCCTAACATCTTCATGTGTTAGGCTAGGTTGAGAGGAGAAATTGAGGGACAACAGATTGAAGGACTCCGCAATTGCTATAACCTATAATTTGTGTTAGTTTGTGACTAGTTCTAAGTGTACCAAAGGAGTTCAGAGGTTTGAGGAATGCGTTTTAGTTAGTTACTTGGTAAAGGTTGTCAAGAAAGGTCTAATTCTCAATGTAACAAACCTATACTAAGCTATTTGTCCCAAAACACCCCATACCTTGGATGAGCTATGTTGAAGTATAACCAAATAGATACTTGAAAAGGATTAGAACCATTTGAGGAGCAACTTTCTATAAAAGATATGCTACTATATGTCAATGGGAGACCTAGTTTGGGAGAGAAGGTTAACTAAAGAAATTCATATAGGGGAAAGACTTGGAAGTGAGTTAGTGTTGGAGTCATGTTGATCTAGACTTCTTGTAGGTGTATACACCCCTGTTTTTCATTTGGTGGTATCAAATATTAAGCTCTTGATCAGTTGGGAAAAGTGTAGTGTTGAAGCAAAGGAATTCCTAGGTAAAGCATTTAAAATGCTTCCAAAAGGTGGTTTAGTTGTTGCTTGGGAGATTAAGGCTCTAAGGGAGTATAAAGAAGCACTGTTAGCCAGGATGGAACCAATGGAAGTCAGAGAAAAGAGAGGTAGGGGTACTGCATATGAGAGTGACCTTGAAGATGAGAAAGAAGGGGAGAATGAGAACCCCGCTAAAGATCCACAAGAATAGTTGCATCTAGAAGAGAAGAAGTTTCTGAGAGTTCTCAAGGCTGCAAAGGGAGATTCTCATGAAGTGAAAATTGACCTACCAATGTATGGTGGTAAGATGAGTGGTGAAGAGGCGATAGAGTGGATAGATGCTTTAGATAACTATTTTGAATACAAGGAGGTGGAAGAGGAGAAGAAGGTCAAGTTTTCCAAAACCAAGCTAAAAGGACTAGTATTGAAATGGTAGAATTATATTCAAGAGGAGAGGATAAAGAATGGTAAGAAAAAGATTGGTTCTTGGGATAAGATAGTGGCTAAATTGAAAATCCAATTCCTACTAGTAGATTATGAGATTCAAGTGTTTAGAAGGCTACAAAACTTGAGACAAAACAAATTAGATGTGGTAGCATATACTAAGGAGTTTCACAAGCTGACTATAAGGTCTAGACATTCTAAGAATGAAAAAGAGAAAGTAGCAAGATACCTGAATGATCTAAGGTTCAATATGCAATATGAGATAAGTGTCACTATGCCTAGGATAGTAGAGGAGTGATTTCAAATGGCCACTAAGGTAGAAGAAAAGATAAGGAGACAAGAAAAATAGATAAGAGGCAGATGAAAGAATTTTAGGGCTAGAGGAACCTCTAATGGTAGAGGATCATCACAAAGAGACCAAGGAGAACAAAGTGCAACTCAAGAAACAAATGGGGAATAAAGAGGAAGTTTTAGATGGAGAAGAACAAATGGAAGAGGCAGATTCAATGGTCATGGAAGAGGGTCCAATACCTTCTCTAGAAGATTCTATAGTTGCAGTTAGTATGGACATCCTGCATGGAAGTGCCTTGATAAACAAAGTGCAAGCTCTCATGGTGGAGAAAAAAGAAATCAACTAGTGCAAGAAGAGGATGCTGAAAGTGTAAAATCACCATCTATTCAAGCTACACTAGAGATAGGGGAAAATTTAATGATAAGAAGGACTTTACTTAAGGTGCCAACTAGCAAGGAACCCCCTCAAAGAAAGGATTTATTCCAGACAACATGCAAATCCCAAGGAAAAGTATGCAAGGTGATAGTGGACTTCGGGTCAACTGATAAAATAGTGTCATTGGAAATGGTGGAAAATCTCAAGATGAAAAGGAACCCTCACCCAAATCCTTACAAGATTTCATGGCTTAGCAAAGGGAAACAAGTGCTTGTTAATGAGAAAGTTTGGGTGGATTTTAACATAGTTTCTTACAAAGATAAGATCCTTTGTGATGCTGTTCCAATGGATGTGTGCCACCTACTCCTTGGAAGGCCTTGAAAATTTGACAGAAAGGCAAGCATGATGGATGCAAAATTGTGTATGTGATTGAGAAGGATGGAGTGTCATACACCCTTACACCACTGCAAGGAGATAATGGTGTTGTTCATAAAGGACCAAGTGTGATGATAGTTAAAGAGAAGGAGTACTTGAAGGATTTGGAGGAGGAGAACATTGGTTATGCCATTTTTGGAAAGACTATTTTAGATGTAGCAACAAATGGAAAAGAGATACTAAAGGAGGTTCAAGTCTTATTAGACAAATATGAAGACATAGGGGTGAAGGAGTTGCTAAAATATTTTCCACCTATCAGAGATGTGAGCCACCACATTGATCTCATATCGAGTGCAAGTTTTCCAAACAAGGTAGCATACAAGATGACCCCTGGATAGAATGAGGAGATTAAGAATCAGATTCAAGATCTATTGGATAAGGGGATAATTAGGGAGAGCTTGAGCCCTTGTGATTTGCCTACTATCTTTACACCTAAAAAAGGTGGAGAATGGAGACTTTGCACTGATTCTAAGGCTATAAAAAAAATCACTATTAGATATAGGTTTCTTATACCCTAGATGGAAGACTTGATGGATAGCTTGTGAGGAGCTTGTTATTTCTCTAAAATTGATCTAAAAAGTGCGTACCATTAGATTAGGATAAGGGAAGGAGATGAGAGGAAGACTACCTTCAAGACTAATGAGGGTTTGTATGAATGGCTAATGATTCCATTTGGGTTATCTAATGCCCCAAGAACATTCATCAGACTAATGAACGAGGTCCTAAGCATTTCATAGGAAAATTTGTGGTAGTGTACTTGGATGATATCCTTGTATATAGTAGAACAAAGGAGGAGCATTTGTAGCACTTGGACATGGTGTTGAAGAAGCTAAATGAGGAGAAATTGATGATCAATCTCAAGAAGTGTGAGTTTATGAAGAAGGAGGTTGTCTACCTTGGATTTGTGATTGCATAAGGAACCTTGAAGATGGATCCCATAATTTTTGAAGCCATACTTAGTTAGCCAGCTCCTAAAATAGCAACAGAGGTAAGAAGTTTTCATGGTTTGGCTAGCTTCTATAGGAAGTTCATCAAGAATTTTAGCCATATTTGTGCACCAATCATTGACACAATTAAAGGTGAGAAGAAAAGTAAGTTTAAATGGACTTAGGAGACTGATCGAAGTTTTGAATACTTGAAAACTAGAGTGGTGAAGCAACCTATTCTCACACTCCCTAATTTTAACAAGGTCTTTACAATTGAATGTGATGCAAGAGGCTATACAATATGTGTTGTTTTGAGCCAAGAAGGGAGGCCAGTTGCATTTTTCAGTGAGAAACTCAATGAGGCCAAAGGGAAATAGTCCACTTATGATCTTGAACTTTATGCTATGGTTCAGTCTCTCAATAAATGGAGACATTATCTCTTACTTAAGGAATATTTTGTGTTTACTAAAAACCATGCATTAAGCTACTTGAACACCCAAGACAAGTTGAATCAATGGCACATGAAATGGATGGAATACTTGCAAGCCTATACATTTTCAATCAAGCACAAGAAGGGAAAAGCAAACAAAGTTGCTGATGCTTGGAGTAGAAGGTCTATGATGGTGTAAGAGGTACAACTTCAAAGTGTTGGAATTGATTCTCTAAAATGTATGTATGAGTAGGATGATGAATTTAAAGATGCCTATGTTATTTGCAGCTAGTTAAAAAATAATTTTCACAATGAGTATGCAGATTTTGTGTTGCAAAATGATATTTTGTTCAAAGGTGCTCAGTTGTGTGTACCCAAAGGCTCCATGAGAGAAAATCTGATCAGAGAAAAACATAGTGGAAGCATGAGTGGAAATTTTGGTTAGAAAAAACCTTGGAGTGGGTCAAGAGGTTTTATTTCTATCCTAAGATGCATTTAGATGTTAAATTTTTTGTGGAGAGTTGTGGGGTGTGTCAAAGGGCCAAAGGAATAAGCTCTAATGCAAGACTTTACTAGCCTTTTCCAATTCCTAACCGTTGATGGGAGTCCATAAACATGGACTTTGTTCTAGGTCTGCCTAAGACACAAAGAGGGTATGATAGAATTTATGCTGTTGTAGATAGGTTTAGCAAGATGGCTCACTTCATTGCTTGTAGGAGCACAAATGATGCATCTCACATAACTAGTTTATTCTTTAAGGAGATTGTAAGGATTCATGGTTTTCCTCTTACAATTGTGTTTGATAGAGATGCTAAGTTTATTGGTTATTTTTGGAGGACCTTGTGGAAAAATTTGGCTACCAATATGCAATTCAGTTCAGCCTACCATCCACAAAAAAATGGCCAAACTGAGGTTGTTAATAGGTCTCTTGGGAACTTGTTAAGATGCCTAACGAAGGAGCATGGTCCAGCATGGGAGATTGCACTTCCTCAAGAAGAATATACATACAATGACTCCATAAACAAAATTATTGGAAAAATCCCTTTTGAAGTGGTCTATGGGATGAGTCCAAGAGGTATTTGTGAACTTAGAGACCTGAGAGACATTAAAAAAAAGAGTGTAGCAAGAGAATATTTTTCCATTGCTATGAAAGATATCCATGAACAAGTCAAGGAAAACTTGAGAAAGAGTGTGGAGAAGTATAAGGTGAAGGAAAATTTGAAGAAAAGAGATGTTCAATTCAAGGTAGGATACTCAGTGCTTGTTCACCTAAGGAAAGAAAGGTTACCCAAGGGTAAATACACCAATTTGATGATGAAGATTGGACCTTGCAAGGTGGTCCACAGGTATGATCAAAATTCCTATGAGATAGAACTCCCTCCTGGAGTGGCTATCTCTCCTATTTTCAATGTTGTTGACCTATATCCTTTTAAGAACACTATGATTGTAGGTGAAGAATTTGATGCTACTGAAGTTGAAGATGCTGAATGGGTGAAAGACCTACCACCCAACCAACCAATGAAGCTTGAAAAAATTTTGGACACAAGACAAGCAAAGAGGACTAGACACAAGGTATACAATGAGTATTTTGTCAAGTGGAATGGATTACCCAATGAGGATGCTACTTGGATTTCAAAGAAATATGTGAAGAAGAATGGATTCTCCGTTCATGAGCTCATTTGATCAAGAGATTGAAATATTTTTACCCCAGTTGTATGGTGCAGGGCAACCTAGTCATTTTTAGGGTTAGGAATGCATAATAGGTATTAGAGTTAGATTTGTTGAGTCATGATCATTTCATATTTGTAATAAGGTTGAATGTGACCTATTTATCATTGTAGAATCTTGGTATGGTCAGTTTGGGAATTGGATCAAGAAGTTGGTGAAGTTGCACATTGTTGCTTTTTGCAACTTTCCCTTTTTGCATGCCATGGAGAATGAATGCTCAATCATGGTTTTTGGATTTGTAACTGATGTTAGGTGTCTACATGTGTGTTTTAGAGCCTCACAAAATTTGAGGCATCATGGTTGTATGATTTTTAGTGAAGAAAGTGAATGAAGTGTTCTGTTTTCTAAGTTTTTAGTGAAAATTTCTATGGTTTTCAATCTCTGTGCAGCTGCACAGTACTATCATGACTTGAAATCTCTTGGAAGACTTTATGCAGGATTTTAGATCTCATTTGAGTTCTTTGTAAGGTCAATCCATTGAGTATTGAGTTTTTTTGAGGATTTTTTATCTACATCGCCTGAAACTCTACCTTTTTAAGGGTTTTGAGAGAAAATGTAATCTTTCAAACCATTCCACCAATGTAAGATGGCTAGGAACAATCGAATGGTGCTTGCATAAGTTGTTTGTTTCTTTCATAGGTTTGTAGGATAGGGGATGGAGCTTTCATGCATTTTTGATCAAACCCTAGCCTAACATCTTCATGTGTTAGGCTAGGTTGAGAGTATAAATTGAGGGACAATAGATTGAAGGATTGTGTGATTGCTAAAACCTATAATTTGTGTTACTTTGTGACTAGTTCTAGGTGTACCAAAGGAGTCTAGAGATTTGGGGAAATAATTTTAGTTAGTTCCTTGGTAAAGGCTGTCAAGAAAGGTCTAATTCTTAGCATAACAGACTTGTACTAAGCTATTTGTCCCAAAACACCCCATACCTTGGATGAGCTATGTTGAAGTATAACCAAATAGATACTTGAAAAGGCTCAGTACCCTTTGAGGAGCAACTTTCTCTAAAAGATATCCTACTATATGTCAATGGGAGACCTAGTTTGGGAGAGAAGGTTAACTAAAGAAAGTCATATAGGAGAAACCCTTGGAAGTGAGTTAGTGTTGGAGTCATGTTTATTTAGAACTATTGTAGGTGTGTCCACCCTTATTTTGTATCACTTCTCTTCTTCTTTTCTATGTGCCTCGACAACATCAATTTATCATCTTTAAGGCAAGCCCTATGCAACACATCATAAGATGAAGGAGGGTATCTTACTTTCAACCTAGAACACCCATTCTTGTAATTCTAATATGTGTGATACAAGAGGTCCTTCCTAGGTGGAAGATGACCAATAGGTGCAGGCCAAAAGTAATCTAAGGTATGGCTACCATGCGTAACCAATGGTCTATATCCGGTGTCATGGACATGCTGTACCAAACCCCCATGAACAAATTTTAGACACTTATGCACAACCGAGGGAACTGCATTCACAGCTACTAGCCAGGGGATACCTAGCTTCACTTTGAAGAGTTCCAACCTCGGGATGATGTCAAACATAAGGTTCACAGACTTAGGTCCTACGAGAACCGATAGGGCAATACTCCCTATAGGAGGTAGGAAAATTTTGTCATGTGTGCGGACAACACTCTCAAGTGCGTCATACCCATCCTTAACCAGGAAGATGATTAACATGATCTCCTCAGTTATAAAATTTACTTGAGATGTTGGATCAATGGGAACACCTTCTACGGTATTCCCATCTATCCTTGTAGGAATGTAGAGAGGAGATGGTTCCCTATTAAAGCCCATTGATAGGTCCTGTGAAGTGAAGGTTATACCAATACCACTACTCATAGGCCACACAGATGGAATAGGTTGATTTAAGAAAGAGGCCATCACACACACTGAACAGTACTCCCATAGAGCCTCCTAAAGATTACGCAATAAATAGTGACCCAGTTTTGGTTTTGTTACACAACACCTTTGGAACCTTCAAACTATGCCTATTAGGGGTTGTAGTTTGGGTTACAAGGTGGAAGCCTCACAACACTCCTAGGATGCAAGGAAAGAAACTTTCAGTATCGCAAAATGAAACCAAAATAGTTCACGTCGGGTTCACCAAAAATATAAGAGAGGGGGACCAACCACTGCAAGGCCCCAGGTCACGGAGGGCTGAGAGCAGTAAGCTGCCCTAACTTACCTAATTTTAAGAGGAATGTTTGGATAGGTGCGATGAGAACGACGAGCAATATATGGTCCTATGATCACCCTGCAAACCCAAGATTCTAAAGGAGACTAGGCAAGTCAGTTTTCAAGGTCAACTTTGTGTCTCAAATAGCTCTCTGTCAGAGGACAGAAGCACAGTTTTGGGATGACATCTTGACGTGTTGGTGTCTCTTAGGTGTCCTAGCATTCCTACAACTAGAGAACTAGTGAGACAAGGTCTGACCACCAAGAAACAAACTAGCAGCCTAGTTACTAGTTTCTAAGGGAACAAAATAACACTCTGAAATATGAAACATATAAATGGATGTGATAAAGCAAGTATATTATTACAAGGGTGACGAAGATGATCTCACACAATAACTTGTTCGCTAGCTCGCTCCAAGATATATGCACCTACACATAGAAAAGAGGAAAAATGTTGGGGGGCTATTTAGGGGTCTGCCTTAGTTAGACCCTCGTTTTGGTGTTTCCACCTCCACAGATAGCCAAGTTCACAACGGTGTAAAAATAATATGATAAAGAAGGAAATACAAGAAAAGTACATGAAAACACTACAAAACAGTAATGTGCTAACTCAACCAAATAATGGAGAAGATGAGTAAGGAGCTTAAAACCTCCACCCAAAGTGCTCAAGGCTAGTGGGGAGAAAATGAGAGGAACTCAAGCCTCTATTGTAATTGGTGTTGTCCTACACTTTCTCTATTGAAGTGATGGAGTGATGAGATTACTGCTATGGAGTACAAAATGTTGCTTCAATGCTTGAAATGATAAGAGCTTGTGGATGAAGTTGTCTCAAGATGGTGAAAAGATGAAAATGGATGAAGGAATAGTGAATATGAAGAAGAGAGATGAAGAAATGGGCATATTTGGGTCAGCTAGCCGAAGGGAGGTGTTACGATTCGACTTCCAATAAGGAAGTGTAATGCCTCTACAGACTCCAGCCGTAGGAATCTGCCAGGGAAGTAAGCATGCCACGTGGACATTTGTACGCCGCACAGGGATCCTTAATAGTAACTCCACTACCGATGCTCAAAACATGCACCAAGTGGACTAAGGACAATAGGATTATGTGGAATTAAGCCTCTGAATCTAGTTTTCTAAAGTGGAGAAGGGTAAAAGGGGAATTTGCATAAGGGGATGCTCCTATACAACCCTAAAAATTATTAGCGTTGTATTTTTTTAATGGTTGTCGATGATTTAATTAGGCATTGTATCTACTAAAAATAGTGTTGCTATATGGTGACGCTTGAAAAATTCATCATTGTAATCTCCAAGAGTGTCATTGTATTTGTAAAACTAGAAAATGGAATTCAAAAGAAAAATTCATTAAATTTGATCGGTAAAGCCCTCATAGCACCAAAATGTGATTGATGGCTCAGTATGGGCCAAATACACTTAATCCATGATGATTCAAAGTGTAATCAAGCCACTAAACATTAGTCCAATAAGATCATTTAGTACATAACTAAACTAAGAATTCATTAAAACTAGCATTTTAAAATACAAAATCTTCAAAAATACCTATTCTAATCCATTGAAACTTATCCTATAGGGGGAGAGGTGTCACATTAATGTGGAATGGTGACCCTTTCCCAATCTCATGGATAAAAGAGTCTATTTTGATAAATTCTATTGAAGAGAATCAACGAAACCAATGATAGATGTGTATGAAAACATGATTTAAAGCTAAATTAACATGATGCAAGCTATTTCAACATGATTTATGCTAAGATAATTGATATGGGTGTGTGCAAAGCTAATCTAAATGGAGTTTAAGCTAAAAAGATTAAAACCCTAATTACCAAATAAGCTAAATGGATGCATCTATGTTACCATGGAAGCCATTAATTAAAGTGAAGATAATAATGTAAGTAAATCAAGCTAAAAGGATGCTAAATAAGTGCTAAATATGAGTGCAAGTGAAAGTGATTTTAACAACATAATTTTTCTCTTAAAAGATGGATCCATTTGTCTCCAAATAGTGACCTATTTATAGGACAAATGAGAAATGAAGGGTTAAGATTAGAAAGGTTAATCAATGGTCAAAATTGGAGGAAATATGAAACATGGATCATGGATTCTCATGAATGGATGAGAATCAATGATCACATGGATCAAGGAAATAATCAAGGGTTCATATTCTTCCAAACAAACACACTTTCAGAACATGCACAAGAAGCTTTGTTGAAAGTTTGTTATAAGGAAGAATATTCCTTTTTTCAAATAAGTGAAGAAAGAGAATATTCTTTGGAATATTCTCATGCGTCAGGAAAATTAGATATTTAGCAAATTAAAACAAAGTTTTAATGTGCAAAAGGGGAAGGAATATTCCATGGGAATATTCCTTTTTGAGGAATGTGCAAAGAAAGAATATTCCCTTGGAATATTCCCTTGCATTTGGGAAGATTAGATTTATTAATAATTTGATAATTATATAAAATTTTAATTATACAAATTAGGGGAACTAGACAATAGTCATTAAATAAAATTATTTAATGAAAAGGGGAAAGTGATATGATATTTAATTAAATAACTTAGGGTTATTTAATTAAATAAGAGGAGTTAAGGATTTAAATTAAATAACTTGATGTATTTAATTTACTAAGATGAAATTTTAGCATGAAAGGGTGTGAGTTAACCTAATTAGGTCAATTAGATTAATAGATGATAATGATATAATTAATTAAATAGCTAGGATAATTTAATTAATTAAGTAAAAAAGGATGGGTTTTAGGATGACATGATGTTAGTATATCTAATTCGAGTGCATGATATCATTTAGAACAATTTTAAGTGTCTATAGATGCTGAGAAATATCCAAAGACCATGATGGTTTGACAATAATTGTGCAATGGTTGTCATCAAAGAGGAGAGATAACCCCTCAAATGTGTCCTCCAAATCTGAAATGTGAGACTCCACAAACAAGGATGCAATGTTTCATAGATAGGAATCCCAATCATGAAGACAATGAGGTACTTGTTGTAATGATACACTAGACGTGCTCAATGAATCATCAACACAAGATGAATGGTTCTGTTGAACAGGAATGGTAGGAGCCTTAATCAATGACTCTACACAATGAATCATTGAAGGTGAAGGTACATCAACTACCCCTAATGGATAAAAATGATCATCTAAAGAACCCTTTTCATCCTCATTTGAAGATTCAAAGTATTCTAGAACTTCAAACTCTTGCATAATAGCATGATCATAAGGTATCCTATCTAAAAAATGAAGAGGCACAAGACAATCTAAAACAAGATCATCTAGAAATAGATGAGTATTAGGATCTCCATGTATCTTCCAAATTTTAGTCCAAAGAATATGATGAGACTCAAAATGATCAATAGCATTCAAATTGGCATCATCAATATGCATTGCAATAACTCCTAAGACACAATCCCTTTTGTAATTCCATGCAAATTTCTTACTATCAGTACCATGAGGGGTCCAACAAGATTATACAAACGTGGCAACAAGTAAATCCATCTAAGATGTCTTATGATACCATCTCTCCATTGTTTATAGTTTCCCCTTTACAACATAATCACAGTAGGATGAAATGAAAACCCCATAATGAAATATGAAAAATCTCTAAGAGTACAAAGACATTAACCTTCAACAACAATTAGAAACTCCCAAATATGATATATACTACAAATAAAGCCTTCCCAAAATACTTCATGAAGAAATAATGCAAAAAGGGATGACAATCTGAAAAATTTGAGCAAATAATTGTACACCTTACTCAATGTTTTGTGGTAGGTTCCTACACCAAATCTCCAAATCAAATTGTCAAGTACACAAGCCACCACACAGAGCACATAAGCACTTCACATTTCTAGTGCAAGCACCAAAGCATATAAAGGCCATAAAAAACACCTTCACAACAAATGTGGGATAAATGTTCTCAAAAACAACCTCAAAAAAACCTTGGGCCCACTTCCTCTTCATCTGCACAACAATTAGAAGCCCTAAAAAATATTTTTATTGAAACTTTGTAAAGTATAAAGTTTGATTTAAATGTTTATCCACCAAAGCCAAATTAAGCCTCCTATAGAGGGATTTCAGCCTTCAAATAGTAGACTCAAATGCCTCATCCTCCTCAATGCTTCCACACTAGAGATTCTGCTGCATAGGAAGATCACACTACCATAGGGGAAAATCGTCAACTCTAGGAGAGTAAATTGAGCCTCGAAAAAGATCCACATGGGTTCAGGCCTTCACCCTCAGAAAATCACCTTCACAAAGGAATAACAACCTTGAAGAAGATTCGGCTCCAAGAAGATTTTACATAGCTTGGAGGAGATATATATACATTTGGGGATATGAATCGTGGCCACCAATTAGGTTCAGAACCTACAAATTCCCAATGTCACCTCCAATCACCCCTTCAAACAAATTCCACAGTCTCTATAAATGAACATCTTCTTGGAAATGCTTTGTGTGCTTGCAGATTATGTTGCACCCTACAACGAATGTAAATGAACATCCATGGTTGAATTTTGTCACTTGTTGAGATAGATTCCAATCTTCACACATGGGATGACAAAGCACAATATATTTCAATTGCCATGAAAAGCTTTTAGCAAAAAATTCATGATAAAATAAAATTGGTGTCAAAATATAAGGGAATGTTAAAAAAATGTCAATAATTTGCACCTAGTAGAAGAAACATGATTCATAGAGAGTATTCCATTCAAACCTGGTCTCCAATCAATCTTCACCAAAACACTACCTCACAGAGGATAAATTCATGCCTCTTCAAATTAAAAAATACCTCTTTGTTTGAATCGGGTTGCTATCTAGAAGAAAGTAATCATGCCTCCTCTTCAAACACAATAGGGATCTTTGTGTGGAAAAAAACCAAGCATGGGTCTGTTGGAAGAATGGAGAAGATCAATTTGCATGTTGTCATTGATGTCACCATGATGTTTATGGTATTAGACTGGTCTAGTATCCTGAACCGGTGTGCAGAATAGGTTTACATCCTCTAGTGTTTGATCTGGTATTTGGGTCTGCATATTCTCTCCGGTAATCATTGTTGTTTAAGGTTTTGAGAAAAGGCTTATGATCTCTAGAAGCAAAAATGTATGTATTTCCATATGTTCATATGATTGGATGGTGAGTTGGTATCAATTTTGGTGATTGTATTTTGTTATTAGGTTAATCATGGATGACTTAATAATCAATTAATAGTTTAACGTGTATTGCGGATATATGTGCGACCTAGATTTGGTCCCAATCGACATAATTATTGCATGACACACGGTTGAATTACTTTTAGAGAAGCTTTGTATGAAGATGATAGTTATCTTTTTGTAAATATGTATTGCATCCAATTAGGACGACCTAATTGTTGTGTGTGGATATATCAGATATATATACAAGATGGTTTGTAGATGAATAAAGAGGTGTGTGGTATGTGAGTTGACATGTGAAGTATGCGAAAGGTAAAGATTAGTTTATTTTCAAGTGAGAGAATACTTTGAGAATCAAAGGAATTGAATCTGCACTTGTGGTATAATTTCATCAGTTCATATTTTGGCTATAAGCCATTTTGTTTCTATATTTTTTGTAGGCAATGAGCCTCCACTCTTAGATAGTGAGTCCTTGTAAGCAGTGATCTTTTGTATCTAGCACTGAGCCTCTTTTATAACTGGTATTGAAATAACTATATATAGTGAGCTAATCCTCACCATGGGTTTTCCACGTAAAATTTTTGGTGTTCTTGTGTTGTGTGATTTCATGCCTAGTTCATGCTCTTCTTTGTTTTATACATTAAAGTTGTAGATGAAGTTTGTTCAATAAGTTTAAGAAGATACTGATTCAACCCCCTCTCAGTATCTTGAATATTCAATAGGGTCACTATGCTTGCTCCCCACATGCCTCTCAATAGCCCTTCACCTAAGAAAAATTGAGCAAATCAGGCATCAATCTCCCACTCCGTGGTAGGAAACCATGTGACAACAAAATAGAGATGTAACACCAATCTTCATGCCTAAACAAAGCAGAGATGAATCACATTAGAGATTAAAAAAAACATAGTGCATAGGGTTTAAACACACCAATGATGCCTCTAGCTAGCCATCCAAACCTCATACACAAATTGGAGGCTTGCAAATATATCCAATAATGACAACTTTGAAATTTAATAAATTTCAAATGCCAACAATAATCTTCAGCAGGAAAAAAAATATTCTTGGATCTTCTCAATAGAAACTCTCCAAGAAGGTGAGTAGGAGGAGGAGCTTCGATACCATGTAGGAGATGGTAGATGCTTCCTAGGATCCTCAACTTGGAAAACAAATCACCCTCACACATACATGAGAGAATCAAAACAATATTCTACCAAAATATCAAGATGATATTTGAAAAAAAATGAGATGATAAAATACATATTGTACATGCCTTTTAAAGGCATGAAAAAAGAAATGGGTGAAAAACTACTCGATACGGGAAAAATAATTATCCCTAATTATCCTAAGTTAAAATTTAACACTAACACAAATCACAAATTTCTAAGATACACAGGGGTTCTTTATGGCATCATACTTTTTTCTACACTATTGCTAGCATCTACCCATGGCCTAGATTGTATGAAGTGGGGGTTTATGATGAAAATACTCAAATATATGATTTTTACCCACAATTATGACTGAAAATCAGAAATAGACACTTTAGAAGGGAAAATGATGTATTTACCATGCTCATAATTTGATGCAGTACAAGGATGGGAGGTTTTGTAAAACAACCCATCCAAGCAGCCATAACACCATCAACAATCTTACTTCAAAAATTGAAAACATTTGCAACAAATTTCTAATGGAAAATATAACCAAATATTTTTCATTCAAACTAAATAATTTTATTTTTACATACAATGAGCAGCCACAACAACAACATATGCTACTGGCATTCCATAAGCTAAAATAAAATAAATTCTAAATGCAAGAATCGCTACAATTCCACAAATCCATCACTTCTATTCATCCTTGCTACCTAATTATCATGAATATTTTAAAATTTAAACATGGGTTTTGTGCTCTTGTTCTCAATTTTCCAAATCATTTTGAAATTCTTAATTTTGTTACCATATGAGAAAGTTATGCCCAATTTACTAAAACTGGGTCTCATAGTCACGACTCAAACAATCTTTCTCTCCCCAAAATGCCAGTCAAGCCTCTACCTCCTCCATTCTAGGCATGGTATTTATCCTCTTTTCCCGATTGTATTCCTTTCGTACAATATTTTTAATGTCTTTTCTAAAAAATTCCTTCATCATCATTCCAATATCTCAAGCATTTGCACCAAGAAGAGTCCAACACTAATGGCCAACAATTTGAAATTCCCAGGAGTTACAAATGAAAAATATATAATATCTCCCAACCAAATGAAATTATTTTACAATTAAAATTCATGCCAAAATCAAGTGTATGGAAAGGGATCCCTTTCAAGGTTGTTGAAGGAAGAAAAATTAAAAAAAATATCATGCTTGCAAGACCAACATCACACCAAAATTCAGGAAAATAAAATAATTCTTTTTGGGTGTGTAGGATTGCTTGGTACCCCTAGATGCTCCTACATCAAACACCCAGAGTAAGAAAAAATGTTTCATGACTTGGATCTCATGAACATTTGAAGATTCTATGTTTGTTCTTCAACCAATTTTCTTCCCTATGTTTATTCTTCTTTACCCTACTCTGAATCTTCATGTATCTCCCTTCCTTCATCTTTCCTCTCTTTCTTCCTCTCATTTAATTCATCTTGTTGCACCATGTTTCATATTTCCATTCCAATTTGTCATTCTCAACACCTACATACAAATTGTCATTAACAAATTCATAGAAATCAATGAATTTCATTTGCATTTCTTTCTTCATCCTCTTCTTTTTCTATGTCAATAAAAATCATTACACCTTGTTGTTTTTCAGCTTGAAACCTCTTATTGCTGTTCTTAATCATCTTTCTCATTTCTCTTTCTTTCACCATTTTCTTCACAATACAAATCAGCTTTGACATCAACATCACTAAATTTTGCAAAATCATCAAATACTCATATTTTCTCCTCTTCCCCTATTAGTGGATCATCAATTTCAATAGTCTCATCTCTATTCATATTAACCATGCCATTTTCATATGAATGAACTTCATTTTTATCATCAAAGAATTCTGAAAATTGAAATTTTACTTCTTTGCCAACTGCAACTCTTGTTTCATTTTCTATCAAAGCTATCCACTCCTTTTCAACTGCTGCAATTTGGACTAGTAAGTTATCTTCTTCTTCATTTGTTGTTAGTCCTTCAATTTTCTCATTTGTCTTCCTTTCTATGTTTTCTTCTTCAAACTACTGTCCCAAACTTTTTATTGTTTCAATGTTCTTCATTGAACCAAACTTTGCTACAACTTCACTTATTTTTACCTCTATAACTTCATTGTTACTTACTACATCAATACTATCATTTTCATTCATTTTCATGCACACAAATTCATATATCTCTTTAACATCAAATTTTCTTCTAAAAATATCAGAAAAATGACTATTTACCTATGTGTTTTCTTGTTTCTCTACTATTACCCTAATTTTTTCTTCTTGAATTTCTACTACAATCTTGTTGTTCTCTTCTTATACCTCATCCCTTGCACTCAATGGTGTCATTTTATTCATTATATCTATATCTTTCTGAGGACCAATCACTGTCGTAACTTCACAATCGCCTTCTTCAACATATTCCTTTTATCTTTTCTACATGCAAATCAGTATTTTCTTTGCAAAAATCACAAAAATGAGACAATACCTCTGTTTTTTCTGCTACAACCTCTTTTCCATTGCCTGCACCTTCATTTTCCTTTTCCTTTTTGTCCTCAATAAGATGCACATCTGTTGCTACCTCTTTCTTTCTCCATTCCTTCCTTGTTCCTTTCTTATTTTCTTGGTTTCTTTCAACTGCATTTGTGTAGGCTGCTCTCGCATGACTTTCTCTCCATGCCCTTTCCATCATAGGGATGTAACTCTTCATTTTCTCTTTCTTATTTTCATTGTCCTCTTTGTTAAATCATTTTTTTCCTCTTTCTTCTCTTCACCTACATACACAAATTGATTTGGAAATACATTATTGCTAGAAAAATAATGGAACTCCTTCATGCTTACATATTCCTTTTCAACCTTCTTATTTGTTACCACTTCTACTACTCCAATTTCATTCTTCTTTTCTGCAATCACAAATTTATTAGGAAAGTAATATCTTTCCATAGCTTCCACTCTAGCCTCAATCTTCTTTAATTCTTCAAAGGCCCATTTTAGAAACCTTTTTTCTTTCCTCTCTTCCATAGGTAAAATCCTCACAGGCCTTCTCATGACCCATCATGTTCTCTTCTTCAAAGACTCACAAGTCCCTCTATAGTTACAAGTCCTTTTTTGCATGATACAATTACAAGTCCCTCTATAGATGATACCATTTGATGCAGTACAAGGATGGGGGGTTTTGTCAAACAAACCATCCAAGTAGCCATAACACCATCAACAATCTTACTTAAAAATTTGAAAACATTTGCAACAAATTTCTAATTGAAAATATAACCAAATATTTTTCATTCAAATTGAATAATTTTATTTTTTAATACAATGAGTAGCCACAACAACAACATATGCTACTGGTATTCCATAAGCTAAAATGAAATCAATTCTACATGTAAGAATCACTACAATTCCACAAACCTGCCACTTTTTTCATCACTTCTCCCTAATTACCACAAATCTTTTAAAATGAAAAGATGGGTTTTGTGTGCCTCGTTCCCAACTTTCCAAATGATTTTGAAATTCTTGTTTTTGTTACCATATGAGAAATTTATTCCCAATTTACTAAAATTGGGTCTCATAGTGATGACTCAAACAATCTTTCTCTCCCCAAAATTCCAATCAAACCTCTACCTCCATTCTAGGTGTGGGATTTCTCTTCTTTTCCCGATTTTATTCCTTTCCTACAAGATTTTTAATGTCTTTCCTAAAAATTTCCTCCATCATCATTCCACTACCTTAAGCATTTGCACCAAGAATATTTCAGCACTAATGACCAACAATTTTAAATTCTCAGGAGTTACAAATGAAAAAAATATAACATCTCCCAACCAAATGAAATGATTTTATAATTAAAATTCATGTCAAAAGCAAGTTTATGGAAAGGGTTCCCTTTCAAGGTTGTTGAAGGAAGAAAAATCAAGAAATATATCATGCCTACAAGACCAACATCACACCAAAATTTAGGAAAAATAAATAAATCTTTTTGGGTGTGTAGGATTGCTTGGTACCCCTGGATGCTCCTACATCACAACTAGAGAACTTGATGCTAAATTGGGAAAAATAATTTTGCATGAGGCTACAAGGGTATGTGCACCAATATGTGACACAAAAATATGCTATTTTTGTTCTTTTACCCATAAATGACCATTTGGTGAGCGTCAAATGATCAATCCTAAGGTTCGGTATTTTGAAATGCAATGTATTTGGAAAGAACCAAATTTGGTGCTAGCCAAATGAATTGCATCATTTGCGAGCACCAAATTTGGCACTATCCAAATGAAGTGCATCATTTGGTGAGTGCAAAATATGGTGCTTTCCAACTATGAAGAATGACTTTTTGAAATGCATTTTCTAAACTCTTTATTTTTTGTCTTTGTCTTTGTCTTTCTCTACTAGGGAATTATAATGCAAATTCTAGATTTTGGAAGATCTTATAAATTTTCAAACTTAGTCAAATTTAAGTAGTCAACATGTGAAACTCCAAAAATCGGCAAGTTCTATCACCTTTCTCTCTCTATCTCGCTCATTGTTTATCTCTTATACTCTAGAACTCTCTCTCACACACTATCTCCATCCCTTTATCTAACTCTCTCTTCCTAGAGCTCAAGGAACACCTCTCTACCTATCCATCTCTCTCTCTCCCTCTCTCCCTCCTTCCCTCTTTACTCTCTATCTCCATCCCTCCTTCCTACCCTCTCTACATCTCTTTATCTTATCTCTCTCTCTCTATACTATCTATCTCACTTCTCTCTCTCCCTACCTCTCACTCCCTCCCCCCTCTCTCTACCTCCCTCCCTCTCTCTATCACACTTGTCTTTCCCTCAATCCATCCTTCCCTCTCTAATTTTCTCTATCTCCCTCATCTCTCTCTCTTTGTCTCTTTCTTTTCCTTCCTCCCACCCACCTTCCCTTTCTACTTCTCTCTATCTAACTTATGGTTCTATGCAACATCATGGGGTTCAAATAGTGGCAATGCAACAAAAAAATGTGACATGAGGAAGTGAAAAGAAGATAAATCACATTTGACTTTTTGGATTGGTTGGTAAAAATGACATTTATGCTAAGGTAAAGATCGAAGAAAAAATGATATCTTTGACTAACAAATATTTGCTTTTTCAAAAATTGATATCCGTTATTAACGAATATTCAATATAAAATGCTCTCCATGATAGATATTCATTACAGAGAGCTTTACAATCCTCTCAAAAATGGATATCCATTTTTGTCGCTATACATTAAAAATATATATTAATATCATTAATATATATTAATAATATGACATATATTAATATATATGTTGGTGTAAATAAAGTTTTGTACCTAATTAATTAATTACTAGGGGACTTATTTACACATGTTTAGTTTACTTAGGTCATAGGAAAGAATCTTTGTAGAAGGTGTTAGTTGTCATTAGTTGTTATCTTATCTTTTGATAACTACTACATGTGACCTAGGTAAGTGTGATTAGTTGTCTCATGTCATATGATTAAGACACTTGTCATAATCCTACGACATCTTGTATCTCACCTTGGCTATATAACCAAGGGGTCTCTCTCATTTGTACATCACAATCATATCATTGAATTATATTGATAAGAATATAGCTTATTCTTGTCACATTCTATTCTCTCTTTTTGTATTTTCCATTTGGTTTCAATATCTTGGCAACCATAGCAAATTCTAACATGGTATAAGAGTAGGTTGGGTGCCATTGGAGAGTCTTTTTCTAAAGAGAGATGCCAGATTTGGGGAGATTCCATTTGTGGCTCTTTATTGCAGGTTCATATCAGATCTTGTTGGTGCAATCTAAGCTCACCATTATGTCCAAAAGATTCAAAAAAGTTTTTTTTTTCCGTTTGTTTCATCCAAATTAGACATACGAGGCCAAATCTATGAGGGTTTGAAGCTGAATAGTGGTTGCCAGATCCATAAGGTAGCTTCTTTTTTGGAGCATTTTGGGTCAAATCCAACCTTGCCATCATGTCTAGAAGGGCCAAAAACCCTAAGATCAACTGTCAAATTGTCCAAATCGGAGTAGTTGTTTGGTGAGGCAAAAATATGTTTGCTCACGGAGTCGTATGACGCCCAAGTCAACATCATTACATACGGTACGATTTTTCAAAAAAATCAATATTTTAATTGATTTGAAAAAGTTTTGAATTTTTTTTATAAAAATTACCGATTAAGTTTATTCAAAAATTTCATTTGAAAATTTTATTGAAAAATAAAAAATAAAAAAAGGGGGGTGAAAGTTTTGTTTTATGCGGAATAAATTCGTTGCAAAGTACCTGCTAATAGTAGGTACTCGCGATACTAGGAGGGTACCTCTACCATAGTTGCCTGCCACACAGCCTCATTTCATTCGCACTGCAAGCCCCATTCACAAAGTGGACTATTCAAAACAAATACCCGGCAATCTCTTAGCAAACGATGAATAGGAAATTCAACCAGCGATGAAAAATCTTGGCCACTCAAATCCTCCGTCCAACAACATTCATTAGAACATCAAATTTAAGAATAGAGAACCACAAAATATTCCAACAGGCTAGAGCATATTCTTTTTTGATGGTCCGGTGCATGCAAATTTAATCGAGTGATTTGCTAACGTCAACATTTTCTAAAAAACAATGCCCCCTCTCTAGTTGCATTTTGATTTTTGAAGGCGAACTTTGAAGCTCCATATCTGAGTCATCTTGATTCCTTTTTTTGAGCAATTTTTTTATTTATTTATGCTAATTTTTCATGCTTTACACGGTGGTGCAATCATTTTTTGGTTTTGGTATCTAGTTTTTCCAAAAATTGTAGATTCTCATAGGTGTTGTTGCTTCATCCTCTTTTTGGTAGCTTCAGGAGCTCATATCTTGCTCCTACGGTAACATTTTTGGGTATAATTTTTTTTAAAGTGCATAATTTTTCAAGTACTTATCAGTGGTATGATCAAATTGATCTCATCTTGTACCTAAAATTCTACTTTATTCTATTGCCAAATTTGGCATTTGCATGTACCAAGATGAATGTCCACTTTGCTATTTGGGTATGTGTAGGATCATGATAGGCCAAAAAGTGGCGATATGTAAGTGATATGATGACCCATGTGGTTGATGACTTCTTTTTTACCCAAAATTGATGAAACGAAAAGGGTTTTTAAAGGAGATTCTCAACTTTCCACCAATATAAATTATACTTTACTTTGAATTTAATAAACAATTATTATTCATTTTCTATTTGAATTACAACTAAAGTCCTAATTGATAGGCTGATTGAAAAACATTTATAGCTTTCAAACGGTATCACATTTTTTGAATCTGAAACATGTGTCACATTCTATGCTTCACATACTATAGGATTGAAAAAAGAAGAATTGAATTTCATGAATTTTTGACCAAGTTAAGGTGATCAGACATACAAGTTTTTTATATTTTTTAAAATTTGTAATAAAAAATTCATAATTAATTATTTACTTGGAAAAAAATTACCAAAAAATATGCATCACATCGGGATATGATTCCTCTACTTATATATAAAATATTATAAAAAATTATTATAATTTTATTTTGGTTAGGGTGGTTAGACAGACACCTACTTTTTCTTTTTTCCTTGAAATTTAATTACTAATGCATTGAAATTTCAAATTCTCACCAAATAGATTTTTTTATTGTTAAATAAACCTAGTAGTTTAGAAAATAAATTCAATTTTCTACAAATTCTATTCTTACATATTTTTGAAATAATGTAGATAACTTATTCAAATTTTTACGTCAAGTTTCCTAACTCTGATTTTTTTGAATTTTATTGCCACTTAAGGGCCTTTTTTTTCCATGATGATCCTGCACATACCCATATTGGCAAGTGGCAACTGTAAATGCACTAAGTATAAAGTGCTAAATCAAATATTGCTTGGGGGGGTTTCATGATTGAGTGATTTGGGGGGTAATCGTGTAGTGATTGGTTGCATTATTTTGCTTGGTTTGTGTTCTTGCAATGGGGAAATCTCAAATTGAAATCCTAACTCCACATAATTATTATACATGGAGAAAATTAGTATGAAACTATCTCATGATGAAAGGTCTAATAGGTCATCTAAAGGACACCATTCAAAAACCTATTGATGGTTCAAAATTGGGAAAATGGGAGATTGATCGTGAGAAAACACTTGGATGCATATGTTCATTAGTCTCATTTGATTTTCAATTTGATATTGAATCATGTAAAACACCTAAAGAGGCTTGGGAGACTTTTGAAATATTGTATGATAAAACATATAAGATTAGGGGATATCAGATTGATAATGATTTGATGAATCTTGATCCTAAATTTTTTGACCACATCCAAGACTACATCTCCAAAATCAAGCAACTAAGAACACAGTTGAAGGAATGCAACATTGATAAAGAAGATTTACGATTGATTTTGAATGTGTTATCCAAGCTTGGTCTTGAGTATTCTGTATTTGTTTCTAGATTTCATACCCATCGACTTTCTATGGGAGCATCATATGTTGATCCTAAGTTTGATGACTTTGCAAATCTCTTAATCCAAGAGGAAGGTAAGTTAATGAACATGGGTCTAATCAAGTTTTCCAAGTCACATGCATTGGTGGCTAGTGATTCAAAGGTGCAAAAAGAATTAGGAAGCCTTGATAAGAAGCAAAAGAAGAAAAAGAACAAGCCACATAAAGAATCAAAATCTTCAAAAGGAGAATCATCTAAGAAGGAGAGGCCTTTTTATGCATATTGCAAGAAGGATGGACATGAAGAACACTATTGTTATAAGAAGGATATTGATGAGATGAAAAATCTTCTCAAAAGGAATCACATTGATTTGCCTTCTAGAATGTCTGAGTCACCTCCTTCTTCTTTAAAATAGTCTAAAAAGGACAAAGGTCAAGCATCTAAATCATGAAATAAAGGACAAGCTCTTTGTGCTTTTTTAGGTCCGGGATCAGGGAGATGGCTTCTAGATTCAGGAGCTTCTCATCATATGGCATCTTCGTAGTCTATATTCTCTTCATTTCAGCCTTTTACTATGTCTCATATCTTGATGGGAAACAATACATACATGAGTGCAATTGGGAAGGGATCTATTAGTTTTGGGGATAACACTTTTCAAGATGTCTTGTGTGTTCCTCATTTGATGAACAATCTTCTTTCCATATATCAGATTACACATGGTGGAGATGGGAGAACTATAGAGTTCACTCCTGATTCAACCATCATTCGAGACTTGGAGAGTAGGGATATCATTGCTACTGGGGTAGTTGATCATTCATTTCGGTTGTATACCTTTGCAAATTTTTCTTCTAATGGTGACATTGTTCCTTCGGTTGTTGATAGTATGAACCATGATTCAGAGGAGACATTTGGATTTTTGAACTTCGGAGTTATCATATCAGATCCGGTTCTTGAGTCATGCATTCTATCTCCTCCACCTACTGTTGCAGTTGATGATGCTTGTGATTCCACAATTTGGGTTCCTTGTGATTTAGTGCAGCAGGATACTCATAGTCTTCCATATATGGCTACTTTAGATAAATTTTTGAAGGTATTTCAGACTTGTTTGTGGAGTTTCATCTTGCAAATTTGGGGGACATCATCAATAGAATTCATCTTCTCTTTGATGAAGATGATCCTTCTTCAGTTTTTGTGAGGGAACACCTTGACCCTCTTCATTCTCTGCATGATCATTCTTTGCAGTTTGGCGTGAGTGTGGATATTTTTGGACATCATTACTTGTCATTCATTGTTATCTTATCTTTTGACAACTACATGTGACCTAGGTAAGTGTGATTAGTTGTCTCATGTCATATGATTAAGACACTTGTCATAATCCTATGGCATCTTGTATCTCACCTTGGCTATATAACCAAGGGGCCTCTCTCATTTGTACATCACAATCATATCATTGAATTATATTGATAAGAATACAATTTATTCTTGTCACATTCTATTCTCTCTTTTTGTGCTTTCCATTTGATCTCAAAATCTTGGCATCCATATCCAATTCTAGAACAATATATATATATATATATTTGTAATATATTAATATATATCATAGTTTTAAAAATTATTGTACATAGAGTTTAACAAAGTTCTTAGAAACGAACATCCACTTTTTAAGATAATTTATAAAAGGAAAAGGGTTGCGAACAATCATTTTAACAGTGACTGTTCATGATTGAGGAGCAAAAAATAGATATAAAAAATAGCTGATATCTGTTTTTGAGCAATTTCCAAGCAATTTCGACTATTCCCATCATTTTTTTGTTCAGAAACATCAAAAGGTTAAGTTAAAATGTGTTTATTTGGATTATTTTGATTGTTTTATATATATTTTTAACAAAATATTAGGCTTTTTTGTTTAAATTTTAGGAATTAGTTGAAAATTATGTTAATCTATAAATTTGTAATTTACAACAGGGTTTAAATGGTAGAAGATTTAGCAAACCCTCCACCAAACTCTCCTCCACTGATGCAAGAGAATCTACCAAAACGTACTTCTGACCAAAACTCAAATGGCGAAGATCAAATTAAACAATCACCCAAAATTCCTTTATCTTTTCATCAAAACCACATCATCTCACTTGAAAATCTCAAGGCACCAATCATCCATTTCACCAAATCAGTATTACACACCTTTATCAGATTCAATTTCTTCTTATCCATCAGCAGATGGACTGCACCAAAACAATAACCTAATTAGTATCACTAAACCATTCAATCTCCCCATGATTCCCTTCATTCCATATTGTTCAACAAGACCAAATGACAACAACCTTCCACTCTAGCTTCAGAAATTTTCCCAAACCATCATCACGCCTTTAATATCATCACTTTAGCAATTACATCACAAATTCCATCACCTATACCTCTGTTCACACAATTTTGCACTTTGTAGCAGTCAAACACCACTTTACATATAAGATTCACATTGCTCAAGTCACCAAATTCAACAAGTTTTTCCTCTAACCTTATCCAAACATTGAGAAATATTTACCAACATCCTTTTGCTAGGTTCAACACAAAATCAAACACTAATACCACTAATTTCTGTCAGATTATCAATAGCATGCACTCAAAGATTCTAGGTAGCTAGTAGGAGTCCAAATCCATAAATTGGGTGAGACTCTTAACCCATTTTGATCCACCTCAAACCAAATATCTTTTTAGGGTCCCATTATATCACACACTAACATAACTCAACATCAAATATCATTACTTTGGAAAGAACAAAAAAGCAATTGATTGTTCCCCGATTTTATGCCCCGATTAGGCCTATTTTGCAAATCACATTCCATAAAAACACCTCCACAATCCCAAGTAACCACAAATAGTCTTCTATTAGGTCATTAAACTCAAGAATCAACAAAAAATTGATCATTTAAACCCTTCCTTAGGCTTAAAAAAAGAAGCCCTTGATCTAGGCTTCACAATGCACAAATAAGTGAGGGTTTATTGAAAATGTATATTCCAAACCTTAAATCAACTTTCCATTTCTTTAATCACCTTATAATAGGTTTTCAAAAGCTTAATCAATCACTTCCAAGCCTTTACAAAAGTTATTTCATCATACCCTGTCCTGTAGCACCACTTCTTGCATGGAAACCCTGAAGATTCACCTGTAAAAGCAACTCAACCACTGTATTTCTTGCTTTTCTTGTACCTAACATCACAAAAAAATCCTTAAAAATCCTATTCTAATCTACTCCATCGATCTACAATGCCTAATTCAATGGAGTAGTAATCAATTTTCTCATTTGACTCTCAAAACCCCAATTTTGAGGTTTCCTAACCTGTTAGTGGAGAAAATGCTCAAACATAAATTAAATTCAATATAATCCCTCCAAAATAGTCTTAAATGAAAGCTAATACCCTACTCTACTAAAAATAATATATATGGAAGGCTAGTATTACTATATAGACCTCTCAAACTGGTAAACTATAGAAAGAATACACTAAACTTGCAAAGCAAAGTACTTTTATTTCAAAATTTGTTCAAGATACAAGAATACAATGCTTGTCTCACCTTCCCCAAGACTTAAATAGATTATTACATCATGTAGACCGACTGTCCCTTCCTCTTCAACTGATTAACTACATCTTACAATGAGATGACCCTTCACATTCGTTTGCATTTTGTATTTTTCAAGAATTGCAATTTTGCAATTTGTGCAATAAAACAACATTATTTGCAATTTGAATTAACCAAACCCACCTAGTGACCTATTTGAGACCTCAAATACATCTTTTATGACCTCCCAAGACCTCTTTACAATCCTTTTACAATTGAAATTTCAAATTTTCAAATTAAAGGCATCTAGTGAGCAAGGTGCTCCTACACCATCCATCAAACCTTCCTCCAACAAACCATCATTCAATTTAGGACCTAATTGAAATCAATATTAATAAATTGAGAAACATTGCTAAGAGATACTATACCCATGAGCATTTGTAATCAGTCACACCAAATATAGAGGCCATATCAATCATGTTAGGGACATCACTAGGCAACATACTTCATTTCAAGAATGGAAAGATCAAAAGAGGTTAGAATATGCAAATCATTCGAGTTGTGATTAAATTTAAAAAACAGAAATATCTAAAGTTGATTTAGCCAAACTTTTTGTGGACCAAAGAACAAGACAAAATGTTGGTTTACATAAACCAATTTTTTCCATAAAATGGTGCACCCATCAAGGCATAGTTGCAAACTTTTGGGATCATTGGTGAATGGTTTATGATAAACCACCCTACAATAATCTCGATGTCCCTCTATAATTTCTCCACAAATTATATGTGAAATTTTTTTTAGGAAGACATGTCAACTATTTTGATTTCAAGATTTTTTCAGGGATATGGTATGGGTATGTCACAACATAGACCTAGGGCATGTGTATTAGGAAAGGTCCCTATGTTCCCCCTCCTCATCTTCCTCTCCCACCTTCAACACCCTATCTAGACCTTGTTGATGTGACCCAACATAGTCTCTTGGACATATACTCTTTGACTGGCCGTTTGATTACACATTCATCACAACTCGCTTAGCTTCCAGAGGGTGGCACTCCTCATGCTTTAGTTGATACTGGTAGAATCATCATCCAAGAATATTTGTGTTCCTCATCATTGTAATACATGTCTAGGTCCTACAAGAGATATGGATGAGCCTCCCCTAGACACATCTAAGTATGAGGTGTATAATGTTTCACTTGGAGGAGATGAGGCACCAGTGCATACTACAGGTGCAAAAGACACGTGCGAGGGAGGAATAGGTGCAGTTCCCTCCACCAATACAAATGAGGTGTTGGAACATCAATCTTTTGTATAGGTAAAGCTTAAATTTATTTTATAGTGCATTTCATTTAAAATTATTATAACAAAAAATACATGTTACTAATGTATATTTAAGTGGGTTTGAACAACTAATGACAAATGAACATATTAGAGATGTGCAACATGGCACTCTTTTGGCCATTGACTTTGGCCTAAACACATTGGTGACCAAAATTATCTTCTCCCTTTTTGTGCATAAACTAGGAATGATATATCTAAATGAATGCTATGATTATTCATCAATTACTTTTCATCAAATCTATACAACACAAGCCTTCTATAGGATACCTTAAAGCAACTTTACACTATCAACAAGAAAATCATTAATATCCTAATTCAAGGTATGGTAATAACAACAATTTTTATGATATAATGTATTAAGGTATTAGATTACTATCAAACAAGAATTTAGATTTCATAATACCTCCCAGCATAATTATGATACTTTCCAATAATTTTAGCCCAAAAAAGTTATTAATGAGATAAAACAATCATTCTTATCTAACATAATATTAGGCAGACCAATCCAAGTAAGATATATATAGGTATCAAGGCATATGATTTTGTCATTAAATATTAAGATAAAACTATATTTCATAGAGTTAATATTAATCATATCATTGTACTTGTATCAAGGATTAGAACATGACTAGATCCTATGTCTTTATCAAAAATATTGCCACTTATCTTGATAAGGTATATAGAATATTTAGGATTTATCAAAGATAGAGACCCTTCAATTTTAGTATAGAGTAAAAACCAACTTACACATAATAGTAAATAAATCCAATGAACCAAATCCTTTATACAATTATGAAAACTAAAACAAAATTTTGACCAATTTTTAAAGAAATACTAGGCCTACGTGTTGCATCAGATTGTGTTGACAAAATGATTTCAAAATATGTAATAACATGCATGAGGCTTGTGATTTGTTGAATATAAGAAATGCCTACTTGAATTATGTATCGATCATATGTGTAAGCCTAAATAAACTTAGATTAATTATTTTTCAATTGTGGAAGTGGGTAATTCAAGATTAACCATTATTTTAGGAAGGTAATGTGGGAGAGGAGTAGACTTAGCTCTAGAAACAATGTAAAAGATATATCTAATGCAGGCATTGAAATCTATTGTGTTTCCTTTGTTTGACTCTATCTCTCACATTTTCTTCCAAATTTGTGTGTCCATAATTCCTCCAACCTTTATGCCTTGGTGGTTGTCCACAGTCAATTGCATTCGCTTAAAAGTTTCTAAAGCGTTTTAAACAAAAAAAATTGTGCATTTTCTTCAACCCTTGTAATGCACAAGAGCACATTTCTTTGAGGTATTTCACCCAACGTGTACATGCCTCCTCTGTCTTCTTCTCTTCTCTTCCTATTCAACCTCCTACTAACCACATTTTATGTCGTTTCTCCCCAAAATTCCTCTACCAATTACCTAGATCCTCACACAATTCTTCTGCCATCTCTCCCACATAATCTCTCTATTTTCTCTCTTTCTCTATCTAATAAGTTACTTGTGCATCTGCCAATAGAGGATTGTGAGAGTTTTGAAGGTAGTGCAGGGGTTTATTTTTCCAAACGATCTACAAAATTTAGTCATGCATGGACAAGGGTGCCATGCCCTGCCGCCATCCTTTCCAAACTTTCCCCATTCCTATTAAATACAAATTTTTCCCTACCGTAAAAGGAATTAAATTGCCTCCATTAATGCCTAGTTTAATTCTTTTTCTTTTATTTTGATTGATTAATTGATTGATTTATGGCTTAATTAGCTATGATTGACTTGGGGATCTGACATGTACTTATCACCCTCTTACTTTATTCCTCCACAAAACTCCTTTTCCCGCAAAATCCCATTTTTTCACCTTTTAAAATGGTAGTAAAAGAGAGTGGAAAATCCACACATAGCATGATTTGTGCTCTGAATAAGAAACCCAACCCTTAATCCTATGACCCAAGGACTTTAGGGGACACCAAAAAAAGTGAAAATGATATTTTAATTCCATATTAGACCTTGCTAAATAGATGATCGACTCAATGTTAAAGAAACAAACTAATGCAAGACACTTCCTAATCTCAAACCAACTAAATAATATTAATTTTATATTAAAATATAATATTAATTGTATATGGCTTATTATATATATATATTAATTACTAATATTACATTTATCAAATTATTTTATATTACATAAAACTAACTAAATAATAATAAAAGCATGCCATAAAATAAATAAAATATAACATAAAATAATATTTTTTATAGAATTATTACGCTTTTTCTTCTTTGATAAGAGTATACAAGAAGTTTATCAATTCAAAAATTTTAAGATTTTTCTTGCAATAATTGAAAATATTATATTATTATACAATATAAAAATATATAATATCAACCATATAATTAATAATAATATAATATAATTTTATAATATTGTGAAATAATGATGCTAATCAAATGTTAATAAGTAAAATATATTATTAAGAAAAATATTTTCAATTACTAAAAAAATAATAATAGAATAAATATAATAAACACATACACAAATTCACATTTAATAACCAATACCAACCCTGATCACAAAGGTATTTTTTTCTAAACTTAACAGCCTCATGTTTTATATACAAAATTAAAATTGAAAAACATACAACCATAAACTTAACTCTATTCTAAAATAAACCCTAAACCTAACTCTCACCCCTACACTAATTAGAAGTTTGAACATAATTGTAATCTTAACTCAACACTAGGTACTATAATAATAACCCTTACTATAACCCTATTTGACCATCATTCTTAACCCTAACCATTACCCAAATCTAATCATAACTCTAACCCTAACTCCTATTAAATATTAACTCAAATCGAACCCTAACCATTAAGTGTAATTGAAAAGTAAACCTTATTTTGTTTAAATATCAACTCTCAATAAACCCAATCATTAATAATATAATATAATAAGTTAATGTATATAAATTACATCAATAGATTAGGGATAGAATTTAGTTTCCAATTTATTAAAAATTAATAATAATAATATATAATAATTTGATTAGCATTAATATTTGATTATTAATTATAAAATAAATCAATAAAAAAATTAATTCATTTAGTTTAATAAATAAATAATTACAATAATTACACTTAATTTAAATAAATTATAAGATAATATAATTCATACACATGTGGGTGTATCTACATTCCTATAATATAGTCCAATGGTATTATACTATGATGCAATTAATGAAATATTATTACAAATGCAAAAGCAATAAAATTGCAAAATGAATTTCTATAAATTGATATATCTAGACTTTTCTTATATAAATTATGTAATAAAATAGATAAACTAGTTTCTCACAATTATCTACAATAGGACTCCCTTATTAATTAATTGAAACTCAAAATCTGTGATATTTTTCAATTAATTAATAAATACTGATATGTACTATGGTGGTGTTAGAGGGGCTGGCTTAACCAGCACACTCTAAGCGTTGACCACTTAGGTGGCTGGTGTGGGCCCGCTTAATCCATCCCGTTCACCATTTCTAATCGCCGTTACTGTTAGGTCTTAATCCCACGCAAAGTTGATTTTTTAAAATTATTTTCTCCCGCCTATGTTATCTCTGTATGCAACAAACAGGGTTCCGAGCTGAATAGATTTAATTTGCATTCTCATAGCCTGTGCCAAAATGGGAGCTTTGGAACAGGGTATGGATGTCTATCATTACTGCTAGAAATGTTCTGGTAGACATCTATGCAAAATATGAAAGAGGGACGTGAACTGTTTGACAGGATACCTCAAAGAAAAGTGGTTTCATTGAATGCTACGATTGCAGGATATCTACAAGATGTATTTGTTGAAAATTATTTAGAAACTTCCAATCTAATTTAATCAGTAGGTGTAAACCCAGACTCTGCAATATTTATGGTCATCCTCCCCGCTTGTGCCAAAATGGGAGCTTTGGAACGACGTATGAACGTCCACCACAGGATAAAGGAAATCAATTTTGTGAGTTGTTGTGGTTGCAACTGCTTTGGTAGACATGTATACAAAATGTGGAAGCATAGACAGGGTACGTAAACTGTTTGACAGAATGGCTCAAAGAAATTTGGCCTCATGGAATGCTATGACTGCAGGATATACGCAAAAGGGATTTGTTGAAAAAGCTTCAGAAACCTTCAAGAAAATGCAGTTGGCAAGCGTAAAACCAGAATCCACAACCTTTGCCAGCATTCTCCCTGCCTGTGCTAAAATGGGAGCTTTGAAACAAGGTATGCAATCAATCAAAGGATAAAGGGCAGAGGGAATTTGTAATATGTATAAAGCAAGTAATGAAAGGGGAATTTTGGTTAGATATTATCATTGGAAATGCTCTAGTAGACGAATATGAAAAATACGGAAGCGTAAACTGTTTAACAAAAATGCCTCAAAGAAATGTAGTCTCAGCGAATGGAATGTTTGTGGGATATGCACAAAATGGATTTTGCAAGGTTGATTTTAAAATATTTGAATTAATCAAGCACTTTGGAACATATCTTGACACTATAACTTTGTTTGTGTTATATGTGTATGCAGCCATGCAGGTTTAGTGAATGTGAGTTGTACATACTTCAATCACATAGGTAACCTTTACTACACTACACCTACAATTGATCATTGTGTGTGCTTGACCTATTTGTTTGTGTGGGTTATTTTGGGGAAACAGTTAATTTTATCATCAAGATGCCGGTTAAACCTGGGTGGATGTGTGGATCAATTTTCATGTTTCCTACAGATCCCATATGAATATAGGCTTAACACTATTTTTTTATTTGGATCTTTAAAAAGATGTGACTAATGTTCTTCTCTCAAACATTTATGCAGAAATGGGAAGGTCATGAGAGCAAATGATAAAGGAGATTGAGGAAAGATAAGGAATTTAAAATCTCTCCAGATGTAGTTGGATTGAAGGCCCTAAAATGGTACGTGCTTCTTGTATAGTATGTCACAGTAAATCTATGCAAAGTTGGAGAAATTGGCTTGTGAGATGAAGGCAACAAGACATTTTTGAGATGCAAGACACTTAGTGGTGTGGTAACGGCGGGGTAAAAATTATTTCACTGTTGCCATAGTGAAAAGTTGTCAATTACTTTTGGTTTTAGACATGCCCCTTAGAATAATTATTAGACTTGTTAAGAACCTTCGAGTATGTGTTAATTGTCACATTGCAATGAAATTTATCTCTAAGATTGTTGCAATTCCTACTTCTAATTATTAGTTTAGTTGATTTCATGAGGAGGAAATGAACTCACTTGCATACACATTTTTCCATGGATTAGTCCAAGGCCTTGTTAATTCATGAAAATTAATTTCTTGTATGAAGTTATTTTGAAAAGATTAAATCATGATAATCCTTAATATATGGGTTCCTATGTTGGTTTGCTTATCCTAGAATTTTTATGAGTAGTCTCTAATAAAGTTTCAACTTCTCTATGCCTTGCAACAATATCTTTGATTTTAGATAAAAATCAAGGAACCCTTTGTTGATGTTTGTCCTTTTGAGCCTTTACCTTGCATATCATTCTTACTAAAAGGACTAATGTGATTCTAATTCTTTTTACGTTTGATTTTGTTGCCTATAGAATCCCTCATTGATATTTGATTAAAAAAAGTCCCTATAATTGTTATGTGCTATATTCGTCTTGCCCCTTTCTAGGCGATGTTGGGGTCTATATTGGTAAGTACAAATTTATTTGAGTCTTGAGTGTTTCCTTTCTTAATAGAACCATGTTTTGGCCATCCTCTATAACAAATATAAGAATTCCTTAAATAGATCCCCTTATTGAAAAATGTTATTGTTGTAGTGTTTTGTCTTTTTTATACTTGTCACATCCCTAAATATCTTAAACTACAAATATTTCTAAGTTTTAGGGGTGATTGTGTCTATTTGTAGCCTTTACTAGGTTTCTAGGTTTCCTCTTGCTAGTATTCTTTCCCTCCGTTCCTTGAAACTCAACATTTACATTTTTGTTTGAGACCTTTGATTATTTGTCTTTTAGACAACCCATTACCTAGGTACTTTATCATGGCTTGGCCAATGCTTCCACTCCCTACTTTTCCTTTGCCTTTGGCCCTAGGATTATAGGTCCCCATGTAGTCACGTATTTCTTAAGCTATAAGACTAATTCATGAACCTTAATTATTCTCCACTTGCACTTTTCCATGCTTTCTCTCCTTCAACATTGAGTATTCACCATCCTTAATTCCTAATTTGAGGATTCATTTTTCCTATAAGTCTTAAGATATTGAGATTTTAATATTTTATATACTCATTTCCCTCAACCCATCTCCCTTACTCCTTGTGGAACCCATACTTGTGGAATTACTTATATCATCATACCAAAAGGTATAAGGTATGTGGTAGAAACAATCTCTAAACCTTGAATATCTTCCATCTTTTTTCCCTTGCTATTGTTTCTTCTTGCATAATTAGACACACCACATCAGTGATCCCTAACCCATTTCCATTCACCTAATGTATGAAAAAAAACCATAAATAAAATATGGAAGCTGACAAAAACTAAGGAGGAATTAGTAAAATATCATGGAAAATGATTTAAAAGCACATGGTTAGAAATCTTGAAGAAACCTTGACATAAAATAAATGAATTGAGTGTTTTATGTTAGGGTTAATCTAGATCACATTATACCAGAAGTAGAGGAGAAGATATCCTCTTCATATAAGGATGTAGCAGAATTGATTACCATAACATAATCCTAGTCAACAATAAGGGAGAATGATTTAGTTGGAAATGATGAAATAGATAATTTTAATTAGAGTTGGACAACACAATGTTGAAGTAAGAAATTATAAAGAAAAGTTAAGAAAGATGAGACTTCTTTGCCACCTAGAAGAAGTAAAATCTGGTTTAAAAATTATAGTAGGGAAGAACATCTAAGGAATGATTTTTTGATAATCAAAGTCATGGAGAGGGCTACAATACTAAGAGGGAAACTTGGGAAATTCCCTAGAAATATAGTAAGTATATATTGTAAAGTATAAAGTGGGATAATCATGACATAGATAGGTGTCCATTGTTACTTCATGAAGAATATGAATATGTTTTTTGGATATGGGTATGGATAGAACACAAGGTTTAACTATAAGAGTATTCAATATTTATTTGGCACATGGCTAGTAGGAACTTCAATTGAGAGAAAGGATAAGACCACCTAATAATATACACTATATGACACCACAAATTCAAGATAAATGACCCTCCATGATTTACCATGATAAGTATTAAGGAGGCGGTAGAGGAGGCTACTAGGATAATAATTGATGTATTGGAGAAAGAAGGACCAAAAGGCCAAAATATTATAACTATAGTTTTACTAGGACATTATGCTAATGAGTGGAAAAGAAAAAAAAGGAGGAAAATCCACATGTTATTTTTGTGGTGATAATCACATGATATTAATAGTTGTCCCAAATTTAATAGTTATATAATAA
Organism: Sequoiadendron giganteum; assembly: GCA_007115665.2. Lineage (NCBI taxonomy): Eukaryota > Viridiplantae > Streptophyta > Pinopsida > Cupressales > Cupressaceae > Sequoiadendron > Sequoiadendron giganteum. The sequence goes on along the minus strand of CM021101.1, from coordinate 712,742,538 downwards.
TATGTTGGCAATATTGATTAGAAAGTGAATAATTGTCTAATCCAAATGTAACCTATAATGCTAAAGTAGTAATGAGTAACTAAAGTAGAGAAGCAAACAAATCAAATATAGAAAATAAAAGTAGAATAGGAGAATCCTTATTGAAAAAGAAATTTAAAAATAATACAAAGGAGAAAAAGAGGAAAAAGTCAAGAAAAATATTCCATGTAGAAACTTAAGAAAAAGAGAAAAAGTAATAAAACTTAAGAAATTACTAGGGTTGGATTAATAGAAGCATATCCTAGGAGGATCTTATGAAAGTGAAGATGAAAAAATAATATTTAGGTAAAAGGGAACATGATTTGGTGATAAGGAGTTCCAAAGAGCTAATTAAGGAAGACCAAAAGGAGAGGATAATAGTAAGGCATGTTTCATAGAAAAATAGGTATATATACTAAAAAGAATTGGTAAATTTGGTAAAATAAGAAGAGGTTGGGGTTCAAGGGTTGGATAGGATGAATTGGTAAACATGATGCATGATGACTTTGACATGATGGCTGATAATTAAATAATGCTCTAAAACACTTGATAATCTTCCCATGAATGCTCTTGTGAACTGAAATTTTCTATAAGATGAATACTTGAATTATTTTTAGGTTGATCTCATGAATGCTTAGGTGCAAATGAGTGAAAGAAACATGTATTTATACTTAATTATACACAAATTCTCAAAATTACAACATTACAAGCCGACATCAAATCTAGGAGGCTAAAATCCAAACAAAAATTTGAATTAATTTTGATTTTGAACCAAATGAGACTCATACATCCAAGGTGGTGTATGAGTCCCATTAGGCATAAATTATGGGACCATTTCCAAAAATGCTTTGAAAGGTGTAAAATTCAGACCGGGACCCAAAACCCTATGTGGGACTCATATGCCCAAGGTGACGTATGAGTCCTAGATCACTAAATCTGGGCCACACAACCTAAAAACACCTAAATCATGATTGGATGTTGGTTTGTATTGGGATTATCCTCAAAAAGATGCATTAAATGAGGCTTGTGGATGCAAAACAAGGCCAATTAAAGCATAAAGAAGCCCAATTATTAATGACAACCTTAGAAAAGTGTGAAAGTGTGTTACAATACTTTACAACACCTAAAATAAGGTAGGTTTAGGTTTATTTAGTTTACAAGGGCCCAAGACCTAATGTGAGTGTGTTAAACAGATTACAACACTAAGTCAAGGTATCATTAAACTTAATTTTATAAGGAGGGCCCAAACAAGTGTGAAAATGTCACCGACGACATTTTTCGACACTACAATAACAAAATAAGAAATTGGTTGATTTACTAGCAATTTAATTTATGAATAACAATATTGTTAAAGATATTTAAAGGGTAATAAGAATGAAAGATGGAAAATGCATAAACTAGTTGATGGAAAATAATAGGAAGGCCCTATTGAAAAAATTAGGTTGCTAATAGGAGGAACAAAGTCCAATTTTGATATAAGGATGTTAGCACACTTGTAAGTTGCAACCATGCCTTTATTACATTCACTTTTTTAGAAAAAAGGTAGAATAGATAACAACAAACAAAAGAATGCTATTTTTTGAGAAATAAAGAATAGATTAAGGATATAGAATTCCTTTTAAATAAGTATGAAATGTGATCTCAAAACACTTCATGCCCCTTATCGAATGCTTTTGTATTTTGCATACATGTCTACTAGAGCATTTGTAACTAGAACATCTAACCAAACTGATCTATCTTTCATGGTTTGATGGATGTCCATATGATGTTCCAAAACTACCATTTTGGCACAAGTTAGGAGGATGCTAGAAAAGGTTACATAGTTTGGCTTTACACTTGCCAATTGCATTTTCTTGAAAGTTCCCTATGCCTTTTAAAAAACTAATTTTGTAAATAATCAACAATTAGGGGATTCCTTGAGAACATTTTTCTCTGAGGCATTATGTTAAACAATTCACATGCTTTGTTTATGGTTCCACATTCTACATATTTTTCAAGCATGACATTCCATGAGACCACATTTCTTTGAGGTATTTTGTCAAACAATTTGTGTTCCTTATTAATGCTCCCACTTTTTCCATATATGTCTACTAGAGCATTTCTAAATGATAATATTTGATAAAATTCCCTTCCATTAAGATTTGATGGATGTCCATACATATGAAAAAATCAATTTGTCTTTTATCCTTTGATTGATTGTGTACATGTTTCAAAGCTCCCATTTTGACACAAGTAGGGAGGATGTCAGTAAAGGTTACAAATTTTGGCTTTACACCTACCAATTATGTTTTCTTGTAAGTTTATGAAGACTTTTCAACAATTCCTTTTTGCATATCTTGTAATCATGGAATTTCATGAGACCAAATTTCTTTGAGGAACCATATCAAATAGTTCACATGCCTATCTATGCATCCACATTTTACATACGTGTCTACCAAAGCATTTCCAAATGTAATATCTAAATAATCCCCATTTCATTATGCTTTGATGGATGTCCATACCTTATTCCAAAGTTCCCATTTTTGCACAATACATGAGTGCACTGAAAAATGAAAATTGATTGGGTTGGAAACCTATTTTTTACATGTGGTGAAACAATGCAGTGTTGTGGGAAAAATTTGAATGTGAATGACGAACGAGAATGATGAACAATAAGCATGCTAGGGTAAGTGGGCCCCACATCATCTACTTAAGAGGTCAACACTTAGAGTGTGTTGGTAAAGGTTGACCATAACAAAATATTTGTTGGAGGATAGTATGAAATAGTACCCTTTAACTTACAACCACAACTCAAGCCACATGCGATCAACTTCCAAGCAATTGTTGATATTCTATTTTAAAATGAAATACGAGATTCCTTTATGGGTAGTTTAGGTTAATTAAGTAAATGGAGCAATGAAACATAAATAATTTTAGATTAAATGAGAAAATAGAGTGGAGTGTATTAAATTAGGTAATATTAGATAAAAAGTACAATTGCACTTTATATAATAAAATAAGATTGATATTGTTTAGTTTTATGACCAAAGAATAAATGTTAATTGATGAAAATGTGATATATGTTTCCTAGGACCTTGAAATGTTCTAGATAGTCATGTATATAGACTAAAATTAAAATTTCATTCTTTGTTATATATTTTAGATTGAGTTCATAGTTCTAGATATAATTCACAACCACAATCTCACTTTACACCTAGAAATTTAATCTTTGATGATCTTTGGATTCTACTTGGTAGATTCTTAGATAACTGGACTACTAAACAATAATATCATCTTTCATAGTCTTAGGGTTTTTATATTAGGGTATTGTTTAAAAATACTTCAAAATAGATAATAAACTTCAAGCATGCACATAGGATGATTATTAGGTGAATCACATGCACTAGGATGGGTGTGATTAGATGTGCAAGATTTCTTTCTTGATTTTAGAATTTTAGTGCAATTTCAAATTATTGGTCTTCTAATAACTAATGATTCTTTATGTTATTGAATGAGTGCAAGTTGATGTTATTTTATACATGAAAATTACATCAATTTCAAAGATTGTGCATAGTTCGCGTAGGACCAAAGTGTAAAGTGGCTTGTATATGGAAAAATGTTTGATTTTGATTTTGCATTTTAGTAAATGAAGATCACAATTATGAGGATGACCTCGTAATCATGTACAAACTTGGGTTAGAGAACTAGGTATTAATGATTTGGATTAGACAAATAAGTTAATTGGACTATCTAAAATTTTCTTGAGAATTCTATGATGAAATATTAAGAACTTCTTATAATGACAAAACATAAAGTTTTTAAATCAAGATATAAATAATGATAAAACATACTTAATGCATAACATTACAAAGATAACACTTTATGTTAAAAACTAGCATAAAAATTATAAGTATGGTGAACCAAATGAGATATTAGAAATTCACATATACCTAAGTGTGAGGTTTAAAGAAATAAATAGTAATATAAGGAATAATATCAAATATTGAGGATCAATTTGCTGACATGACGTGAAGATTAAAGAATGTTAAACAAACAACTATAAATTAAGTAATAATCAACAGATAAAAAGACATGATAGAAAAAATTGTACGTAAACCTAAGGTCCTTTACAAGAGTTTAGAAGCTCCCTATAGTGAAAACATGGCCACAAAACCTAACACAAAATCACATAAGTCCAAAATCCATTGTGTAGATTATGCAACCCTAAGATATAGAGATTATGCAATCCTAGCATAACACATGCTTTGCGGCATTCTGTCAAATAGTTCAGGTTCCTTGTCTATTGCATATCCTAGAATCATGGAATTTTGTAAACAATTCTTTGGGTTATTGTGTCAAACAGTTCACGTGCCTTGTCTATGCTTCCACATTTTGCATACATGTCTATCAGGGCAGTTGCAGCTACATCTGACAAAATTGATTTCCTTTATCTTGTGGTGGACGTCCATACCCCATTCCAAAGCTCCCATTTTGGCACAGGCAGGGAGGATGATCACAAATATCGCATACTCCGGATTTACACCTGCTGATTACATTCAATTGAAAGTTTCTAGATCCTTTTCAACAGATAGATTTTGTGCATATCCTACAATCGCAGCGTTCAATGAAACCACGTTTCTTTGAGTATCCTGTCAAACAGTTCACGTTCACGTCCCTTGTCTATGCTTTCATATTTTGCATAGATGTCTACCAGAACATTTCCAGCAGTAATGATGGACGTCCATAGCCTGTTCCAAAGCTCCCATTTTGACACAGGCCGTGAGCATGCAAATTAAATCTGTTCAGGTCGGAACCCTGTTTGTTGCATACGGAGATAACAAGGGAGGCGGGAGAAAACAATTTAAAAAAAAAAACTTTGGGCGGGATTAAAACCTAACGGGAACGGCGATTACAAACGGTGAACACTTAAAGGGGCCCACACCAGCCACCTAAGCAGGTCAACGCTTAGAGTGTGCTGGTTAAGCCCGGCCGTGTTAGAGCCTCCCTCAGGAATTTCTCAGCTTCAGAAATAGCGGAGAATGTTTTCTTCCAATCGCCTGGGTTCTCAATTCCTTCACAGGTTATGAAGCGGTAGCCGTGAATACTCATACCCATCCTTCCCTCTTCATCCACAGATGTTAATATGCTGACGACGAGATCCCACTTATAACTATTACATGAATAGGCAAAGTTTAGCCTTGCCCTGTTGTCAGGAGCAATCCAAGCAGTGGTGCCCCTCGGTAAGTGCGGGAGGGTTTCTCTAACAACTCTTTCGCTTTCCTCCCATGAACTTCCCACCTCCACAAACATCATCTGCACCTCCTCCATTTCAATTTCCTCTTCCTCTTCCCACAACCTCTCCCATTCCCATTTCCTCTTCACTGCTTCCAAATATCTGCTATTCAATGGTGATATCAGATCACACACCGTAAACAACACACACAGCTTTACGCGGCCTGTTGAACAGAGCGACTCCCCTAACTGCCCATTCTCATCAACATGTAGGAATTTTGACTCTCTGTGAAAAAACACTCTACGCCTTACATCTTCATATGATGTAAGGAATCTACACCTTATATTTTCATGTGATTCGAAGGTTCCAATTGCAGCTGATTCGAAGAATTCCTGCGAGTGCATTCGAGCCCTGTAATCCTGCAATGCAACGAATGCCCCCAATTAAGAACAAGGATGAGCGTAACTAATGAAATAAAAGTCTTAGGTAAATACGAGAAAGTGTGTTACGGTGCTTACCTCTGCTCCCCACGTCATTACTGCCAAAGAATATTGCTCCTTCACTTGTTCCCACCGCCTTTTCAACATAGGGCTTTCATCTATATCCACGATCATCAATCCCTTCATCCTCGCTAACTTGTCCATTCTATTTTCCTCCAGTTGAGAACATTTTGAAGCCCTAATAGCAATCAGTGAACTCAAACATTCAAAATCTTCGGAGATGGTCTGCAATGCCTTACATCCATATATGCTCACATATTTTAAGCACTTGAGTTGACCAAAATTTTGAGGCAGATTCAAGAGTTTCTCACACTTTTCCAATATCAACTTCTTCAAAGAACCAAGGTTTCCAAAACTTTCTGGCAAGACAGATAGCTGCGTACAACTGTCTAAATTTAGCTCTTCTAGACCAAATAATTTGCCAAAGTTGGTTGAAAGACTCACCAAGCTGAACATGATCGTAAATCCAACTTTTTTAAAGAAGATAAATTACCAAAACTGTCTGAAAGGCTTGTCAAACTGGAGCAATTAGATAAATCCAACTTTTCCAAGCAAGATAAATTGCTAAAGCTGTTTGGAAGACTCACCAAGCTAGAGCAATCATTTAGATATAACTCTACCAAACCAAATAATTTGCCAAAACTGTTTGAAAGGCTCACCAAGCTTGAATATGAACTGAAAGCCAACCTTTTTAAAGAAGACAGGTTGTCGAAACTATCTGGAAGGCTTGTCAAACTGGAACACCTTGATAAATTCAAGTTTTCCAAAAAAGGTAAATTGCCAAAACTGTTTGGAAGGCTTGCCAAGTTAGAGGAAATAGATAAATCTAGCTCTACCAGACCAAATAATTTGCCAAAGCTGGTTGAAAGACTCACCAAGTTGGAACATGAATTGAAATTCAATTTTTTTAAAGAAGATAAATTACCAAAACTCTCTCGAAGGCTTGCTAAGCTAGAGCAGGAAGATAAACATAGCTCTACTAGATCAAATGATTTGCCAAAGTTGATTGAAAGACTCTCCAATCTGGAACATGATCCTAAATCCAACTTTTTTAAAGAAGACAAATTGTCAAAATTGTCTAGAAGGCTTGTCAAATTGTCTGGAAGGCTTGTCAAATTGTAGCAACCCGATAAATCCAACTCTCCCAAGCAAGATAAATTGCTAAAGCTGTCTGGAAGACTCAGCAAGTACCGAGAAGATAAATCTAGCTTTACCAGACCACATAAGTTACCAAAGTTGGTTGAAAGACTCATCAAGTTGTCAGGTAATCTTAAACCCAACACTTTTAAAGAAGATAAATTACCAAAACTGTCTGGAAAGCTTGCCAATCTGGAGCAGGATAAATTCAACTTTTCCAAGCAAGATAAATTGCTAAAGCTGTCTGGAAGGCTTGCCAAGCTATAGCAAGAGGATAAATCTAGGTCTACTAATCCAAATAATTTGCCAAAGTTGGTTGGAAGATTCACCAAACTGGAACATGAATATAATTTCAACTTTTTTAAAGAAGATAAATTGACAAAATTGTCTGGAAGGCTTGTCAAATTGCGACATATACTTAAATACAATTTTTCCAAGCAAGATAAATTGCCAATGCTATCTGGAAGGCTTGTCAAGCCATAGCAATAAGATAAAGTTAGCTCTCTCAGCCCAAATAATTTGCCAAAGTTGATTGAAAGACTCACCAAGCTGGAACATGATTGTAAATCCAACTCTTTTAAAGAAGATAAATTACCAAAACTGTCTGGAAGGCTTGTCAAACTAGAGCAATGAGATAAACTCAACTCTTTTAAAGATGATAAATTACCAAAACTGTCTGGAAGGTTTGTCAAACTAGAGCAATCATATAAACTCAACTTTTTTAAACAAGATAAATTAAAACTGTCTGAAAGGCTTGTCAAATCAGAGCAACCAGATAAATCCAACTTTTCCAAGCAAGATAAATTGCTAAAGCTGTCTGGAAGACTCACCAAAGAGCAATAATCTATATATAACTGTACCAAACCAAATAATTTGCCAAAATTGTTTGAAAGGTTCACCAGCTCGGAACAACCTTCTAAATTCAACTCTTTCAAACAAGATAAATTTCCAAAACTATCTGGAGGGCTCACCAAGCTACTACATCTAATTAACCTCAACTTTTCCAAAGCAGTTAGCTTCCCAATGGTTTCAGGCAGGCTATCAAACCATATACAACCCTCCAATGCTAGAGAACGCAAAGACTGAAGCTGGGAAAGGGTGGTGGTAAGATTATCTAATGTAGCACCTTCTATAGACATATATTTCAATGAAGATGTGGTGCCGGAGACCTGCAAACCAATTTTACTATTTCTAATTAACAATTAAAAATATAAATTAAATTAATTAAGGAGAAGGAAATTTTTATGGAATAAATAAAAATATAAAGTAGGCAGAGTTTGTACGGTTTACCATAGAAAAGTTATAGTCGTCGTGGTCGTTGACAATGAATACTGTTAATCTCGGATGTTTTCTGAGATCCATCCGCAAGCCTTTTTTATTATGGTTGCAGAGGCAGAGCAACCTTAGATTCTCAAAGGTTCCATTGCATTCTCCGTTTACTGGTCCTGTCCAGCCTGTCAAGATCAAAACCCTTAAACATCTCTTCATTAAGTTGAGATGAGATGCTTCCAGCTCAAATGGTGCAGAAAGACAAATCCCCTTCGTTTTCTTAGTCCTCTGCAAAAAAATGTTTGTAGACATTGAAATATAGAGCACTGATTGATTTTTTTTGAAATTCCTAAAATTGGTTATATGTAAATCTCTACAAAATTTGGATTAGTGAGTTTTTCATATATTAATATCGACAAAGTCTAGAATTCTGGTAACGGTGGGCCCCAGGACAGGAAACGGACCTCTGCATCTTGGAGAACATCAGTGAGAGATTGTAGATCGGTGATCCGCTCCCCTTCCGGTGACAGCATTCTCCCTCGTGCTTTCACTATATCATGAACATTCACTGTGCCTCTATCCGTGATATTTACAAGAGCAGCCCTTTCAAGCTCTTGAAACTCTCTCTCTCCAACACCAAAGGCCACTCTGCGCCGCTCCCAATTACAAAAGAAGAACACTATATCAAGAAACGCTTCTTTACACGAGGATTCCAAGCGATCATATACAAAGTCCACCATACGTTCACTTATTTCGCGCTCTGCTCCTTTCAACAGCCACGACTTGAGATATTCAACCATCTCCTTACAAGTTTGCACGTTCTGAGCATGTGCACGTAATTTCGCACGAACAATATTTAGAACTAGTGGAATTCCTTGGTATATTTCGAGGAGGCCCTCAACATCTATGGTGAGCCCAAAACTCGCTTGGCCACTCCCTAAAGCAAACTCACACAAGAGTTTCCATGCTTCTTCTTGTTGAAGAGAAGCTACCTGATAAGGACAGCATTCAATATTTGCCTGCAAAATTATTTCAGTCTCGTTCAGATTCCTGGTCGTTACAAGAATCCTGCTCTGTCCTGGAAGGGACGCCAGGTCTCTTATAGGCAAAAGCCTTTCTAGGTCAGTTTGTTTCAAAGCGTTGTCAAGAAAAATGAAGACAGGTTTAGGGGCTTCTTTAAAATCCTTGGACAACTTTTCCCGACCTTCACTCAAACTCCTCAGCTCAATAGTAGGGCCAAAAAGGTCTCTTAAAATTTGGCATTGGAGCAACTTAAGATCGGCCTCTGAACAATTTTGTTCCATATCAACTCTACAATATTCGTAGCTTGTGAGGTCGAGTGTGCTGAAAACTGCAGTGGCTAAAGTAGTCTTTCCTATCCCACCTTGTCCATAAATAACCACCACTCTAACTTATCCACCATTCATATTTAGAAGTTCTGTCACACGATTTCTAGCTTCCTCAAGACGAACTACAAACCCAACATAAATTTCTTAGAATTCATGTTTCTGCAAATCTCGGCATTAACGGAAATAGAAAAACTAAAGAATAATTACATTCATAAATGTATTTAAAAAACAGAAAAGAAATTGTGAAGTAACTTTCTAAGTCCACCATGTGACCAGAATTCTATATTGTTCGGTTCGGTTTTAAGATCTTCAAAATCTTATTTCAAGACGTAAAGACTAGTTAAATTTATTTAACATTATATACTTCAATTTTAAGGTAAACCTATCTATCATTTTATTTTTATTGTTTGTAATTAAAGATAATTTTTAATATTGTGAATTTGAATTTTTATATAATAAATAGAAAATGCTTAGTATTTTACTTTTTGTTGTTAATATTAAAATTAATATAATGTTGTTAGTTTAAATTTAAATAAAATTATTAGATGTATTATTTATATAGGGGTATTATTTTATGATATGGATAAATTTTTGAAATGATTATTTCATTTGAAACATAAATAATACACATATATTTGTTGTATTGTGTACAATACATATATTTGTTGTATTGTGTATGAATTATATAATATACAATGTTCTATAATAATATACAAGTATAAAATATATATTATAATGTTAGATTATACTTCTTTATAGAGATATTGAAAGAGTGAAAGAACAATTAATACCATGTCTTATAATAATGAAAGGTCACATTTTTAATATATTTTTTCAATTATTTTTAGTACTTTGAATGTTGTATGCTTGACAAGTTGGTTTATTGTACTTGATATTATGTAGTAGTTCTATTAGTTTCCTTATCAGTCCTTGTCAATTATGTAATCAATCTACTAGGTTGTCTAATTAGCCCCAATAAATTATGTAAAATATCATATATATCATTTTTGTATGATTATTTAAAATGAAAAGGCAACTTGACCTAATAAATGGATATTTGGAGTTCAACATTAGTTTGTAATAATTCTTGACAAAAAAATTTATCCATGAGTTCATAATTGACAATTCAAATTGAATAATTTAATATTAAATAATACTTCTATTTTCATCTCTATCTCCCAATATTATATTATTAATTTCCCCTTCCAATACACATTTACCCTTTTAAAATACCCCTTATTTTACCACATATTGAAACTAACCATTTTTTATGACATATTTTACAAATTTCTTATTTCTACTTCTTTTATATTTGGATCATTTTCACAATATTATTTTTTTTCAAAAAAATATAACTATTTTGAATTATCCACCAAATACTAAAGACAATAGCATAACTCCCACAAATGAAAGCACCAAAATTCAAATAATTTATCAATATCATAGCTACCACAACCATGTGAAATTTTACAGCTCACATTACTAGTATAGAAAAACAAACAACTCAAAAATCTAACGATGCGCTTTTAAATAAAAAAAATGTATGCTATCCAATTAGAATGTACTACATAATTTTAGATGTTTTAATTTGTGCATATGTATGTGTTATTTGTTATTGTACTTGATAACTTTTTGATGGATTATCTATGAATTTTGAATGTGGTTATTGCGAACAACTTGTTGGATGATTCTTTTTAGTTTGTTCTTGTAATTGTTGTTTTCTAATCTTGACTATTCTTAGTGGCATGTAAATGAAATCAATAATGTATTAAAGAATGAAATTTTCATAGGTCATGATAGTATTGTAATAAGATTTCTTCAACTTTTTTGATGTAAAAAAACTGACACAGTTTCAATCCAAAAATCTTATTTCAATAATGTATGTTGTAGTCTAAATGGATCACATGAAAAGATATTATACATATACAAAATTTGAATGCGATTATTTTCAACATTATAATTATGATGAAAATTTTAATTTACTTCCTAATACTCATTGTAATAAATAATATGTTAAAAAAATTAATAATGTAACATAATTTATATAAAAATAACATACATCTTATTTATTATTACAAAAATAATATCATTAAATTTATATTTAAATTAAAAATTAATGATGTATTTAAATAAGTCAACAACTTTAATAGGAAAAAAAATGAGCCCAAACATATTGGACACTTTGAAATGTTTTGAGTACCAAAAAAAATTATGCACATGTCAAAAACAAAAGCTAAAGGATTAGAGCTAAGACATAAAGGAGCCCCTGAAATCTATACGAGAAGAGGAAAATGGATCATGTCATAAGAGGAAGGGAAACAATAAATTTGTGATCATTTCATAAGATATCTACAAAAATTGATTGGTGGACGGTTGTAAAATAGTATCTATTAAATTAACTTACTAGTGAAACTTTTTATGCAACAAGATAATTAAATTAACTTTAAGATTTTACTGCAGCAAAGCTTATTTTCTTACTATTATATTGTTTATATTGGGTACATCTAACGTAAACAAAGGTCTAAATAAAAAAGAAATGGGTACCTGCTTGAGGAGGCATTCCTTGGGTGGGAGGCAAGACAACTGGAATCCTATTCAAAACAACAATTATAGATTCCAATGAGAGTTCTTGGTATTCATGCCCAAGTTCCATTTGAAATTTTTGCAAATCTTCAGCCGCAACCGGAGCAACGAAAAATATGTTTAGCCATCATAAAATTAATAAAAAAATTAGCACTATAGAAGTGTTGAAATCTGAATATGGCATGATTAAAGAATAATTCACACTGCTTGAATTGGATTTACTTGTATAGCGCATCAGGCTCCATTTTTGATATGCACATGAGCGAGCCTTTTACTATGAATTGAAGGACTCGATTCAGCTTGTCTTCAAGCAAATGTTCATCCAACTGTCTGATGTACTCTGTAAGGTTACACATGTACCTTAGAAGCTATATGCATTCGTCTCTGTTTGAATAAATTTGTTCAATTCGTTCCAACTCAAAACCTAAAACTGAAAGCGCTACCCCCACCCACTTAATCTATGCTACTTGATTTGTCACATCTATCACCAGTTTGCGAGTCTCACGATTAACTAGCTTTGGCATAATGCCCCTCTGCATATGGAAACATATAGTGTTGATCACAAAAATCCCAGATTCTCCGGATGATCTCATCACAACTAGAAAGAGTCTTCTTCTTTAGAAACTCTGTTTTAGCTGTTTCTATTTTTTGTAGATCTTTCTGTTTCCACTCTTTGTAACCGTTACTATTTAAAACCCCTTTACCCAACGTTTTGGGCATGGGAGAATACATAGAGCATTTTCAATCTTCACATGCTATTAGAGCAATGATCCTCTATGTTGCTTTTTGCCCATCTCCCCTTCCCTCTACGTTGTAGCCTGCACACCCTATTCTTCCCACACCTCGCCCATCATGGCCAACTCTACCACCAGTATCTCCCACACACCCACCTCCCCACACTCCCCACTCTCTCCACCTCCACCACCCTCTGCTCTTCAACCAGTTCCCCTTCACCACGCGATCTTTGTCAAACTAGATCGCGACAACTACCTTCTCTGGTGCACGCAGTTCCTCCTGCTTCTCCAAGGCTATGACCTGGAAGGCTACGTTGATGGGACCATTGCTTGTCCCCCTCGTACTCTCTCTCTCTGACAGATCCGAAACCGAATCCTGCCTATCCTACCTGGCGCAAGTAGGACAAGATCCTTCTTGGATGGTTGCTCTCTGCCCTTGCTCATGATACTCTGGTGATTGTTGTTGGCTCGCTCTAGAGAAGTGCTTTGCTTCCCGTTCCAAAGCACGACTCATGCAACTTTGTCGCGAACTACAGACCATCCATAAGGGCTCTCTCTCCATGGCTGACTACCTCCAACGTGCCAAACAATTAGTCGACACCCTTGCAGCTTCAGGACAAACTGTCTGCGATTCGGATCTGCAACAGATTATCTTGAGCAGTCTCGAGTCCGCCTACGATGTTGTTGTCACTTCTCTGATAGCCACGCTTGACACCATTGATATGGATAATTTTCAAGCCCATCTGCTCGCTTTTGAGATACGCATCGATGCCCAACAGGCCCTCCTTCAACAACACCCGGTGGTAGCACAATAATCATGGAAGGAACCACAATCATCAAGGCCATGGGAACAACAATCGTGGTCAATGCCCTCTGCTCATGCCTATTTAGGCGACAGGATTGTGCTAGCTTTGCAGACATATGAACCACACGACCAACACTTGTTGGTTCAGATTTGATAAAACCTATCAGGAGATGCCCCAATCGACTGCCCCACCCTCTACATATGTGGAAGTACAATATGCCTATCATCACTATGGCATCCCTCATCAGCAGTCTTCTTCCTATGCGCCACCTCAGATTTTGGTCGATCCTAACTGGTAGCCTGATAGTGGAGCTACTAATCATGTCACCCCAGACTTGAGTAACCTACAAATTCACCATGAGTATGATGGCCCTAACAAGCTTCGCATTGGTAATGGCTCTAAACTCTCTATTTCTCACATTGGTAGATCACAAATTTATCATTCCTTGTGTTTATTTCATCTCAATGATATTTTGCATGTCCCTAATGTCATGGCTAACCTTCTCTCTATTTCAAAATTTGCCTCTGACAATGACTTCTTTTTTGAATTTCATCCACACTTTTTCCTTGTAAAGGATTGGTGCACGGGGCTGGTAGTTCTTCGTGAGCAGCATAAGGATGGTCTCTATCGCCTATCTTCGAGTGTTTCTCCACCCTCTCAAACCCCTTGTACAGCCTTTTTTGGTGAACCGACTTCTCTTGAGAGATGGCATTAGCGTTTAGGTCACCCTATGCCATAGACTGTTAGGCATATTATCGGAGTCGAGTCACTCCCTGTTAGTCAGAATAAATTGGGTCTTTGTAGTCCATGTCAAGTTAGTAAGAGTCACCAATTGTCATTTAATTTTAGTTCTACTACTTGCACACATCCTTTGGAATTAATTGTTTTCGATATTTGGGGTCCTTCTCCCTATGTCTCTTATGATGGATTTCATTTTTATTTTATTTTTGTGGATATTTACAATAGATATACGTGGCTCTTTCCATTATCTCATAAGTTAGATGCACTACCTACATTCATTAATTTCAAGACTAAAATTGAGAATCTACTTGGCCATAAAATCAAAACCTTCCAATCTGATAATGTGGGGGAATTTATTAAATTTAAACCCTTTTTGGCCTCCCAGGGAATCACCCAATGCTTTTCCTATCCCTACACCCCACAACGAAATGGTTTAGTCGAGCCCCGACACAAGCACATTGTGGAGACTGGTCTTACCCTCCTTCATATGGCTTCAGTTCCCTTCACCTATTGGACTGATGCATTCCTCATGGCCTGTTACTTGGTGAACTGGTTGCCCACCCCCATCTTCAACAATCGATCTCCCCTATAGTGTCTATTTAAAATGGGTCCTGACTATCAAGCGATGCATGTCTTTGGGTGCCTTTGTTTTCCCTACCTTCGTCCCTACAACTCTAATAAGCTGGAGTCACGTTCTCTCCCTTGTGTCTTCTTGGGTTACAGCTTGGTTCACAAAGGCTATAAATGCCTCCATCTTCCCACCAACAAGATGTATATCTCTTAGCATGTTGTGTTTGATGAAGGGACCTATCCATTTGCTGCTCGCTAGAATGCACCATCATTGAGCTCAATCTTTGCACCCTCTCAGGTATCCACTCTCCCACTTTATCACTCACTTGCATCTAGTGTGTCTTCACTTCCCTTGCAAGAACCTCACCATGGTCTCTCCATCCCCCTAGATGCCTCCTCTTCTCCTAGTCATGACCCCCCTACCCATGTTGAGTCTGCTCCCCCCCACACCAGTGATTTCGGCCTCACCGTCTCCTAGCCATGACCCTCCTTCCTCCCCTTTGTCGTTACCTTCACCAAGCTCGATGGTTCCTCCTACGAATGTGCATCCCATGGTCACAAGGTCCAAACATGGCATTTTTTGGCCAAAGGCATACAGTGCTACTAAGCACCCCTTATCTCCTGATGATATTGATGAGCCCACATGTTTTTCCCAAGCCAAAGTGGACCCACAGTGGCACTTGGCTATGGATAGTGAAATTAATGCACTTCTCCAGAATGGGACACAGAGCCTAGTCCCACCCAAGCCCCATTTAAATGTTGTTGGGTGCAAATGGGTTTTTAAATTGAAAAAGTAATTAGATGGCTCAATTGATTGCTACAAAGCACGGCTAGTTGCCGAGGGGTTCAATCAACAGGAAGGATTTGACTATGGGGAGACCTTTAGTCCTGTGGTCAAACCCTGCACCATTCGTACAGTTCTCACTATTGCACTCTCTATGGGTTGGCCCCTTCACCAACTCGATGTGCAAAATGCTTTCCTCCATGGTGTCCTTGAGGAAGAGGTTTACATGAAGCAACCATTAGGCTACATTGATCCCCAGTTTCCTACTCATGTGTGTAGACTCCACAAGTCTCTCTACAGTCTCAAACAAGCTCCACGGGCCTGGTACCACTGCCTGAGCACCTTTCTCCAACAGGTTGGGTTTGTGGGTTCCAAAGCTGACACTTCGCTATTCATTAAGCGAACTGCCCACTCCACTATTTTTATGCTTGTTTATGTCGACGATATTATCATTACTGGGTCTACTGTGGGTTGTGTTTAGGATTTGATATCTCAACTTCAGTCAGCTTTTGCCATCAAGGACTTGGGCTCTCTCCATTATTTTCTGGGCATCAAAGCACTTTCAACTCCTACAGGGCTTCCCCTATCTCAAAGCAAGTATACATTTGATCTTCTCAAGAAGACAAAGATGGATAGTGCAAAACCGGTTCACACTCCTATTTGCAGCCAAGAAAAGTTGTCTAAATTCATCGGCTTTTCCTTCAGCGATCCAACTCTATACAGGAGTGTTGTTGGTGCTCTTCAGTATCTCACCCTTACGAGACCTGATATTGCTTTCGTTGTCAATAAGGTATGTTAGTTTATGTAGCAGCCCACTGATGATCATTGGAACGCTATCAAGCGTATCTTGTGGTACCTAAAGGAAACTCCCTCTTATAGACTACAACTTATCAAGTCTAGCCCTAACTCTTAATTCCTTTTCTGACTCAGATTGGACTGACTGCCCCGATGATCACCATTCTACTAGCAGTTACTGCATCTTCCTTGGCCCAAATCTGATTTCATGGAGTGCTCGAAAACAAAAGACTGTCTCAAGGTCTAGTACTGAAGCTGAATATAGAGAAGTTGCCATCGCCACTGCTGAGCTAATTTGGATTCAATCCCTCCTCTCTGAACTTGGATATTCTCCCACTGCTCCCCCTGTTCTATGGTGTGACAATCTTGGTGCTAAGTATCTCACGGCTAATCCAGTCTTTCATGCATGGACTAAGCACATTGAGATTGATTATCACTTCGTTCGTGAGAAAGTTGCTAACAAAGGTCTTGCTGTTCGATTCATCTCTACAAAAGATTAGGTTGCAGATGTCTTCACTAACCTCATGTCCCCATGCGGCTGCTTAACTCTATTTTCTGCTTAAATTTAAGCAGCAGGGGTGTTCCCATGAATAAATTTTATTTTAGGGAAAGGATAATTTGGAATTTTTTCCTATTTTAATGGAGCAACTACTGTTTAGGAATTGAAAATAAGCTGTGGATAAAGAGGGGGGGCTAGAAATAAGCAGCAACTGCATATTTCTAAAAATCCACATGGCTCCACAAATTTCTTTCCCTCTTTTTTAATATTTGATTTTGTTTTTGTTTTTCTAATTTTTTATTTTACAAATTATTATTAATACTATTAATGCAAATTTAAGTTGGCTGCTTAAAAATAAGCAAAAAAACTAAGCATTCATGGGGCCATCAGCTCCACAAATAACTCCTAAATAAGTTGAGCAGTGGCTGCTAGCCAAAATAAGCTAAGCAGCTGCATGGGGACATGAGGTAAGGGATTGAGCTCTGCTCGATTTGCATTATTTCGGGACAAGTTGACCATACAAAAACCCACGCTCAACTTGCAAGGGCATATGGAAACATACAGCGCTGATCACAGAAATCCCAGATTCACCGGATGATCTCATCGCAGCTAGAAAGAGTCTTCTTCTTTAGAAACTCTGTTTTAGCTGTTTCTATTTTCTGTAGATCTTTCTGTTTCCACTCTTTGTAACCGTTACTATTTAAAACCCCTTTACCCAACGTTCTGGGCATGGGAGAATACAGAGAGCATTTTCAGTCTTCACACTGCAGACAAAAATATTGATAGATTATTTCAGAATTGTTACTGTTATATCTCCTATGACTAGAATTTCTTTCCACGTTAATACTTTCTTCCTACTAATACTTTTTAAATGTCTGGATCAATAATAGGAAAATGAGTTGTATCGATTACATTTTTTATTTTGAAAAAAAAATTGAATACCTTGCATATATGACTGTTAGATCGCTGCAATATCTTCTCCAGTAAACCACCACCAGAATTGATAGAAGAACCCACTTGAGCCGTCTTGGCAACTTCTCTTCCCTAGTTTCAATGATTTACTGTATCTGTAAATATGTTATGAGAATACTGAATTTATTGAAGGGCAAATGGATTAATGCTTACCTGGCCAATGGCAATTAAGAAGTGATCAATGTAAGAAATCAACTCATCAATGTGGCTCATCTCTTTCACCGAAGCCATTTTACTGATAACAGCTTGATAATGTTGTTGGGAAGGAGAGCATGAACAGCAGCAGGAAGTGTTGCCCATTTTTCTCTTACTGAGCTAATGAAAGAGGGAAGCGGGTAAATGAAATTGAACAAGATACAAAATAGAACAGATTGCTCAGAATGTGTAGAGATGAGTTTGTTCCCGAGATTGAGTCTTTTATAATGACTATAGATCTACAATATGAATATGAGTACAGTCAGAAAGAAAAAGAAGATGGGAATACATTCTTCTTTTCGTACGCGCAAGCTGTAAAAGAAGGCACAAGAGCATATTTCCACAACTGACTGAGGAAAAAGAAGCTACAGTCTTTGCACTTTCACTATTGATTTGGAATATAGCAATCAGTACAGTTAAAAAGAAAATAAGATGGGAATTCATTCTTTTCTTTGTCGTGCGCTCAGCATGTTTCTACAACTAGCTTGGGAAAAAGCAGCCGACAAGTCTTTTGTGGCGGGGTAATGGTAATAATTAGTCTAAGAATAATGGAGAAAAAAGCAGCCACAGTCTTTTGTGGCGGGGTAATGGTAATAATTAGTCTAAGAATAATAGAGGAAAAAGCAGCGACAGTCTTTTTGTGGCAGGGTAATGGTAATAGTCAGTCTAAGAATAATGGAGGAAAAAACAGCGACAGTCTTTTGTGGCACGGTAATGGTAATAATTAGTCTAAGAATAATGGAGGAAAACGCAGCGACAGTCTTTTGTGGCGGGATAATGGTATTTGTAATAATTAGTCTAAAAATAATGAAGGGAAAAACAGCGACAGTCTTTTGTGGCGGGATAATGGTAATAATTAGTCTAAGAATAATGGAGGAAGATTAGCATTTATTTTCAGGGAAGACCGTTAGATTAGAGTCTATACCATTTATCTAAATAATTGAAATATAATTAGTTTTGCAAATTCCAACAGTATTAATAAGGAATAAATTGTGATTTATCTTTTCTTTTTTATATGCTAACTGGCAGATACCATAATGCAATAAGATTTATTTACGCCCCCGCTTCAAATATCCTTTTAAAAGGAAGGCACATTTCAAGACACAGAGAATATTTCCACTGGTCTTTGTGAGGGTAAAAGTTGTAAACAATATTTTTCCCAATTTTTAACATTTTTATTTGTTTGTAATCTAATAATATGATTTTAGAATTATTTTTATTTATATATTTTTTAATTTTAGATTTGATTTTTAAATGATTTATTTTTAATTTAAGATCATTATGAGAGTGAGTTTCATATTGTCATTCTCCTCTTATGTTTAGTATTGGTGATATGTATGATTATATGTTATCTTTGAGTTTTTTCTCTTTTTTTTGGATTACAAGATATACTATATCTAATGGATATATTGATGATGATATTTTATCTTGTGTGACATAGGGCCATCTTAGAGCAATATAATGACCATTACAACTAAAAAATGTAGACAAGTATTTATGGGGCCTTAGGGCCAATACACTTAAAAATCATGTACATGAGAAGAAAATAAATCAAGGGAAAGGATGGAAATAGGGTGCAATAAAGGTTATGCATGAAAGGCTCTAACGAAAAAGAAGGGACATGAGCGGAGTGCATGATTAATCAAGCCTTACACATTGGGAAAAGAGCATGCAAAAATTGAAGAGGACAACTATGCATGGAGGAACTCTCTACTGCAAAGAATAAAAGAATAAGAAAGGATGCATGATGAGAGAGGAGGAGAGTACAAATAAAAAGCACATACTATATGTGGTATGGAGCCATGAGGTAGCCAAATAAGTTGGCAATTATTAAGGATAAAATTGCCTTTAGGATATGATGGTAGAGGAAGGGTGCCAAGGATAATAAAGTTGGTAACCACATTAGATAAGATAATACTTATAGGTTTTGGAGGGATAATAAGAGAATAAGTGAATATAAAGGAAAGGAGGTGGAACTTCAAAATTCCTCATAGTTATTTAATGTGGATGAAGCCATAAAAGGGGAGATTTTAGAGAGGGGAGAATTTGGAGAGTAACCCTTCCAAGGAAAATTGCTACAACTTATAGAAGCATCTAGTGAGAAAAGATTCAAGTCTTATGGTAGCTCACAAAAAGGTAAACTAGAAGAGGAAAAGGGAATGGTCACTTGCAAGTTGAGTTGTAGTTATAATAAGCTAAGTGATTGATATGTACAAGGACTGTGCAACATGTCATTATAAAATATAAAAAACCATAAATTAATGAAATAAGAAAATATTTTCTTTTCATATGTCTCATTTATTAGTTTCAATGTGCTTGTAATGATGTGTATGTGTCTAGGTTGTATTTTCATGGATCTGTTAGTTGATGCCCTTAGCAATGACTTCCTTAAATCCTATCAAAGCTATGGTTAAAAATTTAGGATCAAACACATTAAGAAAGAAGGCAATACAGGATTGTAAGTGGATACCTACATGATGATGTTGGGAGTGCAAATGGATCCATGTGATCAAATGCTACATGAGATGATCTAATGGATTTTTTGTGTTCATGTAACCATTCAAACCATTATGATAAGAACTCATGCATGCTTAGTGGTATGCATGGATGATCTTATTGGTGAAAATTGAATCATAGCAAGGAATTTGATTCAACATGTATAACAATGACATCCCTACAATCATGGAATGCAAGAAATAGTACCTATTTAGACAATCTAAATAATCCTACACAATTAATAGGTGCTATCTCCTTATGTTAGATTGGGATTGCATTGATCATTCATCTCCTAGAGATAGAAAAGTCTCATGCCTCCTATAAAATCCTTGCCTTGTTGTTCAAATTGAAGTACTCTCATTACTTAATCACAATAAATTAGTCCAAGTCATCCACCACTATAAAATATTGATATACAGTCAATACTATACCCTATACCCTTAACCCTATCCTTCAACCCTAGGCACTAAAGCCTATTGGATGAACTGTCAACCCTATAAACTATATCATATACACTATACTCTAAGCCCTACACTCAACCCTAGATCACAAAACCTATACACTTTAGACCCTAAACATTATACCTTCAACCCTCAAAGTTCATATACCCTCAACCCTAAACCTTATAACTCAATCCTATACTCTCGACCCTAAAAAATATACTCAACCCTATACCTTATACCCTATACCCTAAGCCCTAAACCCTATACCCTCAACCCTAAACCCTAAACCCTATCCCTCAACCTAGACCTTAAATCCTATAGGCTAAACCATCAACCCTATGCCATATACCCTTTTGAGCCTAAACCCTATCCTTCAACCTTAGACCATAAGGCCTATATATTAAACCCTCAACCATATACAACCCTATATCCTATACCCTAAACCCTAAACACAAAACATTATCCCTCAATCCTAGGCCCTAAAGCCTATTGGATGAACCCTTGACCATATACACTCCTAAATGATATACCCTTAACCCTATACACTATATCATATACCCTATACTCTAAATCCTACACTCAACCTTAGATCATAAAACCTATACACTCTAGACCCTAAACCTTATACCCTCAACCCTCAAGGTTCATATACCCGCAAACCTAAAACTTATAACTAAATCTTATACTCCTAAACTTGAACCATATGCTCAAATCTATAACCTATACCCTCAATCCTACACTATACACCCTTAACCCCAAACCACAATCACTATCCCTCAATCCTAGGCCTTAAAGCCATAGGTTAAACCCTCAACCCTATACCGTATACCCTCTTAACCCTAAAAAATATCCCTCAAACTTAGAACCTAAGGACTATATAATAAACGCTTAACTGTATACAATCAACCATATACCCTCTACCCTCAACCCTCAACCCTAAACCCTATCCTTCAAACCTAGGCCCTAAAGCCTATTGGATGACCCCTTGACCCTATTGTGTCATCAAAAAGTGTATACCTTGGAACTTTTTCACTCATTTTGGCCTTGTTTACCTTGATTCAGTCTTGTAAGCTTGCAATTCAATAATAACCTAATAGTGTTTTACTAAGGTGTTGTGAAGTGTTGTAACACATTTCCTCACTTTTCTAAAACCCTTTCAACATAATTCACCTAAATAATACCTTCTTACACCTTCCTAAGCCTTATGACAAAGTGTTGTGATGCATTTTCACACTTATCTAGGCTTATCACCCCTAAATTAACCCTTTTTCTATGCTAATTTATCCCCTTGATGTACTTTTAGTCGTGAACTAAGTGTGTTTCGGGAGGAAAAGCTGATTAAATTCATTAAACACAAATTAATTCTCAACCACCACTTAAATTTTCCTAAGTGGACTAGGTCGCCACTTTGGGCGACCTAGTCCATTTAGGCATAAATTACAAATTTGAAATAAAATCTAATGGGAATCTTGCCTCCTAAACCCTAGGGTTGGCCTATCATGTTGCATTTCAGGAAAATTAGGGTTTTCACCTCCATTTTTCCTCTCTTGCTCTCATTTTTCTCTCCTTAGCTCATTTTTCACTCTTAGTCTCCACAAGCACTCTTGCATCCAAGTCTTCTAAAGCAAAAACAAGCATTAGGGTTTCACAAGCAACCTTCATTGGAGCTGCTCTTGCACATTGCAGAACATCAACAACAAAGGTGTGGTAATCATTTCCATTAAGGTCATCTTTCAATCTTACATTCCTTTGGATTTTTCTCATTAGGGTTTAATCACCTACGAAGGGGTTTGACTTAGGCAAACCCCTATTTCCTAACCCCAACATGCTCTTGGTATTTTCATGTGTTTGCAAGTTTTTATGCAAAATTGGTGAATTATAAAGTGTTGAAGGAAGTACAAAAATTCTCCTCAAGTCACATCCAAGCTTCAAAACCTAGAAGGAGCAAGAAGACAAGTTACAGGTCACTTTCGGGAGTTTCTCTCACGGATTGTTATAGAAAAGAGAAGCATCAACCAAGACCCACAAAATCAAGCCCTAATTCCTTAGAAAGCCACAAGATGACTAGGTTGCCCCTATTGGCGACCTTGTCCTTATGCTAATCTCGTAAAAGTGTTTCTATATTATTGCACACCCATTTCCTTGGAACCCGTTTTGGCTAAGTTTCTTGGTTGGAGGACTAGGTCGCCCCACTTGGCGTAAGTGTCCTTTTGCTATTTTCAGACATTTTCTAGAGGATTCTAGGAGCATTCATCTACAACATCACTTTTCTAGGAACACATTTTTTGTCCAACTCTGTTATTTTCCAGAATATACACATTTAGGTCATTTTAGAGTAGCTTAGCATTAGTTTAGTTTAGTTTTATTTACATTGCATACATTTAGATTAGTATCATTTTACTTTCAGTTTTAGCCACACATTACACACACTTATCACAACCTTCATCAATCAACCTTCCCTCCTTTGAATGCAACCACCAAAAACCCTTGTATCCACCTAGAGGCAATAGTGTCATTCTCTCACCAAGTGCTCCTAGGGTGAAAAGCCCTAAGGGCCTAGTAAAGGGGGATCATTTTTCCCTAGGTCTAGAGATCTACATTTTTGGGGGTTCATTTTGTTGAACCCGATTGTCGACCATTAGCTAGCTTTTTGATTTTTGCATTTCATCTTAGAGATAGCTTGCATGGCATTGAAATTTTGCATTGTTTGCATCCTAGTGTTAGTGAAAAAAGTGCATTTAGTGAAAATTCATGATAGAATTTCACATTGCATTGCATTTTTAGCAAGAAAATACAAAAAATTTGCATTTTCAGTTTTCTGTTTGCATTTAAATATAAAAAGAGCATAAAAGTTAGCTAAAAATCTAGAATTTTTTCAAAAATAACACTATTGGGACTAAGTCGCCACACTGGTCAACCTAGTCTTCTTGCACACTTTACATCACAATTTCTGTCATTTTTAGCACATTGTCTACATTCCTAGTTTTTGTAATTGTCTTTCTGTTTCCATTTCCAAATTGTCTATTTTGGTCCATTTACCGTCATTTACTTGACCCTCATCATGGCAATGTCTTTCAAGAAGTTATGGACCTCCCTCAAATCCTTAATGGATATGTCAAGCTGCACCTTTGCCACTGATCCTAATAACCTTAAACCCACTCTTTCTCAACAAATCCCAATGAATTTCCTCCTACAAAAGTAGACATCATTGGAGATGATGATGCTAGCATGTATTAGTTCCTTAATGAGTGCCTTGATAACCTTGAAGAAAATTCTTCTTTTTACCCCTCTATGAATCAGCCTATGATTCCTGACATATCACCTCTTGAATCATTTGCTTACCTTCATCTGGAAGTACACCATGGCTCTCAACTACCTACTCAAGGGGAGCCTAGTTCCTCTCACTAGGTTCCTCCTCAACCCTTTTACCATAACCTGGTCACACACCCTCCTATTAACCTTCAACAAACTTATGGAAAAGGGTTTACCATTTTAAGCAAACAATGTGGTGATCTCACAAATGAACATGAGATTCACAAATACTATGACCAATTGCAACTTGATGAACACCATGCAAGCATTGGTTATCATGATCCCCCTCATCCTCAGGTGTGTTCTAGAGAGTGTCTTAAGCTCTGTAACGATGGAACAGTAATATTTGATACCCATCCCGACTTGGATGTTCTCCTTCCCAAGGAAAAGCCACCATCCCCTCCTAACACCAATGCTACACATCCGATCATTTTAGGACCCCCTGCTCCCATACCCTCTTTTGAAGTTGGAGAATCCAGCCACCACAAGAGGCCATATAATTTACAAAAACTTAAGTTTCCTCTCCATCCACCACCTAAATGTGAGAGATAATTATACATCCTCTTAAACAAATGACTCATCACCTTAATTCATCGTAATAAGTTGGTAATTCGTCCTAAGGATTCTAATACACCACATTGTGCTTATCATCGTGTTCTTGGGCATAGAAGTGATGAATGTCACCATCTATGAGAGATACTGAGTAAGTATCACTTCATCAGTTCTGAGTGCTACCCTATCGACCCCTAGTACACTATCATGTACCCATTCATGTAATAGTTTTAGAACATACCCTTCTCACTATTACATTACCCTTCTCATCACCTACCTCGGCTCCCTCCCGCCTTGTACTCACTGGGGGCAAGAGGTTGCTAGCCTTGTCCTAGTAATTCCATTGTCTTTTTCCCTTAGCTTTGTTGTTCATCTCCCAATTTTCCCCGTCGAGATGGGGAGGTCGATGACTTGCTTCATGGTTGACTTAAAATTTCCTTACTAGTCTTGTGTTTGTTCATGTGTGGTGAATTCCCCATTTTGTTTGATGTTTTCTTACTCTTTGTGAAATTCTTCTATATGTCTCTCCCTTCTTCTAGGTGTCGTACATGTCTTTTCGCTTCTCACTTTTCTCTTTTCTTTTTCTCCTTTTTCCCTTCATTTGGGGATGATGCAAGGCATTGAGACCGCAACATCTCCTTCATGTTGACCCAAATGAATGCCTTTATTTTTGTTTCCTTTTCACCTTTCATTTGGGGATTATGCAAGGGATTGAGACAACAATGTCTCCTTCATGTTGACCCAAATGATGCTCTTTTATTTTGTCTTTTTCCCTTCATTTGGGGATGATGCAAGGCATTGAGACCACAATGTCTGCTTCATGTTGATCCAAATGACGCTCTTTTCTTTTATATTTTTCCCTTCATTTTAGGATGCAAGGCATTGAGACTGCAATGTCTCCTTCGTGTTGACTCAAAACCAAGAACCTTTTGCGTTTGGATTTTTCTTTTGCTTTCTATGGTCCTTTTTTTAGGGATGATGCAAAGCATCGAGACACCCTATATCTCTTCCATGTTGAGCCAAAATGACTATTTATTTTTCATTTTCTTTCTCTCTCTTTGTGTCCTTCTTCTAGTTCTATGTATTTGGGGGAATGATGATAGTTTCGCGCTCTCTAAAAAAAATAGTGCAGCAATGAACGTACTGACCCCAAATCCATAGATCCCTTATGTGTTTGGTATTTTTCATTTTGGGGGAGTATCACCCTCCTCTCTTGCTTTCTTCTTTTTCGCATGACACAACCTTTCTTGGATACCTATCACTTCACATTGGGATTTTATAGTAGGATCCCATGTCCCTTTTACATTTTTCCTTTTTGTACTTAAAGAAATTGCTCAAAAAATGATGTGTAGCAACCCCTTTAAAGTGTGGGCATACATTGGCACTAATCTATTTAATTTTTGCATTTTCTTTTTCTTTCTCTTTTTTCATGCTTCCTAGGAAAACATTGTCACTTCACATGATGTATTTCTCACTTTGTAGATGACATTCAGTGTAATGTCCTTCATAAGTGTTACTTATCTTAGCATATTATATTCCTCTTAGTGGCCTGATGCAATACATTGCATCCCCTAGGTTGTGAATCTTCTATCCTTTGATTGGTCCTCTCTTGGAGACATTATACACAATGTTTCCTAAGTCAAAGACCTAATATGAACTATACAAGACTCCTTAGAAAACTCTTTTTGTATCTTACATTCTTTTGCATTTTTCATTTTGTACCTTTTTCGTGCATACATAGCCACCTTGCATAACACAACTTGCATGTTTGTGGTGCCATCTTGCACTTGTTCACGAGTTCTAAGCATCCAAGGATTTTCTTGTCTCATGAACCACACCCCCATCTTTTGTGGCACCTTATCAAAGTTATCAAGAGGTATAACTTTGGTATGGGTGAGCGGGAAGCCCAACTAGTGGCACGACTTTCCCCATAGCCACCTTTTGTGTGTGAGTGCATAGCAACCGTGTGTATGTATCTCACCACCTTTTGGAATGCTCACCCAATGGACCATCAAAAGTATCTTTGGCCCAGAGTGAGTACATATTTTCCTTTAAAATAAACAACCTAGATCGGATCCACAACTAGATGGACAAATGGTCGAAGCTTGATCTGACTTTTCTCCACCTTTTCGCATCACTCCTTGTGTGATCTATTATACTTATGATTAGATGGCCATGGGATCTTGATCTTGGGGGCTTGATCATCCCTCTTGATCATGAGTCATCTCACCTTACTGGCATGAGTGCATTAGATCCTGCTCAACATGCACGATTCAACTACTTTAGTGTGAGTTTGAAGTGCGTTCATACTCTCACTAAGTGGGGGCTAAATGTGTTGCCAAAAAGTGCATACCTTGGCACTTTTTCACTCATTTTGGCCTTTCCATTGGATTTTGGCCTTCTTTACCTTGATTTAGTCTTTTAAGATTGCAATTCAACAATAACCTAATGGTGTTTTAATAAGGTGTTGTGAAGTGTTGTAACACATTTACTCACTTTTCTAAAAACCTTTCAACATAATTCACCTAAATAATACCTTCTTACACCTTCCTAAGCCTTACATGACAAAGTGTTGTAAAATGTTGTGATGTATTTTCACACTTATCTAGGATTATCACCCCTAAATTAACCCTTTTTCTATGCTAATTTATCCCCTTTATGTAATTTTAGTCCCGACCTAAGTTTGTTTTGGGAGGAAAAGTTGATTAACTTCATTAAATAAAAATTAATTCCTGACCACCACTTAAATTTTCCCAAGTGGATTAGGTCGCCACTTTGGGTAACCTAGTCCCTTTAGGCATAAATTAAAAATTTGAAATAAAATTTAATGGGAATCTTGCCTCCTAAACCCTAGGGTCAGCTTATCATGTTGCATTTCAGGAAAATTAGGGTTTTACATGTACAAATAATGGTTTTTACCTCCATTTTTCCTCTCTTGCTCTCATTTTTCTCTCCTTCACTCATTTTCCACTCTTAGTCTCCATAAGCACTCTTGCATCCAAGTCTTCCAAAGCAAGAAAAATAAGCATTAGGGTCCCACAAGAAACCTCCATTGGAGCTGATCTTGCATGTTGCAGACCATCAACAACAAAGGTTTGGTAAGCATTTCCATTAAGTTAATCTTTCAATCTTACATTCCTTTGGCTTTTTCTCATTAGTGTTTAATCACCTACAAAGGGGTTTGACTTAGGCAAACCCCTATTTCTTAACCCCAACATTATCTTGGTCTTTGCATGTGTTTGTAGGTTTTTATGTAGATTTGGTGAAGTACAAAGTGTTGAAGGAAGAACAAACATTCTCCTCAAGTGACATCCAAGCTTCAAACCTTAGAAGGAGCAAGAAGACAAGTTACAAGTCACTTTTGAGATTTTCTATCATGGATTGTTGCAGAAAAGAGAAACATCAACTGAGACCCATAAAATCAAGCACTAATTCCTCGAAAAGCCATAAGAGGACAAGGTCACCCCTATTGGCGACCTTGTCCTTGTGCTAAGCCCATAAAAGGGTTTCTATATTATTGGGCACCCATTTCCCTGAAACCTATTTTGGCTAACTTTCTCGGTTGGAGGACTAGGTCGCCCGACTTGGCGTAAGTGTCCTTTTGCTGTTTTTAGATATTTTCCAGAGGATTCCAGGAGAATTCATCTGCAACATCACTTTTCCAAGTACACATTTTTTGTCCCCCTCTATTATTTTCCTGAATATACACATTTAGGTCATTTTAGAGTAGCTTTGCATTAGTTTAGTTTAGTTTTATTTACATTGCATACATTTAGATTAGTATCATTTTACTTTCAGTTTTAGCCACACATTACACACACTTATCACAACCTTCATCAATCAACCTTCCCTCCTTTGAATGCAACCGCCAAAAACCCTTGTATCCACCTAGAGGCAATAGTGTCATTCTCTCACCAAGTGCTCCTAGGGTGAAAAACCCTAAGGGGGCCTAGTAAAAGGGAATCCTTTTGCCCTAGGTCTAGAGATCCACATTTTTGGTGATTCACATATACACTCCTAAATTATATACCTAAACCATATATACACTATATGATATGTCCTATACTCTAATCGATACACTCAACCCTAGATCATAAAACCTATACACTCTAGAGCCTACGCCTTATACGTTCAAACCTCAAGGTTACTATACCCTCAAAACTAAACCTTATAATTAAATCTTATACTGTCAACGCTAAACGATATTCTTAACCCTATACTGTATACCCTAAAACCTAATCGGGTAAAACCACAAAACTAGTTCACAATTCTAGTGAGGAAGGAAATTTGCAAAAATGCTCCTATGAAAAAAAAATCTTTTTAGGGGTTCACACGAACTAGGGTGTTTGAATGGACCCTAGTTTGTGAAAACCATATTAAATGATGGGAATCAATTTTTTTGCATTTTTTTATGACGAAGACAATGAAAAATTTAATACAAGAGGGGGTTCGCTTGAACCTGGATTCATTCAAACCTTGGTTCTAGGGTACCTACAAGGGGGGTTCCCTCGAACTTGGGTTCATTCGAACCCCCCTTTTTCTCCCTTATCCCCCCTTGGCACCAAATTTCTACAAAATATTTCCCTTTGAAGCTTGAGTTGAGGATGAAAATGGAGGATATTTCATAGACCCAATTGGATGATGATAGTCCTCATAATGAGCTATCGATCAAATAAAATTTTAATATGTTTTTTTTTATTATGTATTTGTTTTCTTAGTTTGATTAAACATAGGTTTTTCATCAAAAATCAAGATCTTTGTTCTGCACATGTGGAAAAATTGCAGAGTATCAAAAAAAAAATCTAAATAAATATGTTTAGGCTAGGTATTGATTTCCTTGACCTAGTAACAAAATAATTGAATTTCGATACATACAAAAAAAGTTATGTTATATACGGTCTGACTATGTCTGAATTGTAATTGTTTTGACTTTGAAACTTGATTAAGGAAAATATATTGAATAAAACACTATGAAACCAACTGAACTGGTTAAATATCATAGTAACAAATCTAAATTTTAAATAATATAATTTTATCCTTCATAGAAAAAAATTTATGTTGTATACGGTGAGCATCACTCCTTAAAAATGATGGAAAAATAAGTGCAATCTAATTCCAATATTTTTGAAAAAAATATATTTAGAATCTATAGAAAAAATTTCACAAACCACTAGTTTGCATAATCTTCAAATTCCTCATGATTTAGACGCTATAGGTGCCTGAAAGTGAATATTTAGCTAGAAAAAATTAGTTCAGTGTCTAGTTTGGCCAAAAAATTTAAACCAGTATTATGGGATTACCCAAACCCTAAATCGTATCGCTCAACCCTAGGCCTTAAATCCTATAGGCTAAACCCTCAACCCTATACCATATACCCTCTTGACCCTAAACCCTATCCCTCAACCTTAGACCTTAATAACTATATAAAAAACCCTCAGCCATATACAATCAACCCTATACCCTATACCCTCAATCCTCAACCCCAAGCCCTAAATCCTATTGGATGAACTCTCAACCCTATACACTCCTAAATGATATACCCTAAACCTTATAAACTATATCATATACCCTATAATCTAAACCATACACTCAACCCTATATCGTAAAACCTATACACTATAGACCCTAAACCTTATACCTTCAACCCTTAAGGTTTTGATACCCTAAAATATAAGTTCCTTACAACTCAATTTTATACTATCAAAACTAAACCATATACTCAAACCTAAACCCTAAACCCTAGGCCTTAAAGCTTATAGGCCAAACCCTCAACCCTATACCATATATCCTCATCACAATAAATTGTATCCATCAACCTTAGACCCTAATGCTTATATAATAAACCCTCAAGCATATATAGTCAACCCTATACCCTATACCCTATAGCCTATACCCTATACTCTCAACCCTCAACCACAAACCATAGGCCCTAAAGCCTATTGGATGATCCCTCGACCCTATACACTCCTAAACGATATACCCTAAACCTTATACAATATATCATATACCCTATACTTTAAACCCTACACTCATCAGGGTTTGTGTAAGATCATGAGGGGCCAAACAGTGGTAATGCAAAAAAAAACATGAGGAAGTGAAAAACATAGAAATCAAGTTTGAATTTTTGGTTGGGTTGGTAAAAAGTTCATTTTTCTATAGTAAAACTGAGGCAAAACGAATATTCGTTAATAATGGATATCTGATATGAAAAAAGTCATAGTGACTCAAAAAAGATATCCGATATCAATATCGGATATTTGTTACTGGTTATATTTTAAATAATATAATATATGTAATATAAGTATATAAATATAATATATTCATATATAAATAAAATATAATACAATACATAATATATATAATAATATATATATTAATATACGTCATATTTTAAAAAATTAAAGTGTTCTCCAAAATGGATATTCGTTTTGGAGAGCTATGTGTGGCTCTAAAAAATGAATATTTTTTTTGAAGAGTCGTGGATAGCTTTAAGCAATAGATATTTATTTTGTAAAATCATATATTAATAAATAAAAATATGTACACTAATATTAATATTGATATATATTTTTATATATTAATATATATATATATATATAATATATAAATAATAAGTAATAATATAATATATATATATATATATTATATAATATATATATATATATTATATAATATATATATATATATTATATAATATATATATATATATATATATTATATAATATATATTTAATAAATGCCATATTTTAAAAAGTTAGCGTGCTCTCCAAAATGAATATCCATTTTTTGACAATATAAATAAAGGATTGAAGGCCATGAAAAGTCATTTTAATAGTGACTATTCATGGATGAAAAGCAAGGAATAGATATCAGATATATCTGATAATCATTTTTGATGTCATTTTCACATCCTCCAACCTCTCTTTGTGAATTCCTATCAATTTTGGTATGTTTTTAATTAAGCAGGGAAAGGGCCCTAATCCTAAATACAATGAAGGATTTTCCATGCAAAGCATACAATAGGGATGAACAAATTGATAAAATAGATTGGCCAAACACAACAACCAGTGAGGAACAATGGGACAAGAACAACCACAACATACAACAAATAAAAAATAGAGCAATGTAGAAAAAACCATCCATAGAGAAGTTGTTCAAGCAATAGAGCTTGAACCAAGTAAAGCCTTTGAGGGCATATTAAAAAAAACCGTGACCATCTTAGAAATACATTTCTTCTTTCTATACGTCATTGTCCAAGAAGAATATAGAACCAAAATTGAGAAATTTTTATCAAAAGGGAAAGAATCTCCTCCCGATTAACAAACAAGAGGAACAATAGATCATGTGAAGCATTCAAAACCAAGCCCGAAGCATCATGATTAACAAAATTTTCCAAACAGTGGTGGTAGGGGCCTCAAGGGAGGCAACACACTTAGCATTAGGAACAACCATGTCCAAAGACCACACAACAAAAATCATAGGAGGAGAAGCATCCACCACACCCATATTATCGATTTTGACATGTTGAAATGTAAATTTTTAATTATTTTGACTGTTTTATACAATTTTTAATAAAATATTAGGTTTTTTGTTAAAATTTAAGGAATTATTTGAAAACAATGTTATTGTATAAATTTATAATCTACAGCAGGGTTAAAATGGAACAAGGTTTAGCAAAACCTTCAACAAACCCTCCAACAAACCATCTTACAATTCAAGACTTAATTGAAATAAATATAACTGAATTGACTATTAGAAACCAAGATCACCTGCATGCAATCACTTGTCACATGCAAAAGACATGTAGAACCAAAGAAGATGTTCTATTTACCTCAAAGTAAAAATGCATTATTGAGAATCAATAATTACAAAGAGATCAATCCTTATGAAGGAGATCAAGAAACCCTAAAAGGAAGACCCTTGTGTGTACACTTAATAATTAATCAATTATTAATGTGCCTAAGTTTAGCTTAAGTAACTAAAGGAATAAATGACTTAATTAATTAACCAGTATGATATAATTAATTAAGTGTAATAAATTATTACTCTAACACCCCCCCTTAAGATGAACTTAGGAAGTAGCTAAAACACTAGAAAAATATGCATGAAAGCAAATATGGGTCCCGAAAACTAGGCTTGATTAGGTACCCATTTAAAAATGCAAGAATGAGGTAGAGAAGGAAAAAATAGTGGGACAAAACCCCCCTACAATGAGATGACATGCTGCAAAGAAGCACTGTAGAGTAACACTGGAACCGCAATCTGGCAAGCAAGGAAAGATACTTCTGTCTACAAGAAACCATATCGGTATCATAATGATGCAATAGTAGACCCAATGCCATGGAACACTCAAAAACTACAAATGGGAACACCCCTGGAATCTATGAAGTAGTAGTCGATTATTGAATGAATGTGATACTGAAATGAAGTGCAAAGATGCAAGGTGCACTCTCCCAACTGCCAAAACATCCAAGTAATCTCCAAAACACCCATCAGGACAAATATGGATTGATGATAAACCTAGGATAGATACAGAAAAAAGTGCATGGATAGCAACATAGAGATCCTCAATACCTTTCCAACGCCACAAAGATAGCGAAAATCGAAGATCATGACAAAAAGTTATGAGCTCGGAAGCATAAAATAAACATCTGACTTCAAACAAAAATAAATGCAGTAAAACAGAAAAATACTGAAAAATAAACTACACCATAGGAAAGTTCTCGGAACTAGCTTTTCGGCAATATCTCGTTTTCCCAATTTTGATACCGTATGCCCAAGTTATGACAAAAACAAAAAAACTGCTCTTTTAGGAAAATCAGAGCTAGGAGGGGGCAAAGAGGCCGTACGGCTGCTGATGTCATCCATTCACAAGCATAAATTTGATGGCCATATGGCCATCACCACAAAAAATTCCCCCCCTTGCCAAAAAAAATTTGACAAAGCTCTTGATCGCTGATATGACTAGGGGCAGGGTGCTGGAGTTGGTCGGGGGCCAGGCGCGGAGCTCTTGGTCCCCCATAGAACCTACTACTATGGGTGGGAAACCCTCAGGGGCTAGCGGAGAGCCCCCGGTCCTCCATATGACCGGGGTGAAGTGCAGAGGGTCCCGTGGGGTCGGACTGGCTGACGGTCGAATGGGGGGGCCACCGGCGGTGGCAACGGACCGGTGGCTGCCCGGTGGTGGGTTCTGCAGAACTAGAGGCATCGGTGTGAATATCGAAAAACACTTTTTAAAAAAAAAAATTCTGATTTTCGTGCCTCGTAACATGTTCTGAGGAGGTTGTATGGCCGTCTTGGCAAAAATGTTTGCCTCAGAAACCAACTTCTCAGAAATCGACCAAACGACAAGTGTTCTTAAGGTTTTTGGCCACTGCAAATGCAATGGTGACCTCCATTTGAGCTCAAAGTGGCCGAAAAAATTGGCTACTCCCAGATCTTGCAAAAAAGATGCTTGTGGAAACCCTTGCACTTGAAACTCACTGAAAGGCCATATCTTCAGATCATGAACAAGAAGCTGCAGGTCTAGAGCTCTGATACCATGTTAGAAACCATGATCACCTACATGCAATCACCTATCACATGCAAAAGACATGCAGAACCAAAGAATATGTTCTATAAACCTCAAAGTAAAAATGCATTATCGAGAATCAATTATTACAAAGAGATCAATCTTTATGAAGGAGATCAAGAAACCCTAAAAGGGAAACCCTAGTGTGCACACTTAATGATTAATCAATTATTAATGTGCCTATGTTTAGTTTAAGTAACTAAAGGAATAAGTGACTTAATTAATTAACCAGTATGATATAATTAATTAAGTGTAATAACTTATTACTCTAACATTGACAAACATAGCTGAGAGATACTGTACCCATGAGCATTTGTGAGCAGTAACCCCAAGTATAGAGGCCATAGTCTCTCATGTTAGGGACATTACCCAACAACATGTTCTATTTCAAAATTAAAGAGATCAAAAGAGGTTAGAGTATGCAAATGGTTTTTCGTATGAGGACATCAAAAGATTAGAAATATCCAAAGTCGATTTAGCCCAACATTTTGTGGATCAAAGAATAGGACAAAATGTACCATTACACAAACCCGAATTTTTCATAAAATGGTTTAACCATCCAAGCATAGTTGTAAAATGTTGGAGTTGTTGGTGAATATTTTTTAACAAACCACCAAATAACAACCTTGATGTCCATCTATAGTTTCTCTACAAATTATATGCATTTTTTTTTAAGGAAGATATGTAAACTACTTTGATTTTAAGAATTTCTAGGGAGTGGGCATGGGCATGCCCCAACATAGACCTAGGGAAATGCATATTATTCAAGGTCCCTATGTTCCCCCTCCTAGTCTTCGTTCCCCACCTCTAGCACCCCATCCAAACCTTGTTGCTAATGCGATTCAACATAGTCTCTTGGCCCTACACTCTTTGATAGGCCATTTGATTACATAGTTGTCACAATGTGCTTAGCTTCTAGAGGGAAACACTCATCATGCTTCAGTTGATACTAGTGCAACATCGTCATCGAGGCATACTTGTTTTCCTCATTAGTGCACTACGTGGGAATATAGGTTTTGTTCCTATGGGAGATATAGTGGAGGCTCCCCTACACACATTTGAGTATAAGGTGCATGATACGTTACTTGGAGGAGATGATGCACTAGTTGATACTACAAGTGCAGGGGAGATGTGTGAGGGAGGAACAAGTGCAGTGCCCTCCCCTGATATAGATGAGGAGTAACAACCTCAATCTTTTGTATAGGTAAAACTTAAATATATTCATATTTCATTTCATTTAAAATTATATATTTAAGTGGGTTTAAACAATTGATGATGGAGGAGAAAATTAGAGATGTGTAGCATGGCACTCTTTCGGCCATTAACTTTGGCCTAAACACATTGGTATAATTTTTTCTACATGTAATTTTTTTTTATTGTATGCACATATCCTTTAAATCATGATTAATTAAATAAATACTAACTTATAGCTTGATCTTATTTTTACTTTTGTAGTGTACTCCAGATGTAATTGATGCCACACCTTTTACCATGATGAGTTCCTCTCAATCAATTATATTAGTTGCATCACCTATTTGGGTATATGGTTTTTTTATATCTAGTAGATATATATAAGTTTGTAGATATATGTTGGTTTATGTTTTTTTGTTCTAATAAATTATATATTAATTCTATCATTTTCATTTTTCTTCTTGTAGAGTATGCCACCATCCACATTCGTGGATCTAGGACCAAGACAATATGGTAGGACTCCTGAGCATGCTAAGGGACGATCATTTGCTGAATGTATGGAAGCAAAAGAAAAAATTCTTGAGGTAATGAATAATTGAATTAGACATTAATTTATAGTTTAGTATAGTGATTAGATGTGATTTTGAAAGTTATAGAAAATAATAGGTAACTTTATTTTTAGTAGTTTAAGTTATTTACCATTGAGAGATAATTAATCTTATTTGTGGTTCAAATTGTTTTTGTGCAGACATCTTCTGAACCATTAGGTAGCTTGAAGAGGCTATGTTTTGGTGATCCCCCATAAGATTAATATTTTTTTGACATGGAATAGCCATTTTACATATATATTGTATATATATAGACTGGATGAGATGACATATGACACATTTTATAAATATTATTTTGAGTTGGCATATATTCCAAATTTGTATATTTGGATACACAATTGATTTACACTCGTATATATAAAAATTGATATTTAAAATACTTTGTTCATTTTCTACATGGTTTCATTGAGCTATGATGGAAAACATATTAATATCTAAATATTGATCTTTCTTGCAATCTTATACTTTAATAGTTTATGAATTACATAGATCATTGTTAATCATGTTATAGTATTGTTAAAATTGGTTGCCTTGGGAAATTTCACCAAATTTTATTCCTTTATCATTAGTTTCTATAGTTGTAACCATAGAAAAAAAAATGAAATGCATTTTGATAGCATAGAGATATAGAGAGCAAACAAATTAAAGAGTTCAAGTAACAAATTGTAGAAAATAGATTGTTGTAGTTTATATTCATATCATTGATTACATTACATTACACATCTTTCAAACTCAAAGTGTTTCTTCACATTGCATAACTAATAACTAGATGCTAATAGATGACAAAATTTCAATTAAGATATAGTTTTTATAAATTCAACCCATATCTAATAACTACAAGAAGTTGCCAATTTCATTTTCTTGTCACGGTATTCCATGAGACCAAATTTCTTTGAGGCATTTTGGAAAATAGTTCACTGCATTGTCTATACTACCACACTTTTCATACACTCTACCAAAGTATTTTTCATAGGGATATAGAGACAAAAATTAAAGAGTTCAGGTAATGAATTGTGGAAAATAGATTGTTGTAGTTTATATTCATAGCTTTGATTACATTGAGTTGCACATCTTTCAAAATCAAAACATTACTTCACATTGCATAACTAATAAATAGATGCTAATAGATGACAAAATTTCAATTATGATATAGATTTTACAAATTCAACCCATATCTAATAACTAGGAGCAACTACCAATTGCATTTTCTTGTCATGACATTCCATGAGACCAAATTTCTTTAAGAAATTTTGGCAAAGAGTTCACTACATTATCTATGCTACCCCATTTTTCATACATGTCTAGCAAATCATTTTTCATAGGGATATAGAGAGAAAAAAATTTAAGAGTCAAGCAATGAATTTTAGAAAATAGATTATTGTTGTTTATATTCATATCATTGATTACATTGCATTGCACATCTTTCAAACTCAAAGCATTTCTTCACATTGCATAACTAATAACTAGATGCTAATAGATGACAAAATTTCAATTAAAATATACCTTTTAGAAAGTCAAACCATATCTAATAACTAGGAGAAGCTGCTAATTGCATTTTCCTTTCATGGCATTCCATGAGACAACATTTCTTTGAGGCATTTTAACAAACAATTCACTACATTGTCTATGCTACCATATTGTATAGCTAATAACTAGATGCTAATAGATGATAAATTTTAATTATGATATCATTTTTACAATGAAAATGGAGAAGTGAAAAAACTCAAGAGGTTTTGTATTTGGTAAGAAATTCTACAGGCAAAGAAAGTGAGAGATGATGCTATGGGTGTATTTCAACAAATGAAGTCAAATATTCTTGAGCTTAAGTCTTTCATGGATCAAACACAACTAGAAATAGATGATAAGAAAGAAGCAATATCAAATGTAAGTGTGAAAAAAGAGAATCAATGTGGTGGACACATGAAAGTATTCAAGACATTGAAAACTCTATCAAACAAAGGGATGTTGTTGTCCTAAGCGTTGATGACAAAGAAACTAATCTAAAACTCAAAGTAAAAGATATGAAAAAGAAGTTATAAGATCGTGAAAAGGAATAACAGGGGGTGTTAATAGGTAATACCAATAGAGATGAGGAAAAATGGGTGGATGGTCAAGATGCAAATTCAAAAGCAATAGTTGGAAGTGTTGAAGTTGAAGAAAAAGAACTGAAGACTAAATTTAACCACTTAGAAAAGGAATTAAAAGATAAGAAGAAGATTTTATCATCAATGAAAATGAGGTTAGTATGCTCTAAAAACACTTCAAAAAGAAGTAGACTAAAATGAATGAGTTAGATAATGTATTCAATGAAGAGATTCTTCTCGCTCTCGAGATGTTGTGGAAGGTGCATGTGTAGATTCTTCTATGTTCGTCATGTGACCAAATTGACTGTTCCAACACATCTAGATGGGCATCTTTAGGCTAGGGATGGTCCTATTTTGTACCCTAATATGCCCAAATAGTCTAAGCTACATTGTACCGATGATATCCCTTAAGAGTCAGAAGTGAAAAAAGGTAGCAATCTTTGACGAGATGTTACTCAAAAACCACGTCACTTAAATTTTTTTATCTAAGGCTACGAGATCATGTATGGCCCATCTATAATAACCTATCTCAATATTTGATATCTCTACGATATTTTCCCATGGTGTCGAGTTTTCAATCGATGGAAAAAGGGTTAGATGCATGCAATGTAAAGTTGCAAAGGGGTGTAACTTTTGTTCTGCTCCTCGTGTAACCAAACTGATAGTTCCAACACATCTGTATGGGTACATTTAGGCTAGGAATGGTTCTATTTTACACCCAAACACATCGAAATAGTTTGAGCTACATTGTACCAGAAATATCTCTTAAGAGTCCAAAGTGCAAAAGGGCAACAATATTTGACGAGCTATTACTCAAAAACCATCCCACTTAGAAAAAAGTTGTCTGAGGCTATGGGATCACATAGGGCCCCTCTATTATAACCTCTCCTAGTTTTTGATATCTCTGAGGTGTTTCCTGTGGTATTGAGTTTTCAATTGATGGAAAAAGGGCTAGATGCATGTAGTGTAAACTTGCAAATGGTTGTAACTTTCATTCTACTCCTCGTGTGACCAAACCAACAGTTCCAACATGTCTAGATAGGTAGGTTTATGCCAAGAAAGATATTTTTTCACACCCAAACATTTTGGAATAGTTTGAGCTAAATTGTACTAGAAAATTCTCTTAAGAGACCAAAGTGCAAAGGGGCAACAAACTTCAATGAGCGATTACTCAAAAAATGTGCACTTAGAAACATTTTGTCTAAGGCTACGAGATCACGTAGGGTCCCTCTATAATAATATCTCTCATTTTTTGATATCTCTAAGTCGTTTACCCTTGGTGAAGAGTTTTTAGTTGATGGAAAACATGTCACTTGCATGTAGAAAGTTGTAAAGTGGTGTAACTTTTTTTCTTTTCATCATACAACCAAACTGACTATTCAAAAATGTCTGGATGGGTGGGTTTATGCTAGGAAAGGTCTTGTTTCACACCCAAACATGATGAAACAATAGGATCTACATTGTGTCGGCGAAGTCTCTTAAGAGACCAAAGTGCAAAGGGCAACAAAATTCAATGAGCGATTAATTGGAAACTGTGGCACTTAGAAACATTATTTATATGGCTACAAGATCATGTAGGCCCTTCCAAACTAAACTTTCTTAGTTTTTGATAGATCCAAGTTGTTTTTTGGTGGTGAAGAGTTTTCAGTTGATGGAAAACGGGTCAGTTGCATGTAATATACAATTGTAAAGTGGTGTAACTTTCATTCTATTTGGCATATGACCCAAATAACTATTCCAACACATCTAGATGGGTGGGTTTATGATAGGAAAGGTCTTGTTTCACACCCAAACATGCTGAAACAATCCAAGCTACATTGTATTGGTAAATTCTCTTAAGAGACCAAAGAGAAAAAGGTGTTACAAACTTTGATGAGCGGTTAATAAAAAACCATGACACTTAGAAACATTCTATCTAAGGATATGAGATCATCTAGGACCCCTATACAATAACCTCTCTTGGTTTTTGATAGCTCCAAATTGTTTTCCCATGGTGAAAGTTTTTTTGATGCCCCAAAAAGTGTCAAATGCATGTAGTGTAAAGTTGCAAGGTAGGCTAATTTTTTGTTGTTCTACGTGGGGCCAAATAGTTAGCGCCATTACATCTAGGTGGGCACATCTACACTAGGCATAGTCACCACCCTTCATTATAAAAGGGTCGTAGTATTTCCTATTCAAAGGGTCACAACTTTTTGCATTCGGTTATATGAAGCATGAAGCATGAAGCATACACATGAATTTCCTCCTTGAAGAACATGAATCATGAAGTATTACTATATTTATATCTATTGAAGTGTAGATTTATAATGTAGATATGGACACCATCAATTAAAAAGATGTGTATTAACCAAATAGCCATGTAGGCATACATCAATATATGTTGATATAAGTATAAAATATGTATAAAATAGCTATATAGGCTTACAAGAATTCCATATAGGAATACAATTTCAAGTATCTATAATACAAAGTAGGTCCAAAAATGCCATATAGGCATACAAAAAAAATATCCCAATCAAAATTCGTTTCCCTCCATGTGAATAAAAAAATAGGTGGCCTTTGTTGGTCGGGGGGATGGAGATGCGTATGACACTCGTTTACTTTGAGCTCAAGGGCTGATCCTCCCATTTAATTCCCGATCAAGCTTCAGCTATTATAATAAAAAGTAAAGAAATTAATATATAAAAATTTTACTATAAAAAATGATATATTTAACAAAATAATCACTTATCGCCTCCAAAGGATCAAAACTGGCTATTGTTGTAGTAATTCCATAGTCCATCATGCCACAAACATCACAATATACTTAGAATAACAAATATATATGATCATTATTTTTTTATTGTAGAAACTAAAAAATGTCTTGGTCTATGAGCATCATTTTTCTTGGTCTTCCTCTTTGCATAATTAAACAATTTTAATTATTTAATTATCTTTTATCATGTTCCTCTATTAATTAAATAATTCTAATTTTAATTATTTAATAAATTCATCTCTTGACCTTTATTCTACCATGATCAATTAAATAAATTTATTTGCATCGCTAACCTCCTTTTCTTCAATAATTAAATAAATTATTATTTATTTAATTATTTACCTTTCACTATTCATCTATAGTCAAATAATTATTATTAATAGTTTTTATATTCATTAACCTTTTAATTCTTCTATAGTCGAATAAATTTTAAATTATTTGACTATATTTTGACATGTCTTCCCCATTAAATAATTGATCCAAATTAA
Source organism: Sequoiadendron giganteum (assembly GCA_007115665.2). NCBI lineage: Eukaryota > Viridiplantae > Streptophyta > Pinopsida > Cupressales > Cupressaceae > Sequoiadendron > Sequoiadendron giganteum. The sequence continues at coordinate 712,700,874 of CM021101.1, read as the reverse complement.
TTATTTAATTCCATTTCTCTATTTCCTCCTATTTAATTAAAATGGCTGTATAAATCATTTTAATTAAATGCCCACTTTCCTTTTCCTCAAATAAATAACTTAAATAAATTATTTATGCCTCCACTTGGTCAAAGATTCCTTCTAATGAGTTAAATGATTTTTCTCCATTATCTCCCTCCACTATCTCATTTTTGAATCTCAGTCGTCGATTGACTCTAGTCTCTTCTCGATCTTGATTTCTCATTTCATAACTCCCACTCCTCTATGTTTCATGTTTTCTCAATCGTCGATCTCAAAATATTTCTAAAACTTTGATCTTCACTATCCATTCAAATGGTTGTCTATAGAAGAAGCCTTCCTCCTCCATTTTTGATTTAACAACCACTTATCTCTAAATTTCATGCTTATTGTTTGCAGGTATTTGTAGACACATTTCATGATCTAAGGGAAACTTGCAAAGGAAACTTGAGGAGATACAGGAGAAGTGATTCAACTTCAATATGGGGAGTGCATTATTTGTTTACTTTGATTTCGCTCCTTTATTTTGATTGTTTTCTCTTGTTTAGATTGGATTTATAGCTTAGATAGTGTCATGGTTGTCACTTAGTCTATGCTGGTAGAAATTTCCCATCTTACATTTATCACTTACATTAGTTTCTTTGTTTACCTAAATATACTTAGAATAACAGATCTATATTAGTCTAAACAACCTAATGATAATGAAATGGTAATACAAACTAGAAAAGATGCTTAGAATAATAAATCTGTATTATTCTAAACAACCTAAATGATGATGAAATGGTAATGCAAACTGAAAAAGATGCTTAAAATAATAAATCTATATTATTCTAAACAACCTAAATGATGAACTTTAGTAGATCAAGCAATTAATTATTATAAACATTAATCAAAATAAGATGAACAATATCATACTTGTCGTATACAAAAAATGATCCACTACTCAAGTGTGCCTAAAGGGTCATCTCTTACCTTCAGAGTATCAAGTAATGCTTCATGATCAACACTACTAATTGTCCATAGTTCCTTTATTTTTGGTTTAGCATGATGCCTGAATAAATTAATATTTATTTCTATAACAACATGCGAATACATGCAAATGGTTTTGTGTTTCTCATAGTCTTCAAATGAAAGTATACCATTATTTCTAATCATATACATTTACAACCAAGTTCCAGCAAAAAAAATGAACCTATAGGATACATGAACCATAATCAAAATAACTAATAACTAGATGCTTATAGATGACAAAAGTTCAATTACTATATATTTTTTACAAAGTCAACAAGAACTAAACCTATAAGATACATGATCCCATCATCATCTGTCATCATTTGTGTTAGCTTCTTATTTCCTTGTACACATCGTTCCAACCAATAGTCGGATCCGTCTTCATTCCCCTATGGTGCAACAACTGCATAAACATTTCCTAGCTGCACAAGATCTAAAAGATGGTCATTGTCAAGTGAACTTTTAATTTCATCTTCTATAGAGGATTGTGCTACAGATAAAGGGGTTAGATATTGTGGAATCTATGTATCTACCCACTCACTTGGCTCGCATTGATACCAATCACACTGAATATAATTTTGACAAAAAAAGCGAACTCTCATGTCCATATGGTCCATGCACCTACATTTGAGCTTTGAAATGAATGCATATTTGAATAATCTCTAATTCTTTAACATTCCAATTTTTCTCCCAATGCACCCTCCTCAACCAACCAAAATAACCTGCACACATTTGAATCAAGTGTCCCACCTCATGATAATGCATTACTACACCAATCAACAATAGAATGTGCATTAATGAATGTTGCACCACCTCTGATCTTCAATTGTTCCTTAACCAAAGATCTCTTCATACATGCACTTGTGCCATCATGCTCACCTTTTCCATACCCAAATTCAAAAGAACTCCAAATATGTGGTACACCCCTCTATACATGCATCCTTCTCAACCAATAAAAAATAATTGCATTGTTGAATTGCCCTGTGTAGTTATCTAACCAAATGAGATGTCGACCCATTGCAATACCTTTTTCTTGCAAGAACTCAAAAAAAAATTCAAAAAAATGTTGTGCAAACTTAGATGAATGAGATAGATATAACCACTCATGTAAAAATCGTACTACCTGATTATCTTCTTGTCCTATTTTGTACTATCAAGGGCATGTCCATATATTACATGTGGACAAAAATAGCAATTTGAAATTATAATTTTAATATTGTGATTGTACCTCATTATATGGTTGTAATGTGTAATTTTCAAAAAAATCAATTACGGATACAATAGTTCCAATCGGGAAAGAGTCCTTACACATCTTGAATTGCTGATCCAAACACTGCGACCTGTGGTTATGCCTTCATACTTATAGAAAATATTTTTCTTAAAATCAGAAAAAAAATCAACAATACTTACCTCTCTTGTAACCAACTTGCATCTAGAAGCTTCACCTCCACTCTTCAAACTATATTTGACTATCTCAAACATTTTTTCTCAAAATATTGTTAGAAAAATAAATGTTCTTTGCCCTCATGAAAACATGTTACAAACTTTGATAAACCACCACATTGCAAACATGTTTCATTTAAACAATTTTTTCTATACAAAAGGACACCATCACCTCTAACACATAAAAATGAGTCTAACAATTCCCTATATGACTTAGGGAGTTTCTTTGCATGACATTCCTACAAAATTTTGCTAGTATGCATAGTATAATGAATATAGAATAATAATTTATGATACATTAAAAACTCAATGTGGTATTTACTATTGAAATGAACAAGACAACTTAGAGGGGGGGTGAATCATTTGTAGAAAATTAAACCTTCAAAACCCTCAACAATAATTAGATCCACAAGAATTTATTAAACCCTTTTTCTATTATTATGATTAAACATGAAACACATATAATAGAAATTGAATTAACAAAACTATACACAAGAGAACACTAGATTTACATGGAAAACCCAATGAGGGAAAAACTATGGTGAGGATTAACTCACAATATAAGTAATAGAAAAACTGATACAAAAGGGATCATTGCTTGAATAGGACACACTATCCAAAAAAGCTCACAACTAGGGATCACTGCCACAAATAGAATATAAGAAGATAGAATAAGAATGTTACAAAAATAAAAATTCTCAATGCAATAAGGAATCCACCACAATTGCTCACACACTTTTTCAATCTCGCATGAAATATTTCAGATGCCTTCAGGTCGTTGTCTTCAAGAACCCTAACATGAAATTCACACTACTCTACTCAAATCCACATCACACACATCACTTGCATCAATACTACATCTATATTTCTTCTTACTCTTTCATCTCATCTCTTGCATCATCACCATATATATTTATATCAAGCTCTAGCTCAAAAACCTCAAAACTATTGAAGAAGGTCACAAACTAGTTGGTATAAATACAAATTCAAAATAGGTCGACAACTAAACATTCCCATGGTGGATAAGAATGAAAGGAAACCTACATAAATCCTTAATTAGAACCCAAATATATCCCAGAACACTTCAACACACCTTGCATGTAGTGTCAAACACAAGGTCGACCAACACTGATGCAAAACACCACAATCATTAAGTACGTGCTTCGTTAAATCAATCTGAGAAGCCAAAAGTTCAAGACAACAAAATTCACTTGAACATAATCCAGAATAATCCATGAACTACTTAAGATCCATCAAAATTCAACTCAGATCAACTACTAACCCTTAATTGCATACTGATAAATGAAACTTACTCTGTACTACACCTAATCAAGTAAAAAATTCAATATGGAAAGATAAAAACATTATAAGAAACTTCCCAAATCTGCACAACTTGAAGCCAAACAACAGAGAAATGTAGAGAAAATACATTTCTCCTAGACCACATAAAAATCACTGAACAATTGGTTCACACATTGGTGAAAATATCTCACATTGTACAATGATCCAAAAAACCAAATTTTGAATATAGCAATCTCTAACAATCTTGAATAACCTATAAGACCTGCACAAGCATAGAATCAACACATAAAGAATGTGGAGCACAATGTCAGAGCATACTATGAACACTTGCACAACAAAATTTACTATGTTTATCAAATTTTCTCAAAGGCAGTTGGAAACCAAGTACTAGAGACATCATCTCAACTCATTACTTCATTCTAACTCACCTTTAGACTCTGCAAAAAAAAATATAGCTCCATGTACTCACAACACTTCCTTAAGGTCTCAACTACACATGCACAATGTTTTTTCCTCTTTTTAAGATTTTTCTCAATATCCTAAACATATTCATCCCATAGTTGACATCAACGAAAACGCTAGTCAATAGACTTCCTGTTGACATCAATGAAAAAACCTTCATACTTGCAACAATCTCCCCCTTTTTCATTAATGGTAATTAAAGATGTGAAAATCCACCAGAGACCATACAATAGCTTTAAAATACCTTTCATTGAGTATGCAAGTCTTTTTTCACATGATTCTTTCTCCCACTTTGATATTAATGGCAAAGGATAATTTTTTTTCCATTTTTCTCCTTCTTTGACACTGAACCAAAATTACCTATTGTGAATACTCACCCTTAGGAGTACACCCAGCTAAATCAAAATCTCAAATGACAACACATGACACTACCTACTCCCCTTGAGAGGTAGCCACCCAAATCAATCCATAAAAGATATATATCCATATATCCACTGGACTAATGCATCTCCATATGCATCCAATTCAAGAAAGGAGGGGAAATAACGCCCAACATATCTCAAAGATACTCAAAAGTATCCTTAGGAAGAGCCCTAGAAAAAAATCAACAATTTGATCCTGTGTACGAATGTACTAAAGATTTATTTTATTCTCCATAACCTTCTCTCTCAAAAAGTGATACCTAATAGATATATTCTTTTTCATTGAAGGCATCACCAAATTCTTTTGAAATGTTATTTACACTTGTATTATCATAGAAGATAGATATAGGTTCGTCAATTATAACTCTCATATCCTTCAATTTATGTCTGAACCATAATACCTATGTATAGCATGGTGTTGTTGCAATGTAATCATCCTCTATAGTGGATAAATAAACTGAATCTTTTTTCTTACTCAACCATGACACCAATCTATATCAAAGAAAGAATGCACCACCACTTGTACTTTTATTTTCATCAACACAACCAACCCAATCTACATATGTATAAGTACTTAACATAAAATCAATATCATTAGGATACCTTAAGTCATAATTCAGTGTGCCTCTTAAATATTTGAATATCCTTTTTACTGCTGCAGCATGTGTTTCTTTAGAATCTTCTTGAAATCTTGTTACAATACAAACTACATGCATGATATCCAATCTAGTAGTCATCAAATATGACAGTCCACCAATCATAGATCTATACTTTCTCTAATCAGCCTTAGATGAATCATCATCTTTTCTCAATTTACAATCAGTTACCATAGGAGTACATACCAATTCGGATTCATCCATACCAAAATTCTTCAATATCTCTTTGACATACTTAGAATGTGAAATAAAAATCCTTTTATCTATTTAATTGATTTGTAACCCAGGAAATAAATTCATCTCCCTAAATATTGACATCTTAAAATCTTTTTGTGTTTCTTTTGTAAGTTTCTTACACATAGCCTCATTTCCACCAAAGATAATATCATCCACATATACTACTACTATCAAGATTTTGTCTTCCTCAATTTTAAAGTAAAGATTGCTATATTTGCAGTTCCCTTAATGAATCCTTGTTGTATCAAGTAAATGTCTAATCTTGCATACCAAGCTCTGAGAGCTTGTTTCAATACATATAGTGCCTTCTTCAATTTACATACCATATCTAGTTGATATGAAAATTGAAAACCTTATTCTTGTTCCATGTAAACCTCTTCTTCCAATTCTCCATTTAGAAAAGAATATTTCACATCCATATGATAAACCTTAAAATCTTTATGTCCTGCAAGTACGAAAAACATTTTGATAGCTTCCATCCTAGCTACATGAGAAAAATTATCCTCAAAATTTATACCTTCTACTTGTGAGAAACCCTTACACACAAGTCTTGCCTTGTTCCTCACTACTTCTCCATTCTCATTCAGCTTGTTCTTGAATACCCATTTAGTTTGAATTATGTTTTTGTTTTCTTGTATAGGAGTCAATTCCCAAGTCTAATTTTTCTCTATCTTCATAAGTTTTTCTTCCATTTCCTTCATCCAATGCTCATCCTTACATGCTTCACTTTTAGGTTCAAATTTATAAATTAAACACAAATTTACCTTAACTTCAATAGCTTTGCTTCTTTTCAATACACCTTTCCTCTTATCTCCAATGATCTGATCTTCAAAATTATTCTTTTGCACATACTTAGGGTTTTTAGAGGTCTTCTTCGAAGCTTCTTCCTCTTCATTCTACACTTCTTTTTCATCAATTTTTTTTTCTACTTATCTTCTATCAGGTTCATTTGACACATATCCATTTACTGCAATAGAATTTTGTACGTTTTCATTAACTTTAACATTTACACTTTCAACTATATTTCTCAGCCTTTTGTTGTAACAACTATAAGATTTGCTTCTAATAGAATATCCAAGGAAGATACCTTCATCAAACCTTGCATCAAAATTTCCTAAGTTTTCTTCTTCTCTTTTGATGTAACATTTTCTTCCAAACACTCTAAAGTACACCACAATAGGAATCCTTCCATACCATAGCTCATAAAGAGTCTTTGTACTATTGGCTTTAGCTTGAACTCTGTTAAGTATGCAAATAGAAATATGAATAGCTTCTCTCTAGTAGACTTGTAGTAGATTTTCCTCTTTCATCATAGTCCTTGCAACTTCTTCAATAGTTCTATTTTTCCTTTCAACAACTCCATTCTAATAAGGAGTTCTAGGGGTAGACGAATGCCTCTTTATTTTATGAACTTCACAAAACATGTTAAACTCTTTGGAAGTGAATTCACCACCTATTTTAGACCTCAAGCATTTAATTTTAAAATCCATTTCATTGTCAACCATAACTTTAAATGCCTTGAATTTATCTAATGCATCAACTTTCTCTCTAAGAAAAGTAACCCATGTCATTCTAGAATAATCATCAATCAAAAGCATACAGTACCTATTGTTGGCACAAGATTTTGTATGTAGCAACAGTCTTATGGAAAAATTAGCTATTGGGGGACATAATGTGCTAGCTAAATGATCTCCGGGATTTTATCAAAGCTGGCTCTTCATTTAGTGGGGAGGTAAAAGGTTAGAAAGATAGCAAAAAATGAAAATTAAACTACAGGTGATGCACCAAAATCATTGACAAATTTACTAGAGCACAGTGCAGAATGCAAAGGCCCAAACCACCAAAATGCTGTTTGTCAAGTAAATTTTCTCAAAAGCACTTTAAACATAACAAATACCCTCTAATCTACACAGCATAATCTCACATAATCTTATCCAACATAGAGGAGTCGATAAAACATGGTCTGTATTTATTTAGTTATAGAAGATCACAAAAGCTAAATAATAGCACAGACTAATAGTCTTACAAAATTCATGATAAATATAAAGGTCAAATTGATAGGCATAGTCTGTAACTTTCAAGCTTAATAAAAATATTACAAAGGCTTTCCCAATGCTCGAGAGATTTTTTGCAACTTAATCAACAACCTAATAAAAGAGAAAAGGGTCGCATAAATAGGCCAGTCCACTGTCTGAATCACCACAAAGAGAGAAAACCGTGAGAAAACATCGACGCCCTCAATCACCTCGAGCCGTCATGGAATAAAATGGACATCCAACAATGTGCCAGCAATGCCCCCGTAGTGAACATAAAACCATGCAGCAGTAGCAGCGAACACGTGGCGCCGAAGGAGAAAACACGACGGCTCAAAAACCAATGACGCAACAACAACTCCAAGATAATCGGCGCACAAAATAGAACTGCCACATGTTGAGAAGATGGGGATTGGCGAGAAGATGAAGGGACGCCCAGTGAAAAGCTCCAGAGGGAGCCATGTTGTACGCACCAAGTGATAGAAAACTACAAGGTGGGCCTAGCTCGGAAAGTGGCCATAGAAAGCCACGTGTCACGTAGACGAAGATCAGCCAAAGTGAAGCGATATGAAAAGAAAAAAGCTTCAAGAGGAAGCCATGTGGCACACGTCAAAGGAAGTGAGCGATTTAAAGGTAAGGCATAGCCATGAAGATAAAAATAAAAACCGTGAAGGCTTAGCAGTTTTTAATGAAATAGTTTGGTGACTCATAGGGGCATTTCGCCTGCAAAATGAAGAACTCCAGAAACTTTGGTTCAGCATCCCAAAATTTCTCATAGCTTCAAGAGGGCAGCCTACAGATTGGTCCAAAATTTGTTCGAGGGCACGGAGAGAGCTCACAAATTTTTGTGTGCCAATTTGAGATCGATAATTGCCTTGAAAGGCAATCCGCCAGATATTTTTGTTTCTAATTCCAACTGGAAAAAGAGTTGCGCCAACTAATACACAATTCCTTAAATCTTCTCAACGGTCGGAGATTGATCAAAATACTGGAAGACAGAAAGATCCTACTTCTTCTCCTTGATCATAGCAACAATGTGTTCAACACCCGCTACTGCTTGATCTACAATGAAGGGCGAAGGGAGGCCTCTCTAAGTTAAGTGAGAAAATTTTTCCCGCATGTCATTGGTAACCTGGTTCAACTTGGCCCTCCACTCTGCTACCTATTGAACAACCTCATGCATAGAAATGAGGATGCTTATGCCCATGGATGCTATTGTTCAGTCCTTAATGCCCACACCACTCAAAGATTCATCAGAAGTTGTATACAACTTGCCTAATAAAATCCTAGCGACTAGAACCTTATCAAAAGTTACCTCCTGTATCTGCTAGATTGTCTCACTTACTATTCCGTAAAGGCTTGCCTCTTGCACCATAAATTTTAGGGTGGGATATAGAGTAAGGCATAATGCCTTGACTTTATTCCATTATGATGTATATAACTCCTTGGTGATTTCCAATGAGCTCATCTATGGCGCAAGAGGTTGGGTTTTCAAAATATCCAACTCCGATTCTTTGCAGCTCAAATTTGCCTTTAGCTCTAATAAGCTTCTATCCGATTTGCACAGTTGTTCCCTTAGAATGGAAATTTCCTTTTTGTTTTCCTCTAGGGCCAATTTGACCTGCCTTGTCTTCTGAATCTCCAACTCTAAAGTGGCATTCATTTCATTAATTTCATCATTCGTGCTCTTCCGGAGCTCCTTCATACCTCACTCAGTTGTATGGACTCAACGCGGAGCTTTTCCTCATTTGCTCAGCTTTGCTCAACCTCATGCTGGAGTGTTGGGATGATTTTTATGCTCATAACCTATAGCTCTTTGATTTGGATTTAAAAATCACTCCTCTCCTTTTCCAGGTAACTTATTTCATTTTCTTGGGCTTTAAACTTATTTACCCAGATATCAACATTTCCCTTTAGCTCCGATATCTACTCCTTTTGCCTTGCCTGGTGATTGAGCTTGAGGTAATCGGTGGTCACAATTTTATGAGTCTCCTCCATTAGCTTGACCTTATCCTGCGGATGGGCCTACTACAAGTCTAGCCCAATAGCATTGATAGAGTAATCACTTAGTAGAATTTCCCCTACCGATTTAATCACGTTTGGAGTGATCTTTGCAAACATTAATGAATTTTGGCTCTCATTGAACATAGTTTGCAAGAGAGGCTCTGCCTTCTTGCCCACATCATTTTGTCTCCTCTTTTGGAGTTGATTGGCTCAGGTGCTCTTGTTTGCCTCCACCTACGATAAATATTCCTGGGAAGGGATACCCAGGCCACCAGCAAAAGGGAACTCTCGAGGGATAGCTAGCGGGAAATATAGTGTACTCAACGCATCAATGGTTTTTCTAAGCCTTGTAATAATGACCAGGGAGAATGGTGGAATGAATTGGCCACTTAGAGAGGATGATAATGTGGTGTAAGGAAAGGTTGGGGAGGTGCCAACCAAAAGGTTGGGCCTCGGGGATAATAATTGTTAGCTCATGAGCCCAACACTTACACCAAATTGTCTTCTGGGTAAGGGATGGAAAGTTGAGGATGAAAATGGGAAACTAGGAGGGACAAGACTCGATTGCCCAGGATATCCAGTGACAGAGAAAATTGGTGCAAATGAAAAAGCTGGGGTAGAGGAAGAAAAGAATAAAGACATAATAGAAAGAGAAGAGGGAAGAAATGATACCTAAGGCTTGTGAGGAGCTGTAGATGATACAACTGCTTCTCTTCCTCTCCACTAGATTCTTTTGTTCATGTCCTCTTTCCATTCGGAGAATCCTCAAGGTCTACAATGACCCGTCTTCTACTACTGGTAGTCCTTGCTCACTTCCTGGTAGATTTAGAGGAGTTGGATGGCTCTGATGCTTGCACATTTGATGAATCCTCCTATTGCGTAGGCTACTTACCAACCTCTTCCTCATGCGTTGGATCTCCCACAATGACAGGGGGATTCTAAATCACTTCCTCTCTGGGCTTTGTGGCAACTTCTTCCCTTCTATATTGTTGCTTTGAAGTTGAAGGGTGCGAAGACCTTTCTACATCTGGATGCACATTCTCCCAGATGCCATCAAATTTTTCATCAAGATCTACCTCTTCGTGAAGCTTGGTGGTTGCCTTAATCTCCTTTTGGAAGATCCAGAAGTCTTGAATTTTTTTAGGACACCATTCGAGCTTCTACAATTGGCTGCATAGGGACTGATTGATATTTGAATTTGGGTTGGCCTTCCTTATGATGTAGTAAAATTTCAGCCAGGTTGGCCGCATGTCTTCAGTAGGAAAATGTTCAAGGCCTATTTATAACCTTAAATTCCCCTCTTCAACATTTCTTTGAGGGTCCCAGAATGGCCGAGGCTGATGTGGGATTCTTATGCCAACCTCTGATAGATTATTTTTGGGGTTATATTGATAGGTGTGATTTATCACCACCAACCCAAGATGACCCAAATTTGAAAACATAATCTCTGAAGTGTCAATCTTTGAAGTTCTTTTCTTGATCAGCGATACAGAATCAAACATTACTGACAGTATCAAATAGGAGGTTAAATGCTTTCCTCCCTAGTAATGATTATTAATATTACACAACTGCCTCATTGCTTCTAGAGCCAGTACCCTGTCAGAAAGAAAGCGTGGGAGCTGAAAAGGATCCTGGGTGAAACCTTTCATGCAGAGCATAGTGAAATCTGTGCCAAAGAACCAATCGTAGGGTGGTACAAGCTTTCCCGACCAAGATTTCTATCTTGGCGACAGGTGCATGAACATGTTGATCCCAGCTCTATCTAAAGCCCAAAAAGTTGGGGCTAAGAACAAATCCAAAAATGCATAGTAATCAAAAGTTTTTGACATGACAGGAGTCCATGTCAAAACTGGCTTCCTTTGGCCACTTTCATCGAAAAAAATTAGAGATATAAATGTCATGAAATAGTCTGGATTCTGGTGTAATATTAAGTAGGCCAGGAAAGAGAGATACTTGAAGCTAGAACTGACTTGGAAGTCTTGTAGCTAGTGCCAAATCCCATCACTAATAACCCCTGTAAATTCATGAAGCGGAGCCACGTTGTTCTTTCTCAACATAAAGTTAAGACACATCTAGAACTTGAAAACCTGTTTGTCTATATCTAGACCACACACCAGTGCCAGCATAAAACAGATAGAAGAAGACCCAACTTTCAAAGCACCTAGACCAAATGGAAATTTAGGTGGTGCTGAAGTATTTGTTGGTCAAGCAATTTCAGAGTGGTAAAATTGCAGTGCCAATCTGAGCCCTTCGCACTTATCATGCATCCTTTTTACTTTGAAAATCTCAACATCTTAGGTCAAAGGGAGCGGATGCATAACATATCCTGAATATCTTTAGGGCTAATGATTACCCTAAAATTAGTGCCACTTATCACTCTAGTGTCCGGGTCAAATCCTGTTGCGCATGCTACCACAATTTTTGGGCAATGATGTACCAGGGGAACCATGTACTAGAGAAGCCCACAGTCCCATAGACGCTTGTAGAAAGGGTGTGTTAATTTTTTCATTCTCTCACATGTAGCTTCCTTGAGGCTGTTGGGATTATGAGATAGCTCAGGATCAAAGACATTATCCCAATCTTCCGCAACCAAAGCTTGATTTCTATGAGAAATCTCGTTTAGTATTCTCTAGTCCACCTAACTGGTGAAAGCCAACAAGGATTTGTTGGGATGCCTAGAGTAGCATAAGACTCCAAGTTATAGATATCTACATGCGACACCTTTATTCTTTGCTCATCTATACTTGTTGAGGCTAGGGCCTACGTTGAACCTTCTGCAATCTAAGCCATTTCTCTATATTTGCAAGAAACTTTTCACAAACTTTCGTAAACAACTTAGCTTCTGAAAAACTCCTTCTCCCTTGCGAATAACTTAGCTATTTTATCTTTTGATAGCTCTTACAGTAAATGCGCTTTGCATTCTTAACCTTCTTTTTGATCTTCATGAAAAATGACCGAGCGAGTGTATGTACCAACATTTCACATTTAGTTGCTATATGTGTCACCAGCCTTTCATGCGTGCGAAGAGATTGCCAACCTACCAAATTTCTCTCCATCTTTAATAGATGTGACTTCGTTGGGAGTGGCACCAAATTTTCTTAGATAGCAGAGCAAGACAACCCTACCAAATATTTTGCAAGCTTTTCACATTAACTAATTTTTCTTGATTGTACTTGGGCACATCACCCAACAGTTCTTTTTTTGGGCCTGCTTTTAAGATTTTCCTTGATTCAGATGGGATAGAGACTCCATGTGCTGACACCTAGCCAATATTTATTGAATTAGGCAACTTGAACAGAGCAAGTTGCAACCGTACTTTCTTATTCCCATCATTTCACATGCCGCAACACTGAAAATCAAGACTTGGCAACACACTTCGCCTCAGTCATAATTATGGCTTGCCTCATATGGTGAACCCCGACTAGTCTATAAATAGGACCATTAGCAGCATTATAAATCACAATTATTCCTAGCATTATTAGCTTAGCTAGCTTTCATTATCTAAGCAATTTCATTTTCTAGCTAGAGTAGTAAGTAGCATGGAAATGCTAATAAGACTAGTCTGCAAAAAGACTCAAGTTGCTTTCTTAGGAAAAATTAGGTGTAGGTACTTAAAGCACATGACAGGCATGAAAAAATTGCTATATGTGAATGAAATTAAGTGGGTTCTTGGCAAGGATTGTATGGAGTATGAGGAACAATACCGGGTCAACACTAGAATTTTCTCTCACTTCATCGCCTCGCTATTGGATATTAGTGTTTCCAAATACAAGGTCTTGAAGTTGACAAAGCGAGTGTTACCATGGTGCTACCTCGGAGGATTGGAGCAAATAGTGCATGCTTCTGAATTTGATCTTGGGGTCCTCTCAGTTCACAACCTGTGCCAACCAGGCCCTTCCTCTTTAGCTTTGAGTTGGAGACTCATAAGGAGCATCACGCCAAGGTCCGCATCGACTACTTTTTCCTCATGCGGGTGCATTACATCGAGCCATTCAAAAACCTCTAGTGGTATGAGGATTTCAAAAGAATGGTGTTCCCTGATCTCGCACCACCGATTGCTGTAATTGTTGGTCCCTCCCATGCTTGATAATCTGAGAACAAAAATGGTCCCCAATTTTGTTTTTTCCCTTTTTCCAGGCTCCACTTCATAGCGGACATATTTATATATTTTGATACAAGGCCAATGCCCCTATCTGATATAATGTAATTTTTTCAGCCAAAATATATATAATACTTATGTTTTTTCAGAAATATTGGCCCATTTACAATGTTTTCTTCAATTTAATGCACTATTGTCGTTATTTCATAAAGCACTAAGAAGACCCAAAACTTAAAGCAGGAAAAATAATTACATATTTACAATTTACAAAGCCATCACATAGGAGAAATTAATGAAATTTCTTAAGATGTATTCCATTAACTGGAATACTTAAGGCGTTACCTTCCATGTCTTCCAACTCGAAAGAATTGAACTGTTTACACTAGACGATTTTGAAAGGCCCTTCCCAGAAGCTGTTGAGTTTCCCATGTTGGCTAGGATTTGCCCCACGCTTATTGAACTTGAGCACCAAGTCCCCACATTGTAGCTTTTGATCTGACGCCTTTTTTAGCAAACCACTTATTTACCACCTGCTAGAGGTTGTTCATCGCCTCAAGGGCATGCTCTCTCTTCTCCTAAACCTTGAGCAAATTGGAAAATCGTACCTCCATTGCTCCATTTTGTTCAATCTCCAAATATTTGAGCAATTGCAGGGTAGGGATTTCCATGGCAATAGGTAGCAATGCCTACTTTTAGTACACCATCTCATAAGGAGATGTCTTTAGTATTTGCTTGGGCATGATTTGGTTTGCCCACAGTGTTGTCTAAAGGTTCCTATTCCATTCTCTCTAGTGTTCTGAGCCTATCCTCTTAATTAACCTGATGAGGTTTTTATTTGTAGACTCTACGAGGCCATTTCCCTGGGGATAATAGTAAGAAGAGGTATTCAGGAAAACCCCATATTTTAATGCGAACTGGCTCATCTTTGAGCCGAGGAAAGCTTTAGCATTATCGAAGATGATTGTTTTTAGTGGGCCAAATCTGGCTACCAACTCCTCCAAGAAGTTAACAATCTCTACTTTCGTTGCATTCTTCAATGGCACTACTTCTTCCCATCTAGTAAAGTAGTTAGTTGCTATCAATATCCATCTATGTCCAGCTGAGGAGAAAGGGTTAATCATCCCAATGAAATCCATACCCCATTGAGCAAAGTGTTCTTCTACTGCTATAGGCCTTAATGGAATAGCAACATTATTCCTCTTTCTGACATAAAACTGACATTCATTGCAAGATTTAATTAATGAAAATGCGTCATTGAAAAATGTTGGCCAAAAATAACCAGCACATATAATTTTAATTGTTGTAGTCCTTGCAGAAAAATGTCCTCTAGCTGGGCCATTGTGGTATTGATTCAATATTCTCTTCGCCTGTTCTTCATTTACACACCTTAGTAGGATGCCATTAAAATTTATTTTAAATAGTACACCCTCCAAAAGAGCATAATTTTTATTTTGTAAACAATAGAAACACCTATTAAAAGAAGGGAGATTGACCGGATACATACCTGTTTGCATGAAGTTTATTCTATCCTCTAGCCAGTCGCCATGAGGAATTTCTTCATTTAGTAACACAGGTTCCGAAGCTTCAAACTTTGTCACTGGTTCACTATTTTCAGTGAGGTATTCACATAGTCCTTTCCCTTCACAGTCTTGATAGATCTGACTTCAATATCATACTCTAGGATCTTGGTGATCCAATTAGCTCTTTTCTCTATGATTTCTCCCTCCATGATATACTCCCACACACTAGGATGCAGTACACAAACAATCACCTTTTTATAAGATATCAAGTGTCACAATTTATTAAGCCCTTTCACAATGGTGAAGGCTTTCTTTTCTACAAAGTTGTACTTTATCTCGTACTCTTTTAAGGTTCGTGAGTAGAAAGCAACAAGAGACTCCGATTTATCTTCATCATCTTTTTGCATAGGTACAGTGGCAATGTTTTTTCCACCACCAAAAACATACATAATAAAATATTTTGATAGGTCCAGGTTGACTAACACAGGGGTAGAAGAAATAGCCTCTTTTATAAGTTCAAAAGGTTTTCTAGCCTCCACCGTCCATTTGAAAGTCTGGTATTTCTTAAGCATTAAGGTAATAGGCCAAATGATCCCTAAAAAATTAGCAATGAATCAGCTAATGAAGTTGACCTTACCTAGAAATGACTGCACTCCCTTCTTGTTTATAGGTAACCGAAGCTCCCGGATTGCATCAACTCTTTCAGGATCAATGGAAATTCCCTTCTTTGAGACAACATACCCCAATAGCTTCCCTTGGGGAACTCTGAACACACATTTCTTCAGGTTTAAAGAAATCCTAAATTCCTGGCACTTTTGGAAGACAAGCTCCAAATGATCAAAGTGATCATTAGCAGATTTTGAAAACACTATCAAATCATCTAGATAGATGAGTATAATTTTATAGATCAAATCCTTAAAAGAAATATCCATGGCTCTCTGAAAAGTGGCTCCCGCATTCTAGAGTCCAAATGGCATCTCGACATATGCATACATTCCCCACTTTATGTTGAACACCATTTTGTGTTGGTCTTCTTCCTTTACTCAAATTTGATATTAGCCCGAAAAGCCATCCAACATTGAAAACATTTAGGAACTAGCTACGGTTTGTAGAATTATCTCTATTGAAGGCAGGGGGTAATGATCCTTTAAAGACACTCTATTCAAGTCTCGAAAGTCTACACACAGTCATATGTCTCCATTCTTCTTCTGGATTGGTACCAGGTTTGACACCCAAGTGCTGCGTTTGATTGGAAACACTATTCGGGATGCAATCAATTTATTTAGTTTCTGTGACATGAGAGATTTTATCTTTGGGTTCACAGGTCTCTGTCTTTGATGAACTAGCTTTTCCCCTTCCAACAACTCAATTGTATGCTCAATGATCCCAGGATCATATCCCTTCAGATCATCATATGAATAGGCTACTACACTCGAATATTCTTCACAAAAGTGCCTTAGTCTATCTTTATTCTTTTGAGATACTTCTTTCCCGACCTTGAGCTTTTTGTCTTCTCTGATATACAAATCGGTGTAATCACCCTTGTCAGCTACGAGCTTCCTTTTGTCCCTTGTTGCATCATCAGAATCAGACAAGCTCTCTAGAGTGACTAGGCCTCTTAGAAGCTTGTTGGATTTCAACTGGATAATTTGATCCCCATAAGCCTCGACGATCTTTGGTTGCAGCTGATCGGCGAATTCCCCAAATGATTGGAGAAATGACACAATATGGGCATCACTATCAAACACTTTCCAATCTTGATTATTATCTGGAACAACGGGTCTTACAATTACCCTCACCGCATGCTTATTTTTCAATAATTCGAAGGCCAACTCAAACTAAGCCCTGATAGTCACCATCCGGTCAGCTTCAAAGTTCTTTTCTCTCTATATAGACTGAATATTAAAGGCCTCAAAGCTATCAATAAAGTCCTAGACTCTATGTTTGTATGATTTCATACGAACATTTTTTGCAGCAAACATTCCTCGGATTTGGTTGACGACCAACTCCAAATCTCCGAACACACTTATCTGCTTTGCACCCATATGTTCCGCAAGGGTCAAACCATGGACAAGACCTTCATATCCCACTTCATTGTTTGAGCATACAAACTGGAAATGGTAATACCTCAAGGTCTTATCCTCAGATAGAGATGTCAGACATATTCCTGCTCCAGCTCTGCATCTCACTCCATGAAAGTGCAAAGTCCATAACTCTGATGATATTTCACCTCTGGACTCCTTAGTAACCCTAGGCATAGAATTCCCCTCCTCATGTATGACATAAGTCTTGAGTCCAGTTGCGTGATAATTCCCAAAAGGGTCAATATCAATAAACTCATTCAACAAATTTTCTTCATCCTCCGTTAGGGAGCTAGTAGCCTCTTTTTCTTCCAAAAATTCCATATTTAACCTCTCTTCTTGGGTAATTGAAGTATGTATTGTTTCAAATTTGAGCAAATCCTCATCCGCAACATGCTTGGAATGCAAAGTTTCTGACAATAATTTCATCTCGGCTCTATGTTTGGTCCTCAAAATTAGGTGTGACTAGTCTAGTGCTGGATATCCTCTGACACTTGCTGTGAACTCTTGAGACAAACAAATCCCAAATAGAGGAGGAATATCAATGAGTACAATATCTTGATTTATAGTGATACTAGGACAAGCAAACAATGTCATAGGCAATCCCTTGATTACCCCGACGGTATCAACTTTATTTCTGTTTAGCTGCATGACTCCCTTGTTAAGAGGTTCCTATTTTAAACCCAAAGCGTTAGCTACTTGCTTTGGCATGACAGTGGTGATAGCACTAGAGTCGATCATACAATTATGTAACAACTTGTCGCCAATGATAAGTGTTAGAAAGAAAGGCTTAGGTTTAGGATCACTTTCTTTTCCGGACTCGAGCTTCTCCTCCGGTTGATTTGTTAGCACTTTATCCAGGTCTGGCTTGGATATTTTATCTTCATTGGGATGACTAGGCACCTTTGCATCATCTTCTCCCAAAAATGCCTTTTGTAATAGTACCTTCTGCTTCGGAATAGCCAGGAAATCCCACAAAGAAGCATTGGCAGATGACTTCTTTAGTTGTTCCACTACATTGAACTACACTCATGACTTATGAGTCATGGTTGCTTGCTCTTTAGGCTTTGTAGTTGGTGTTGGCCTTGTGGCTGGTGTTTTTGGCAACAATTGGGATGATCATAGGAGTCTTTCCCTTCGGAGGAGGTGGATTCAGAGAACTGGGAGGAACCATGTTAGTTTGTTGCGAGATTGATGATGGGCCTGCTGGTAGACTAGGCGTTGGCTGACATGAGGCATTAGTTGGCAGTCATGTGAATTCTACAGTGAGTCTCCACTTAGAATACATGTTGTAATCAGACTGTACTTTTGGTATTTGAGTTATAGGAAAATCATTTGGAAATGTTGACTCCTCTCCTTTCATCCATGAAAAGAGCGCTTGGTCTGGAACTATATCTGACTCTTGTTGAATGGACATCCCTTGCATTTGAGCAATGAGGAAAACATTGTCCATCTATTGAGAGGTGTATGATTGGTTGTCGAGATCAAGTGCGTCACCTTGGCTATGTTGGTCTGTGATGTTTTGTTGCAAATTTCCCCACGGACAATTTCTTGGCATACACGTATCGTTACAAGGAAAACACCATGAATTGGCATCTTCGGCTAAGTTGTTTTCTCTAGCCACCAACTCTTTACTTGAACTAGGATGGATGGTTTGCATTGGCAAAGTCACCGGAACAACCTAGTTATTCGGCTGAGCCTGAGTATTTCTGCGCGATCTATCTTGCCACTAGTTTTGTTGGTACGGAGCTTTTCCGCCTTGGTAATTCTAGTATGTCAGCTTTTGATAGCTATAGTGTTGCTACTTCATGGTAGTCAACTCATTAGTCATGGCTCACATTTTTTCTCTCATCTTGTTCATCTTAGCAGCTAAGGGATTAGGCGTCGGAGCCACAACTGGAGCTGCGCTCGGGGCTGTTTTGGGATATACGTACATATATTAGGGAGGAGCTATAGGCATGTTGGTCGAAGGAACTTCAGCTTCCATGGTGTTGCACTCAGGAAACAATGGGATGACGGGTCTCGGTGCCAACTTTCCAGTAGTGATTAGATTATTTTCCGCAGTAATAGCTAGAGCATACGCATCGGGTAGAGTACTTTTGCCTTTAGCCTATAATATCATGGAAATATTGGGGTTAATAGACTTCAGATAGAACATGAATGCCAAATCTAGTGGCGGTCGGCTACCAATAGGCACTCTCTTCCAGGTCGAATGGAAACATGCGTTGAAATCAGGCAAAGCTTCGTGAGGAGCTCATTTTATGTTGGCCAGCTGATGGTATAGTGAATATCTATTGTCTGCATTCGAAAAACGCTCATAAAATAGGGTTTTGAGCTGGTCCCAAGTTGCAATAGTACTAGCCTCAAGAGTCCTGTACCACTTAAGTATCTTTCCTCAGAAGGAAGTGACAAGCAATCTGAGAGCTAGATTTTCATTTGACACACCATGTACCAAATATACATGTGCCACATCTTGCAGGTGTTCCTTCGGTGTCTTTCACTGATCCCTGGAATATTTAGGGATTGGTTCCCATACCACAGGAGGCATTGGTGCAACTAAAGGACTGCTAGAGTCCTAGGCTACATAAAATCTAGCAGCCATGGGTATAGGTGGAGTTGCGACAACGGAGAAGGAGGAGACAAAGGAGGTGAAGGACTACCTCGCCGACCTCTCAAGTGCACAAAAACTAAGGGTGGTACGAGTTGGCCAGGGACTCTTGCAGTCTATGACCTAGTTATAGGCCGATGGCTCATACACACTTATAAGATCTAGCGAACATGCAAGTTCGCAGTCCCACCAGGCGTGCTAGGAAAAGAGCTATTGACGGAAGATTTTGCAAGTAGCAATAGTCTTATGGGAAAATTAGCTATTGGGGGACATAAAGTGCTAGCCAAATGACCTCCGGGATTTTATCGAAGCTGGGTCTTCATTTAGTGGGGAGGTAAAAGGTTAGAAAGATAGTAAACCATGAAAATTAAACTACAGGTGATGCACCAAAATCATAGATAAATTTACCAGAGCACAGTGTAGAATGCAAAGGCCCCAACCACCACCTATCACCGTGTAGACTTCTCAACCTTGTAGGAACATAAATATCTATATGCACTAATTCTAGTAGTCTAGTAGTAGATTGTTCCTTTCCCTTGAGGATACTCCTTGTTTATTTTCCAAGTTGATAACTCACAAATATCATTGATAATTTTTGTGAGTCTAGGTAAATCTCTTACTACATGAACTAAACTAATTCTTTCCAAATTATCAAAATTCATGTGAGTCATCTTCTAGTGTCATAACCAACTATCATTAATCTGAGACATAAAGAAATGATCAATAGCACCCTTAAGATGATAGATGTTTCCATCTGCTCTCTTACCAGCAAGAATCACAGTTCCAGACCCTTTCTGAATCTCACATGCTTCATTCTTAAACACCTAATTATACCATTTTCTACACATTTATCCAACACTCAAAATATTATGTCTTAAGCCCTTAACATAGTAAACATTGTTAGTTTTATGTTTTCCATAAAAAATTCTTGAACCTATTCCACAAATCTTAGCTCCTAAATCATCTCCAAATTTAACTAGTCATATGATTAGATCAACCACTGTCAACAACCCAATAATCCTTATCCTCTTTAACATGAAAATTAGATACCAAATTACCTTCAACCTTACCCTTTATCTCCAAAATACTTTCCTTCACACAACTTTCAGGGTTAACAAAACCAGATTCATCTTTTATAGCCAAAAGAAGACATTCATTATCATCAAAATCTCCATAATTAGATTCATCATAGGAAATACCAGCATCTTCTTTCACATAGTAAGCTCTCTTAATCATGTTTCCTTTGCTTTCCTTGTTCTTATTGTTTAGAGTTATTTTTGGACATCTAGAAGCATAATAACCTATATCACCACAACTAAAACATTTGAAAGGTAATTTAACTTTGTACTTATTGGTACCCTTTTTCATCTTCCTCGCAAATTTAGCTTCCAAACCATTAATATCTTCTTCACCTAAATCTTCAACCTTCTCTAATTTACCAACCTTGAAAGCAATCTCAACTTTCATACCTTTCTTTAGTTTTCTCATTTCTTTTGTAGTTAGAGTAGCAATCAACTGATCTCTAGAATAATTGTTGAAATTAGTAGTTTCCTCAATAGTAGATACATTTTCACTTTAAAATCTAGAAGAGATTTGGTAACTTTCTTCACCACTTTAGATTCTTTAATTGTTGCACCAAGGCCTCTCGTAGCACTTACCAACTCATCCACTCTCTTTATGTAGCCTTTAATTGTTTCATCTTCAAAAATATGCATCATTTCAAACTATGCCTTCAAGTTCTACAAATTTTCTTGTTTGAACTTCATATCTACTTCATAAATGATTTCTAACTTATCCCAAACTTATTTAGCAGTCTTCAAACTCATAACTTTAACTAATTCAGTAATTGAAAGACTATTCACAGTAATGAATATTTCCTTAGCATTGATCTCATGCACCTTGAATTTTGGACTTGTACTTGGAATATTTAGAGGTGGAGTATATGTATTCTAATAATCCTTCTCAATCTCATATCCTTGAGAAGACATTTATATCCAAGTTCCATCTTTGTCTTCCAGAATGCATAATTGAAGCCATCAAATCTAGGATATTCCAAATCAATCTTGTTCACCAACCCGAATCTACCTCAAGAAATTAAGCTCTTCTTCAGGGAATATTGCTCTAATACCAATTATTGAAATGAACAAGACAACTGAGGGGGGGTGAATCAGTTGTAGAAAATTAAACCTTCAAAAACCTCAATAGTAATTAGATCCACAAACATTCATTAAACCATTTTTTTGTTAGTATGATTAAACATGAAATGCAAATAACAAAATCTAAATTCACAACACCATACACAAGAGAACACTACATTTATGTGGAAATCCAATGAGGTAAAAACCACACTGAGGATTAGCTCACAATATAAGTAATAGAAAAACTGATACAAAAGGGCTCATTGCCAAAATAAGACATATTGTCCAAAAAAGCTCACAACCAGGGCTCACTACCACATAAATAATATAAGAAGATAAAGATTAATGTTACATAGATAACACTTATCAATGCAACAAGGAATCCACTAAAATTGCTCACACACTTTCATAGTCTCACATGAAAGATTTTGGATGCCTTCAACTCACTACCTTCAAGAACCCTAACATAAAATTCACACTGCTTAGCTCAAATTCACATCACACAAGTCACTCACATTAATCTCACATATATATGTCTTCTTAATATTCCATATCATCTCTTTAATCAACACCATACATGTTTATATCAAGATCAAGCTCAAAAAACTTAAAACTATTGAAAAAGGTCAACAACTAGTCGTTATACATACAAATTCAAAATAGATCCGTACCTAAACATTACCACAGTGGATAGGAACAAAAGGAGACCTACATAACTCTATAATTAGGGCCCAAATAGATACCAAAAAACTTCAACATGCCTCACATGTAATGTCAAACACAAGGTCGGCCAACACCCATGCAAAACACCATAATCATTAAGTACACGCTTCCTTAAATCAAACTAAGAATTCAAAAGTCCTGGGAAACATAATTCACTTGAAAAATATATAGAATAATCCATGAACTACTTAAGATTCATCAAAGCTCACATCATACAAACGGTTCAACTTAGAACAACTGGTAACCCTTAATTGCATACTAATAAATGAAACTTACTTTGTACTGCACCTAATCAAGTAAAAACTTGAATACAAAAAGATAAAATCATTATAAGAACCATCCAAACTCTGCACAACCTGAAGTGAAATAGTAGAGAAATGTGGAGAAAATACATTTCTCCCAGACCATAGGAAACATCACTAAATAACCTATTCACACACTGGTAAAAACATCTCACACTGTATGATGATGCAAAAACCCAAATTCTAAATATAGCAACCTTTGACAATATTTAATAACCTATAAGATCTGCACAGACATATCATCAACACAAAAATAACATAGAGCACAATACCAGAGAATACTATGAACACTTACACAACACAATTCACTCTGTTTATCAAATTTTATCAAAAGAACATGGAAACCATGTACCAGAGGCATCATCTCAACACATTACTTCATTCCAACTCACCTTCAAACTCTGCAACAAAAAAAGAGAGCTCCATGTACTGACAACACTTCCTCAAGGTCTCAACTATACATTCACAACCTATTTTCCTCTTTTTCACAATTTTCTCAATATCCTTAACATCTTCATCCCATAGTTGACATCAATGGAAACACCAGTCAATAGACTTCCTTTTGACATGAATGATAAAAATATCATACTTGCAACATTTACAACATGTATTATGAATATTAATAGGTATAGAATAAAATGGATTACATGACTCAAAATACCTTTGTGAGATTTAAAAAGTTGGATGTGCTTCACAAAATTGTTTGTACAATATGGTTTGGCTACATCCCAAGTATTGTTTAGGATGTGGTGTGAAATTTCAATTTCAATTTCTTAACTTTAAAACATCCTTTACATTCGATGATACTCTAGAGTGAGAGCTCCAAAATATTTGAATTTTCATCTTTACATTATGGGTTAGCTTCTTATCAACACTTGAAAGACTCCCATTAAAAGCCAACATGTAATTTTGAAGAGGACTATCTACTCTTCCCCTTCTTGAGAGTTATCTAGATAGTGTTTTGCAATCTAGATTTAAATTTGTAGACACCTAAAATTGTCCTAGCTTGTGAACTAGCATTTTGGCACTCATATTTGTCTATTAATTAAGTGATTTAACATAATTTAATTAATTTAGCACCAAACAACATAAAAAAACATCGAACAACATCGAACAAAATGGAACAACATCGAAAATCATTGAACAACATCGAACAAAATAGAACAACATCAAACAACATAAAAAAAAATTGAACAACATTAAACAACATCGAACAACATCAAAAAACATCAAACAACATCAAAAAACATCAAACAACATCAAGCAACCTTGAACAAAATCAAACAAAATTAAACATCATCCCGAAACATCTCGTAACATCTCAGAATGACTCATAATTATCTTTTAACATCACAGAATAACTCAGAATCATCCTGTAACGTCTCAGAACATCTCAAAATCAACCTGCAATGTTCCCACATCGCACAACATCAAAAAAAAAAAAAAACCCTAATTCCTTTATTAATTGAATAATGCAACATTATTTAATTAATTCACTTTTCATCATTTCAAAAAAAAAAAAAAAAATTAATTTATTTAATAAAGTCCTAAGAACCCTAAGTCTACTATTGATTGAATAATACAACATTATTTGATTAATTCAAGTTTCATCATTTCGACCAATTAAACAAATCACATTTATTTCATAAGGTCCTAGTCTCAATTTATTTCGTCCTGATTGATTAAATAATTCCAATTATTTAATTACGTCACTAAATAACCTTATTCCCCTAAGTTGATTAAATTATTAAATAATAATATAATTATGACACTTTTCCTCAAAAAATTGAATAGATAAATCAAACTATTCAAATAAATTATCAAAAATCAAATCAAAGTAATGCAACTTTGTTTGCAAAAAGTCAAACTTGATTTGCATGTTCAACTCTAAAAATAAATGAATGAATGAATTAACTCAATTAATTCATATTCCTCACCCACTTTCTGATTGAACAAATTACGATTGCTAACTATAAAATCTAATTGTTTAGCTGATCAATCCAAATTGTTAACTAAACAATATAATTTTCTAACTAAGCCATCACATTCCTAACTAAGCCATCAAATAGCTAACTAAGCCATCAAATTCCTGACTAATCAATCTAAATTTGTTAAGCTAATCAATTACATCCCTAACTGGCTAATCTATTTCTCAATCACCCAAATTGTACAATCAAATTTGCACAATTTTCTCATGTCTAATTCCTCTCAACACACTCCAACTATTGATCTGGATATTATTCAACACGCTCTTGATCATCCATTTCAAATTACATCTTCTATATAAAAAACCCCTTTCCTACCAAATAAGGATTAGAGAATCAACATACATTGAGCGACAAAGTGTTGTTAAGAACAACATTGATAGAGATTCACCATTAACTTTGATCAACCAACCAAAACAATCAGTCATCAACCTTTTACACATGAATGTTGGAAGCTTCACGGTTATAAGAACAACCCAACATCAGAAAAATACACTCCACTACGGGATGGTAAGACTATGCTATTCATGTTCATTCATTTTTTTAGTCATAGATTCCTTTATGCATGTTAAAATAGTTTAGTTTCATTTCATATATGTAGGTTTAGATCTTAGATTAATATGTTAATATTATCTTAGATTCTTAGATTAGCATGTTTCAATCCATCTTCCTGTCTAATGTTCTCTCCTTCACACATTTTGGCATGTTCGGTGGGACCCTTGTCCCCTCCTCTAATGTTCGTTTGAGTCATTTTTGAAGTTCCAAGTCTCGAAAACGCATTTAATAGAGTTTTCACACACTTACCTAGAAAACTTGTACACTTGACTGTCAAGAAAAATGCACTATTTTCTATCAAGAAAACTATGCTATTGTCTAAGAATTGCACTATTATCATGGGAATGGTGCTATTTTCTAAACCTTGCACACTTGTTTCTTGATAGAGTTAGCTTTTGTTGTCTAGTTTCAACATTTGTTTTTGGAAGTAAGCAGTTGTATTTTATTTTGCGCACTTGCATATTTTTTTCTAAGAAGTTGTTCTGACAAGCAAGTGCATGGATCTTACACTATCTTCATAGGTTTTTTCACTAAATTTTGTTTTTTTTGGATGTGTAAATAGGTATTCATAGATCTGATGTAGGATTCAAGTAACATTAACATGTTTATTGTAGGGAAGATGATCGGTGCCAGTTTTTTATTTAGATTTAATTAACTTAGGAATCTTAAAATGAATAAAAAAAAATCATATTTGACTTGGTTTTTTAAAAATGAACCAATTTCCTATTTTCTTAACTTGGGAATTTGAATTTGGTGCTCTTAAAAAGAACAAAAATTAAAAAAAAATAAACACTTCAATTTTTGGATCTAAATATGAACCAATTTCATGTTTCTTAACTTAGGAACTTTAAATTTGGTGCATAAAAAGAGTGCAAAACGATTTCCATTTGTTAACACATGCACGATTTTAATTTATTGACCAATAAGAGACAAGGATTGTTTTCTTATAAATACCCAAATTTGGAGCTTAAAATGAACAATCTATTTCTTTTGTGTTGCACCATTACAATTTTTGAATGATATCCTAAATAATTCCTATTGGTGAAAGTAAAAATAACATTTATTTATGTTATTCACATATTTATGGGGATAACACCGCTCGAGGTGTTTAAAATGAATCAATTTGCTATGGATTTTTCACTGTGCATTCATTGATTGGAAAATCTAGAGTGTTTTATCTTCTCCCCGCACACCTTTTGGAAAACTTGGGTGAGTGGAAGAAATTTTTTGAGCATTTCACTTTGTTTTTAAGTTTACCTTAAAGAGGGGGATCGCCTTGAGATCATCCCGTGCTAGAGAACTCATTGCAAGGTCTTGAAGCACGTTTATTGGCGGGCTATATTAAAAGTTGTGAAATCATACGAAATTAGCTTCAAGTAGTGTTGAAAATAGATTGCACCTAATCCCATGCCTTAAGTGGAACAAGAACTATTAAAGAGCCTTAAGTGGCTTGTGGACAAGTGTCAAATTTCCAAGTTCACAATTACCACTAAGAACCAAATTGTTTTAGAGGCCAGCCTATTATCCAAAAATATTCTCTGAAAGTGGTGCATCAAAATTTACTTTTGAGAAGTTACTTGCCATGTCTGACTATAGGCCCTTGCCATAACTTTCATGTAAAATTGTCTCTTCGGAGCATGAGGTAAGCCTACTTAAGAGAATGGTTTCTATCCCCTATGGTTGTAATTGTTGGTTTATGTTAAACTTTCCCATTACATTCAAAAACAATTTGACATCAAATTATGTGATTGATTTAAAGAAAAATAACACATTCAAAAAAAAAATTGAACAAGATGGTTGAACCACAAACCCTTTGATTTAGTGCATACTTGTGAAAGAAGCCTTATGTTTGCACCCCTTTGAAAGGATCTTTCCTTGAAAGTTTTTGAGAATTCTCGCTTTGATTTCAGGTTACATTAATCAAAGTAAAAATTTGGGAACTATGGCTTGGGTGTTTTGATTTCACAACCTAAGTTATAGACATGAAGTTCACATAAGTCCATGCTTGTTGAGCCAGTCCAAGTGTTGTTTTATCAATTGCCATACTTCAAACATGGAGAAAATTTTGAGAGAGAGTTGTTTATAAGACCATTGTTCGAACCAAAACAATTGGAAAGCTACAAGAGGGCAGGTACATGGAAATGGGTAGCAATTTTGTGGACACCTTTCAATTTTTTTTTTTGAAAATCCATAATGCGAGCGTGTTATAACACGCTCGCATTATTGCTTGTTAAAAGAAAAAAAAAAGTGAAAACCTGTCATTGTTATTTTGACTATTTTTTTCTTGTAGCCACGGCCAAAACCTCCATATTTTTTGTGCTCACGTTCTACGAGGAGCGATTCAACAAAAAATTTCACCAACAATTTCTATTTCTTCGCAACGGTGGCGCCACGACGAGGAGGAGGTGTGAGAGGCAAAGATTTTGTGGTTTTTGTTTTGAATTAGTTAGTTTTAGGTTGAATTTGTTAGCTTTAGGTTGAATTTGATATATATTTGTTTGAATTTTTAGGAGATGCAGATCAACCTACAAACCCTCAAGATCAAAATCAACCACAACAACAACCTCCTCCACCAATCATTCAAACCCCTCCTCACACTCAACAAAATTTAATGAGTGAAATTGAGAACAACAAAAAACAAATTGAGGATTTGATTAGTAGGTTGAGTGATACAAATGGTTCAACCATAGAAAGAATGACCCTAGAAAATTCATTGAAATATATGTTAAACAATGTAGGTTCAATTAGAAAACAAATAACTGGATGGAAAGATAGGAGGTAGGTGGCTAGGGATTATAATGCAAATAAACTATCATACAAAGATGTAAACGATTTAAAAATTACAAAATCTGCTTTGTGCTCATTATTCATCGACCCACACACAAATCAAAATATTACCCTCCATGCGAAGACGTTTCCTATCCATTGGTGCCAACACCAACAAATTAGGGACTAATTTTATGATAGGTGGTACATGGTCTTCGATTACCCATCGTGCAACAATTGCAAGGTCCCACAATATTTTCTTAGGAAGCTATATAGTGAGTTCATATTGAACAAAATTCCAAATTATTTTCATATGAGGGATACACAAGGGAGAGGTGGGGGGTCAGCTCAGGATAGACCTGGTGCACAGCCAAATCCTACGCGGTAAGGTAGACGAGCTCTCGCTTGGCCACCTCATGAGAATGTTGTTATGCCTTTCATTGTGAAGGAAAGTGTCGATGTAGAGACATTGCAGGTTTTGATGGAACACTTCCCAGTGGTGGTGGATTTACTCAAACCTACATAGAGGTAATAGAAAAAATATTTTAACTAATGAATCAAGTTCTTAATATATTTGTGTAGTTTATATGCACATCATTGATTACGTTGAATAATTTTTTGTTTTATTTTCAGATGTTGCAAGCTGAAACACCTATGAATATGACGAGGGAAATGGATATTGGTGTGTCATCTGCTATACAATCCTTGATGGCTCTGACAAGAGAGGTATGAGGCAAATTAGTAAATTTCAATTTACATTTGTTGTTATAGATGTTAGTTAGTGAAAAATCAAACCATTATTGATTCACGTAGTTTAATTTCTATTTGTATGGTTTATACAGAGCTTGAGCACACCTAACCATGGGCGTGAGAATATTTCCCCCATGGAGAGAGATCATGAGATTGTGGTAAGTGATTATTTTTTCAAATATATCATTTTTTATAATGTAATTTATATATATTCATGTCTTTACTTCTTATTGTAATAGTTAAAAATTCACCATGAACTAAACCCTAGGAGGAGCAGCAGGAGCACTCCTCGAGTGCAACAAAAATGAGTGACATACCTGTCGCCATCCAATCAAAAATGAAAGGGAAATAATTTATTTCCAGGGCATGGAGAGAAATGACTTTTGATTCCAGAGCCCTTTGTTGTATGCCTACATGGCAGTTTTGTAATTGGACATATTTGACATTGTATGCCTATATGGCTATTTGGTTAATACAAATATATTTTATCGATGCTTGTCCATATTTTCATTCTAAATTGATGGTTCAATAGATATGAGTTACGTGTATTCAAGTGTATACTTTACAATTTACATGTATACTTTGTGGCTTATGTGTTTTCATGCGTATACCTTATATTTGTGCATATACTTTGTATTAATTTGTGTATACTATGTATTCGTGTGTATAATTTTTTATGCTTACGTTTTTTTGAGTACTTGTGCTTCCCTTATTGACATGTACATACTTGAATTATTCACATGTATAATTATTAATCGGTTAGCCCTAGCATTGATCATTGTTGTCCTTCATGATTTGTCTTGAATATTAATCGATTGATGCTAAAAAAAATTATCTAAGAGAAAAAAACACATTTACAATTGGAATTCCATGAAATGATTCATAAAAAGATTCCAATATGTTCTTGATGCATCACTATCAAAATATTTATATGTCAACTTTTTGTAATATTATTTCTTTTTACGAAATGGACTCGGGAGAAAGCAAGTTATAATTTATGATATAAAAAAGAAATGGACTAAACATTATCCTATACCCTCGAATAGGTCTATTTAACAAAGAAACACACTCTCAATCACTCTTCGAATTGCAAAGCACCATTGGTGATGCAGAGTGACTCAACCAAGTTGTGATTTGACACAACTTCTCTCAAATATGCCCACTAAGAATCCAATAGTCACTTGAATCAATGATAAGAACTCTCCTATTCCTTTATGGTTTTGCACGAAACCAATGCCAAAACAAATCCAACTAAACCCTCTTTCAATCCATGTTAGCCTTGGGACCGTACAGGAAAGATGGATGTCATACCAAGTACGGGATCAACAAGTTTGTATCAAAAATCTAAAAAACAGAGAACAGCGTGAATAATTCTTATTAGATCTTCTCCAAAATTTTATCAACAACCTCCATTCGAGCCTCTCAAGGCTTTACATAGTGTTTTATACCCTTCTCTAACTGATCCATGCCCTTAACTAACTAAAAACCAACTTTCAAAACAAGTAACCACTGCATTTCAAATTTGTTGCTTTAAGCAACTTACAAACTTGCAACTTTAGACTCCTCCAACCTAATGAGTACATCTAATGACCTCTAAACCAAAAAAAATGGCATACAAATAGCCTTATTACATCATAAAAACTCCATTCTTTCACAATCATATAAAAATTCACAAATTTTCCTTCAAAGGCTACAAAGACAACTTCTAGTGCAAGATTGAAATTTTCACATTTTTTATCACTAGACCCAAAAGTCACCCTAAAACATACCTAATAGTCTTAATTGACCTTATTCAAGACAAAGCATGCTCAAAATACCCACAACAACCTATTGACCAGCCTATTCACCATCAGATAATCACTAAAACCACCGAACTAGACCTTCTTCATCAAATGGAGGAACAAGGTGCTCTGCACCAATGATCATACATTTTTTGTGTGGAATACTCGAACTTATAAATTGTCGTTTGTATGTTTCTATTTTCTAGTGTTTTGCATACCATCATAAGGGATCAAGCCGATTTAATGCAAGTTGAATCATTTCCACATGTTTGGGTGTGAAAGAGGACCATGTCTAGTGTAAACCTACCTATTGGGATGTGTTGGAGTAGTTAGTTTGGTCACATGAATTGAAAAACAAAAGTTGCACCACTTTGCAACTTTGCACAACTTGAATTTGACACTTTTTCCATCAAGTGAAAATCCATCACCACGGGAAAACCACTCTGAGATAGCCAAAACTAAGAGAGGTTTTTGTAGAGGGGCCCAACACAATCCTGTAGGATTAGATAAGAATTTTCTAAGCATCATGGTATCCGAGTAATAGCATGTTGAATTTTGCAGCCATTTTGCACTTTGGACCCTTAAGGGATCGATCAGGTGGAACGTAGCTTCAAACGATTTTGTGTGTTTCACTACAAAAGAGGACCATGCCTAGTGTAAAAATACCTATTCGGATGTGTTGGAATAATCCACTTGGTCACACAAGTTGTAGAGTGAAATTTGCACCACTTTGTAACTTTGCACAACTTGAATTTGACACTTTTTCCATCAAGTGAAAATCCATCGCCACGAGAAAACCACTTCCGAGAGAATTTTTTGTAGACAGGCCCAACGTAATATTGTAGGATCAAATGATAAGTTTCTAAGCATCACGATATCCGAGTAATAGCATGCTGAAGTTTAGAGCCATTTTGCACTTTGGACCCTTAAGGGATTGATCTGGTGGAAGATAGCTCGAAGCAATTCCGCATGTTTCAGTGCAAAAGAGGCCATTCCTAGTGTAAAAATACCTATTTAGATGTGTTGGAATAGTTCGCTTGGTCACACGAGTTGCAGAACAAAATTTGCACCACTTTGCAACTTTGCAATGCTTGCGTTTGATGCTTTTTGCATCAAGTGAAAATCCACCACTATGGGAAAACCACTCTGAGATAGCCAAAATCGAGAGAGGTTTTTGTATAGGGGCACAACATGATCCTATAGGATTAGATGAGAAGTTTCTAAGTGTCACGGTATCTGAGTAATAACATGCTGAATTTTGCAACCATTTTGCACTTTGAACCCTTAAGGGATCGATCTAGTGGAATGTAGCTCAGAGCAATTCTACGTGTTTCAGTGCAAAACAAGACCTTTCCTAGCATAAAAATACCTATTCGGACATGTTGGAGTAGCTATTTTGGTCACACGAGCTGCAGAGTGAAAGTTGCACCACTTTGCAACTTTGCACAACTTGAATTTGATACTTTTTCCATCAAGTGAAAATCTGCTACCATGGGAAAAAAACTTTGAGATAGCCAAAACCAAAAGTGGTTTTTGTAGAGGGGCCCAATGCGATCCTGTAGGATTAGATGAGAAGTTTCTAAGCATCACAGTATTCAAGTAATAGCATGCTGAATTTTGCAGCCATTTTGCACTTTGGACCCTTAAGGGATTGATCCGATGGAACATAGCTCGGAGAGATTCTGAGTGTTTCGATGTGAAAGAGGACCATGCATAGAATTAAAATTCCTATTTAGACATGTTGGAAGATTCCGCTTGGTCACATGCATTGTAGAGCAAAAGTTGCACCACTTTGCAACTTTGCACAACTTGAATTTGACACTTTTCCATCAAGTGAAAATTCGCCGCCACGGGAAAACCACTCCAAGATAGCTGAAACCGAGAGAGGTTTTTATAGAGGGGCCCAACATGATCCTGTAGGAATAGATAATAAATTTTTAAGCATCATGATATTTGAATAATAGCATGATGAATTTTGTAGCTATTTTGCACTTTGGACCCTTAAGGGATCAATCCGGTGGAACATAGCTCAAAGCGATTCTACATGTTTCGGTGTGAAAGAGGACCATGCCTAGTGTAAATATACCTATTTAGACGTGTTGGAATAGTCTGCTTGGTCACACAAGTTGCAAAATGAAAGTTGCACCACTTTGTAACTTTGCATTTCTTGCATTTGATGCTTTTTCCATCAAGTGAAAATCCGTCGCCACAGGAAAACCACTCTGAGATAGCCATCACCGAGAGAATTTTTTGTAGAGGGGCCCAACCAAATCTTATAGGATTAGACAAGAATTTTCTAAGCATCACGATATCCGAGTAATAGCATGCTGAAGTTTGTAGCCATTTTGCACTTTGGACCCTTAAGGGATCGATCTGATGGAACGTAGCTCGGAGCGATTCTGTGTGTTTCGATGCAAAACAATACCATGCCTATTGTAAAAATACCTATTCGGATGCATTGGAGGGTTAGTTTGGTCACACAAGTTGCAGAGAAAAAGTTGCACCACTTTGCAACTTTTCAGCTTGAATTTGACACTTTTTCCATCAAGTAAAAATCCGCCGCCAGGGAAAAACCACTCCGAGATAGCCAATACCGAGAGAAGTTTTTCTAGAGGGGACCAATGTGATCCTATTGAATCAAATGAGAAATTTCTAAGTGAAATGGAATAAGTTTTATGGGTTTTGTGTTGCTGCCCCTGTAGATTTTGATGGAAAAGGACATGAAAAATGAGGTTCAACCCTAGGGTTTGATAAAATATTGCATGTAGAGGTTGGGTAATTGTCTTTTGAGTTTTTGTAGGTGATTTTAAGAAGTTCTGAGGTGGTGGAATGTTTTTGTAAGGTGTGTAATCATTCCTTTCAATAAACCCTCCTTATACTAGCATAAAATAAGGGTTTTGGTTTGGCATGGTGGAGTGAGTTTGTCTTGAGACAAATTGCGGATCTGAGGGTTTGGATACATGATAATTTCTGCCCCAACAAGTTAAGGGGTTTCTTGAATGTTTAAAGGTATTCTCCTTTGTAAATTAGGCCTAGTTAGCCTAATGCGGACAATGAAGAAGGTCATTTTTGATGCACATGTTCCAAGATAGTCACTGTTGATTTTGAAGTATGTGTTGTAACTCAATAATAACTATCTGGATCAGTTATTTTTTTGTGAAGTCATTTGAGAATATTTCCTCGAAAAACCACTTGGATCCACTCTTTTCACTTGAAAATTCATCATAAAACCCTTTAGCAACAACTCCACCTTTGTTTCTTGAATTCCCCTATACAAATAAACACGCACACCTAAAACATCCTAATTTGACCTTACATGATTTATATCACTTCTCTAATCACCTAATGACCTCTTTGAGACTTTAAATACATTACATATGACCTTTACATGACCTTTTTCACATTGTTGACATTTCAAAATTCAAATTTTGCAAATTTGCCTATTGAAGGCATTTACAGAACAAGGTGCTACTGCACCAAACATGAACTGAAAAATTACAATATTTGAGTAAATCTCATTACAATGCCTTAGGTACTTCATTCTCATAGAACTTTTACAATGTCACTCATACATTTGAGATTCTCTTTAAATGTCTACATCATAGGTGCTCATTATGAGGTTAACTTCAATTGAGTAACTTGAGATTCCCTCGCTAAGCTTCACACACTCTTTTATAATGGCTTGAAATCAAAATTGAGATTTGTCAAGATCATCAAAATAAGGATGTTGTGTTTATTTTTTAGTTGAGATTCTCTTTGATGGCTCATAAATCAACATTTTATACAATGAGAGATCAATCAATTTTTAGTAGTTTACTTATAATCACGCAAAGTAAAAGAGAAAAAGAAAGAGAATCCAAAATGGAAATGAAATAAAAATAGATGGAAGACACTTATAGATAGGCATGTAGGTCTCACAACTTAGTCACTCCTGGTCATACATCTTCACTGGGAATTCCAGCATACCTATTGTACACAACACCTCTCATGAATAGAGTAAGTTGAAATTTCAGATGCTCTTATAATGTCTACATCATAGTTTCTCATGATAAGGTTAACTTCAAATGAATAACTTGAAATTCCCTCACCAAGATTTGCACACACTTTTCTAATGGCTTAAAATCATGATTGAGATTTTTCAAGATCATCAAAATAAGGACATTGCATTGCTTTTCTGGCTAACATTCTCTTGGATGGCTCATATATCTGCATTTTTTGCAAGGGGACACCAATCACTATTTAGAATGTTACTTACAAATACAGAAAGTAAAATAAGATGATAGCATTGGCATCAAACAAATTAATGTGCATATACTTACAAATCAATCCAACGAACCATCCGGGTTTGCTCTACTCTTTATTGTGTCAAGTATTGCCTCATGGTCAGACTCATGGACCTTCCACAATGTCTTGTTCAAAGGTCTACCCCGATATTTTGTCAAAAAACATTGGATGCCATGAAAAGGTTTGAGTAATAAAGAATCTTACGATGCGTGTCAAAGTCCTGAAATAACCAATATTTAACACTCGAATGTGGGTACCTTCTAAGCCATGTTCCAGTAACCACAATTGATCCTATAGGGTATTCGATATTTTCTCCATCTATAACTAGGGCCTCCAATTTTTTTTTGGCCTCAAAAAAATGACACAAGTAATAGTTTGTTCCCTCTTCATTGTCTTCATCTACAATAACTGCATAAACATGCCCTACATTGATATGTGTAGAAAATATCTTGAAATTTGTCAACATTACGAATACAGTACAAAGTAAGATAACGATATGGAATTTCAACAATTAAGCAAGTAGATATATCACTTAGTTGAACTAGATCTGATACATGGTCAAAGTCAATCGATGATTCCATCTGTGTCAGTTCCAATACCGTCAGAGGGCAATACATGTGAAGTGGGCTAAGATAACTTTTCAACCATTTGTATATTCCATGAACCTGTATTTGAGCTAAGGAAAGAGTGTACTTCACCTGATCCTGTTACTATACAAAAGTCTTCATATGGTGAAATGTTAGTATCATCCATCAACCAAATAGATCTATGAACTGAAGATGTACCTTCATTACCTAGACCCATCAAAGCATTACACCACTCGATGATTGATTTTGCATCTATCAACTTTGCAGTGTCTTTATACTTTAACTCTTCTCGTGCTAATGCTCTTTTCACACATGCTCCTACACCATCATGCTCCCCCTTTCCATGTCCAGCCTCACAAAAGTTCCACATACGTTGAACACCTGTAATGAAATTCATCCTACAAAACCAATAGAACATGTGCAAGTTCTTGAACTATGCTGCACAGTTATCAAACCATATTATATGTTAGTCGTATTCTATGCCCCTCTAAGCCAAAACACTATAGAACATTTGGAAGAAACCTTGCACTAACTCTAGAGAATGTTTGCGATCATCACTAATGTAAGAGTGGTACTCCCTCAATACCTTCCTTTGGTCATCTGTACTATCAGATGCATGAATCAATGCTATGTGCACAAATATCAAAGCCTATGTGGAGTTGTAATATTGTGACTGCACCTCATGTTGTGGTTGTAGAGTTTAGTTCTTTGTAAATTAAACCACTGATACTATGCTTCCAACTAGAAAGGTGTCCTTTCATAGGTTGAATTGCATGTCCAACCATCAGGCTCTATGGGTATGCATTGCATACTCAGATAGTATATTGTCATGAAACATGGACATAAACTGGTACACTGGAATCTTCTCAATAACCAGATCACACCTTTTTGCTTGAGATCCATATTTTGTAGCATATGACACTATTTTATACTTCTCGAACTCTACTAGTTTTTGTCCCACCTCATCTGTGCTTTCTATATGTTGACATACTGGAATATGTTGGAAGCCACCACAATGCACGCATGAACCATCCAAGCATGCTATCCTGTAGAATATCTAGCCATCCTCTATTTCACATAATTTTTTTGATAAGAACTCTCTTGAAGATTTTGGTGGGGCTTCTATGCTACAATCCTGCAAAACATCGTTAGTATGCAAATCTGCACATATAGAATGATAAACATCATAATGGTTAGAAAATTCAATATGTATTCTACAAAAACAAGTAGTGCATGTGTGATTTATATTGACATAAAAAGGTTTAAGCATTTCAAAAAATCTTTGAGAAATACTAATTTGAGGATAATCATTTTCAAATTTATCAAAAAATTGGGTTTGAGTCATATCCAAAAAATGCTTGGATGTGGCTCACGATTCCGACTATCGATTCTCCTTCTTACCACATCCCTTTGATTTAGAGATGGCCTTGTGTTATTCTTCCAATACTCTTCAATTAGTGTTCTCAAGGCTTCAACAACTTCTTTATATTTTTGTGACAGTCTCCCCAAGAATGCTCATAATTCATTTGAATCATTTCCCTCAATTCTTTTCCGCCTTTGAATGTCTCTTGATAAAAAATTCTACTAATTCCCATTTGTTCACTCGTCTTTTTAATGAGACGATCTCTCTTTGTTTGACAACTTACCAAAGTTGATGTAATGACACGTCGAGTGACATTACTATCCTTTGACCATGAGGTCTTACCCACACTCTGATAAGCATCCATTAGATTCTTCACAATAGTGTCTTCACTCGATGCATTCAATTTTCTCAACCCAAGAGTCTTCATGATGTTCCTGTACTTTACACCCTGCATAATTTCAACAAATAGTTGACATCTTGCAGTCTCATTTAGCCTTTCAAAGAATCATTCCCAAATATTATTATCATATCTTCTATAAGTGCCTATTGAAATCTTACCTTCCATGTGCTACAAAATCTCATCATCAATATTAATCAAATACTTTGGCTTTCTATGCAAAATTCTAGGTGATGTTCTCCTAGGTACATACATCTCAACATTAGGAATTTCATCAATATTTAATTGAGGTGGGCTAGATTGCATACCTTCAATCGAGGGTGGAGAAGAAGACATACCTTGAGGTTCACATGGGGATGATGGCATACCTTCTTTGTCAAATCTGAGTGATGATGTACTCTTAACTTGAGATGTGTTGGATGGTGTCAAAAAATATTCACTTGAGGTAGATGGTGTCCCTCCATATTCACTTGCAGTAGATGGTGTTTATCCATATTCACTTCTACTAGATGGTGTTCCTCCATATTTTCTTATGCTTAATGGTGTCCCTTCATATTCACTTGTTGTAGAGGGTGTGTCTCCATTTACAGTATTCGAATCTATCTTACAATGATGCTTTCACATTTATGCCTTTTGTGCTACCAATTCTTGTTCTTTTTTTTTTTATGCTTGAGGTTCCTCTTCAATTGGCTTGTTTTCGTCAATCATTTCCAATTTCATCTTTTCACGATATGTCACCACCCAAACTCTCTCATTTTATTTTAAGTTTTCATTCTCTTCGTCTATTAGTTTCCTCTTTTTCTTTTTCTTCAGCATGACGGATAATTTTATCTATACCATGGTAATGAGATGAATATTAGTTCCTAAATAATGTATCCATTCAAGTTAATTGAAAAATATATGTCATTCAAGGCTTCATTTAAATAATACTTAAAATCATCTTGTACAAAATTTAACCTAGCATAGAAAAATGTGACATGATTTTTTTCAATCCAAAATGCCTTAAATAAAATTGGTAATGTGGCATGCCATGATTGTAAGATAGGCTCAAAATGGAAGCATGGACATTTGCAAAAAAATGCATTTTTTAGAAAATTTGTGAAGAGATAAGTTAGTTAAGAAGTTAAAAAAATAGTTAGATACATTGGGGGAGTTGATTTTGAAGGGAAATAAGATAAATATCATGTAAGTTACAATCATAATGAGCTTAATGGCATTGTGAGTGTTTGATAAGTTTGTGGTGCAGGAGCACCTTGACAATCTATGCTTCCATTTTGGGTATCTCCATGTTGTAAGAGGGTCATTAAAGACATTTTACATGTATGGGAATCATTAGGAAGTTTAATTTTTAATCCCTATGTGTATTTTGTAAAGTTTTCACTATTTGCAAAAGTTGCACAAATACAAAATTGTGAAAAGTTACAAAAACTGTGAAATAGGGAAGGTAAAAAGTCATATGGGCTTATTTTCTCTTGGAGGAACTTGTAAGTTGATAGGAAATGTATTTAATGCATTTATAATTCCTCATTACATTTGGAAAGTTGTGGGTGATTGAATATCTAATTTTGAATGAATAAACACACTATTTTTTTGTATTTTCTTTCGAATTTCACTGTTTCAAGCTCTTGTATGAAATTTTTATGGGCAAGAATGCTTGGATGGATGTTTGTAAGTGTTTTAAAACTCAATAACCTCCAAAATAAAAAAAAATTCATGCATTTTTCTTAATTTTTGAGTCAGATATTGCAATTTTTCTCTAAAACTATCAAACCCTCTGTTAGGATAAATAGTGAACTTGAGAAATCGTGTTTCTCCCATTCTACTCAGTGAAAGTTCTCAATTTTGGTGTAAAAAATCCTTGTGGAATTTAATTTCATATTTAAAATGTTACCAATAATATGGTGAAGACTAAGGTGTGAAGAAAATAAATTTTCTTGATTGTAAAACTGTGTTCAGAGTGGTAAAATAGGGAATTGTGAAGCTTACAGCTTAGGGTTTATGGAAATGTGTTTGGAAATGAACTTCTAATGGACTTATAAGCTTGGGCAAGTCAAATGAAAGTTATTTTATGTATTTGTTATGAGTTTTTGGTGTTGGGGGTAGCAAAACCAATAACCCCTGTTTGCACTAAGGGTTAGTTAGGCTTATTCTTAGATTGAAACAACTAGTTTACAAGCATTTTCTTTGAAGGACTTAATATCCATCTTGCAATATGTTTTGTATGAGGGAAACGGGTCTAAAAAATTTATCACAGTCTGAAGTGTGTGCATGGTTTGGGAGATACATGTGACAGTTTGTAGATACTTGGCTACTAGCAATGTGGACAGTCAACAAAGGAATTGAGTTTGTGTGTAAGGGCAGACTTCTGAAAGGTTTCATTTTTTTATACTAACTCAAACAAAGATATCTTAAGAAAATAATGATTATTTTGTGCCTTAAGAATTATAGTTTGTGTTTGTAAACAATGGTGCCATTATGGAATATTTATGACAACTTGTGAATGACATAATCATTGGTTGATGTTTTGAGAAGCTTAGTTGATTGTAATCAATTATTTTCAATATTTTCAAGATGTTTTGAAGGTCTAACATATAACCACATGCTAACTACCAACCTATAACCACTTTTTAACTACCAAGACCTTCGTTTGTCTTAAAAATTGCTAACATTGACAGCTTTTGCTAAATAAGCAACATTATGCAAATTTGTTGTCCAAGACACATAAGACCACTCAACCACCTTTATTTCATCCCTAATACAACTTCTAGAATATTTTATTTCACTTAAATTTGCAATTTGAATAATTTTCCTTCAAAGATTATATGGCAAAATTGATAATTTTCTGAAGCAAGAGTGCATACTTGCACATTTGATCACCAAACTCACAAAATCACTAAATACATGAAATATTGGTCTATTTAGACCTTATTTTCAATAAAATCTATGACAAAGAATCTAAAAACTCTTGAACTCACCCAAAGATATTAAGACATATTGTCACCAAAGTAGATTTTGAAAAATGGTTGTAGGTGCCCCTACACCACGAGTTTCAAATATTGCAAGGGGAAGCATGCTCAAAGGATGAATTTTGGTGAGATATTTGGAATGTATATTTGGTTTATTTCAATCAATAACATGCTAATTATAGTGTCTTGGATGTCTGGATAAAGGTTGGTAGTTACCTTCCATGATTTGTTGTTATTTTGTCATGTAAGTTGCAACATTGAGTTCTTGAATTAGTGAATCATGAATGAATTGAATGGTTCTGAGTTTCTAAGCAGCTTTATGCTATGTTACAATCAATTTTATGATGGTTAATTTGTTTTTTGAGTCTAAAAAAGAGTTGAAACCAAGTTATATTTTTTTGTGGAAATATGAAATCAAGTGAAATTGAAGGATTTTGATGAAAAGATGATTGAGTTTTTTTCATTGATCTTATTCAATTTAAGTTGGGGTCAGAAGTACCCTTGATGATTTGTGGATCCTGGTAGATCCTCTACATCAAGTTTAAAATGGTAATTGGCAAGTGTATATAATTGTGTAATTTAAAATGTGCATTGACAACATAAGGTTATAATGACAAACAAAAATGAAAGCAAGCCATAATAGAATGAAAGAAAATGTGTAAAGACTTCACATACCTAAAAAATAAGACTTTCAAATGGAGGAATTCAACACAATTATGTAGCCTTAGCTTCTTCTTTCTTCAAACTCCACAAAACATTGACTTGTTCAAAAGCTTGTTCCCCTCCAAACTTCAATTGTATATTAATTTTCAATGGAATTCAAACTTGAATTGATATTATATGTCTTTCAACATGGCAACTCTTCTATTTCATGCAAAGGTGGTAGAAATATCATGGAAAAGGTGATGGAATGTGAAAAAAATGCTTGCACACTTCACAACATCATCAAAAAGCTACTTTTTGTTGGAGCATGGGAAAAACCACTAGAATATGCAAACTATGCGCCTTGACATCACTGGTATATTGAGTTTTTTTTACCATTTTTAGTGGAATGAAAAATGCACTCGCATTATAATGCAAGCACGT
This sequence comes from Sequoiadendron giganteum, assembly GCA_007115665.2. Taxonomy (NCBI): domain Eukaryota; kingdom Viridiplantae; phylum Streptophyta; class Pinopsida; order Cupressales; family Cupressaceae; genus Sequoiadendron; species Sequoiadendron giganteum. The sequence continues at coordinate 712,659,295 of CM021101.1, read as the reverse complement.
TATTTCTTCCTAAAATGGTAACATCTTTACTTCTTCAAAATGTGCATGTGTTATATGAAATATGGTTTTCTTAATATATTTATTTTCTCCCTCTTTGTCTATACCCTTTACCCTAACTCTATATCTCTCCCTTGCACCCTTATAGTAGAGGAGATAGAGGTGAGTGTGTGTGTGTGTGTGTGTGTGTGTGTGAGAGAGAGAGAGAGAGTGGGATAGAAAGAGAGAGTTAGAGAGAAAGAGAGAGTGGGAATGAAAGAGGGAGAGAGAGGGAGGGAGGGAGGAAGGGAGGGAGAGAGGGAGGGAGAGGAAGAGAGAGTGGGAGATAAATAAGGAGAATGAGGGAGGGAGGGGCAGGGAGGGAGGGAGACTGGGAGAGAAAGAGGGATAGAGAGGGAGGGAGGAAGGGAGGAAGGGAGGGAAGGAGGGAGGAAGGGAGAGAGGGAGGGAGAGTGAGAGGGTTAGAAAGATACAATGGGAGAGATGGAGATAGATAGGGAGGGAGAGAGGGATAGAGTGGGAGAGAAATAGGGAGAGGGAGAGTGGGAGAGAAAGAGAGAGTGGAAGAGAAAGAGGGACTGAGGGACGGAGAGAGAGAGTTTGGGAGAGA
>CM021101.1:712567068-712658588 GCA_007115665.2 Sequoiadendron giganteum | reverse complement strand
GGGAGAGAGAGGGAGAGAGGGATGGAGAGGAAGAGGGGGAGAAAGAGATAGTTGGATAGATGGAGATATAGAGGGAGGGAGAGATAGACTAAGAGAGAGATAGAGGGTAGAGGAGTAAGAGTTAAGGGTTTAAATGGTTAAGAGATAGAGGGTAGATGGAGATAGTGGGAGATATGGATACCCCTATACCCTCTTAATCCCTCAACCCTCAACCCTCAATCCTTAAACCCTAGTCCCTCAACCCCTATATCCTCTTAATTCCTCAACCCTCAAACCTCAACCATTAAAACCTAATCCCTCAACCCTCAAACTTAAACCTTTAAACCCTAATTTGTTAACCCCTATACCCTCTTAATTCCTCAACCCTCAACACTCAACCCTTATCCCTCAACCCTTCAACCCTAATCCCTCAACCCCAATACCCTCTTAATCCCTCAACCCTCATCCCTCAACCCTTAAACCCTAATCCCTCAACCCCTATACCCTCTACTCTATAACCTCTTAATCCCTAAACCCTAAACCCTAAACCCTTAAACCCTAACCCTAACCCATAAACCCTATATCCTCTACCATCAATCCTCTACCCTCTACCCTCAACCCTAATCCCCCAACCCTTAAACCCACTTAGTAAAATCTCTACCCTAATCCCTCAACCATCTTGAACCTTAAACCCTCAACCCTTAAACACTCAACCCTAAACCCTTGACCCTCAACCCTCAACCCTTAAACCCTAAACTCTTAAAACCTCTACCCTCAACCCAATACTCTCTACCCTCAACCCTTACACCGTTAAATCCAAGAAAAATCTCTACCCTAATCCCTAAACCCTCAACCCTTAATATCTCAACCCCTATAACATCTACCCTATATATTGGACCCTCAACCCTAATCCCTTGACCCTATACCCTATACCCTCAACCCTCAACCTTAAGCCCTCAATCTTCAATCATCAACCCTTAAACCCTCTACCCTATACATTAAACCTACAACCCTCAATTCTCAACCCTCAACCCTGAATCCCTCAACCCTAAATCCTAAAACCCTAAACCCTCTACCCCTATACCCTCTACCTCTTACATTGGACCCTGAACCTAATCCTTCAACCATATACCCTTAAACCTCTACCCTCAACCAAGTAAACCCTTAACCCTAAACCCTTAAATCTTATACCCTATTCCCTCAACCAAATACCCTCTACCATCGATCCTATTCCCTCAACCCTCAAACCTTAAACCCTAATACCCTAAAAACCATCAACCCTATAGGTCCTCCACCCTAATCCCTCAACCCTATACCCTCAAACCCTATCATTTTCTCTCTATCTATATATATCACCTCTCCCTCCCTCCCTCCCTCGTACCCTCTGTAATTGTCTCTATCTACTCTCTCCCTCTTTCTACATACCTCTCATTCAATCAATCCCTATCACCCTCTCTCGCTCCCTCCATCCATCTCTCTCTACGTCACTCCCACCCTATCCCACTCTCTCTCTCCCTCTCTCTCCCTCTCTCTCCCTCTCTCTCATGTCTCTCCCTCCCACCCCCCTCTCTCTCAGGTCTCTCCTTTTGGCAACCTACCTAGGTAACTCTCTCTCTATCTCTCTCCCCTATCTCTATTTATCCCTCCCACCCTACCTAGATAAGTCCCTCTCACTCCACCCCCGTCTTTCTCTACCTCTATGAAGTCACTCCCTCCCACACCCTCTCCCTCTCTCACACTCTCTCTCTCCCACTACCTCTCTCTCATACTCCCTCTCTTTCACAATCCCTCCCACTACCTATCTCTCAAGTTTCTCCCTCTCACCCCCCTCACACTCTCAAGTCTCTCCCTTTGGCACCCTACCTACATAAATCTCTTTTTCTCTTCATCTCTCTCTCCCCACTCTCTCTCTACCTCTCTCTCAATTCTCTCTCTCCCACCCCCCCTCTCTCCCTCCCTTTATCCCTCCCACCCTTCTCTCCCACTCCCTCTCTCTTAAACTCTCGCTTCCACCCCCTCTACATCTCTCTAGAATATCTCTCTCTCTAAATTCTCCCTCCCTCTAAAGACATACGTAAATACATACATACAAGAATAATACATATGTACATATAATCCAAAATCCATACAAGCATATGTATATACATGTGTAGATACAATCTTACATACATACGTACAATATATATGCATTGATACATACAGGCATACATACATATATACAAGCATGCATACATGACATACAAGCATACATGTACATACAAACATACAAATATATCAACATACTTCCAAATCTTTGAATTTAACATAAAGGAGGACATAACGTGAGCATGTTATAACACACTTGTGTTATGTCTTAGTTGACATGTTTCCCGCAGAAGCAAAAAGAATATCAAAATTGAAATATAATACAACCACATTATAACGCGCTCGTGTTATATCTTGCTGTTGGAATTCCTGAGCCTTAGGCTTGGTATTTGCCTTGGAATACCAACCCAATGGCTTGGAAGGCATTCCCAGCAACCAGAGACATGTTTTAAAAAAATCTACCATATTTCACATAATCGAGTTCGTGCTCACCATCAGGATTGCATGTGTTTCAATATCGAAAAAATTGAACACATGTGTAATGTTGCGTTCTCTCTTAGCTATCCAAAGATGTAATTTTTTTCAATTTTTGAAAAATTTAAGCCTTTCATCCATAATTTATTTTATTTGTATGTCTTTTTTTTTGCCAAAAAGTAGTGTTTGGTATTTTTTTTGTTATAAATTAACCGTTCATTTAATTTTAAAATAAATTACATTTTTAAAAACTAGACTTCATTCTACAAATTTAAAAAAATAAAAATAAAATAAAATCAATTATTTTCCAAAATTTGTAGGGGTAGCATGACCAAAATTCTATTTTTTCAGGAAATGTCCACTTCAAAAAATAGTAAAAAATCAAATATTCATTAAAAAATCATCAGAAAAATCATGCATGAACTACATACTGTTAGCTCACTTCTGACCATTGCGATTTAAAACAAAAAAAATAAAAATTCACCATACGAGGGTTGTACAAGAGTTGCTATGTTATGTTTTTCTGACCAAAAAAACACCAATTTGTGTATGTCCCTCTTTTGAACCCCTTAATATCAACCATTTTAAATATAAATTAGTAGTTTAGAATGTAGACTTGGAGAACTTTGATCCTTGTTTTTGTTCCATCTCAAAATTTTGAGTGTAACTATCCTCAATTTCACGTCCAAGGTCAGTATTTCTTGATTTCAAAAAAAAATTGTCCACTTAAGTCCCTTTTTTGGGAACCATCTTCATGCACTTACCAAGATCAAATATTCCCACATCCATTATTTCCATCCTATGTATTTGAAATAAAACTAACCATTAAGGTCATTCCTCCACTCAAACATCCATGATATCAACATTTACTTGGGCCTCATAGATAATATAAGTAAACTTTCCTGCAACATATCCTATGGAAAAGGAAGTGCAATATAGACCTTAGTTCTTCAACATTTTGATTTACAAGAAGTAGCATCATTCAAAAAAACACTCAAACCCTAGGGTCTTGAGCTTCACAACAACCATCCCATTACACCATCAAACTTTATGACCATATGGCGATCTAATGCCCTAGTTCAACAACCAGATCTTATGGCACTGATCCTTCAACCTAGTCTTACATATATTGAAGGTGAACAAAGTGATATTATAAGCAGTTTGAGAAATTCCATTTTTTAGAAGAACAAAACACCCCGCCAGTTTCTCACCGCAACAATTATCCTAGATGAAGAGGAATAATTTTTTTGACATAGAAGTAGAGAGACCTATAATATCACCACCCACATGGAAATAAATATCCCCTTCATGATCTCACATGAGGTCAAGATCTGTAAGATAAAGTCCACATTTCATCATTTCAGACTTAGGAATCTTAGTCCAAAATCACTCAAGAAACACTTTTGGGCACTTCATGAAACTAGAACTAGGTTGGTATATAACTTCTACAAATTGGATTCTAGGAAAAATATGAACTTGTATTCCTTCTACTATTGTTAAAATCTAGGTATGCTCCAATAATTCCAATATCTTACATAATTTGTAGGACAACATCAGGTCTTTAGGATTTGAGACACCTAGAGAGTACACCACTCTCCCATAGGAGACCCAAGTTGTTTATGAAAACCATGAGATCACAACATAGGAAAAAAATGGAAGCCAACAAAAATACCACTAGTATCCGACCAAAAAATGCCATGAACGATGAGAGTAACCTATGAGGATATAAACCAAGTGACCCTATGATAGGGTATTGAGTATCAAAAAATCCCCAGAATATGTTTATCTATTACCAAAATCACTCTTATCAAGGTTAACAACATCAAGGGTTTCAAAATCCCCATCAAGGAATAATTCTAGAACATCAAAACACCCTAAATAAAATGGAGAGAGATCTTGAGGAACTTAAATGAAATCAAAATCCAATGTATCATCGATGTCATGTGGAAATTCCAAATATTATATATCCACAAAAAATGGACATCATTACACAAACACCTTAGTATCCACATCAACAACACTTCCAATATTCATAGTATCAAGGAGTTTCGCAATGCCAAGGTGTATCTCAAGTGTAGTATCAAAATGTACCTTAATCGCAGTATCAAGAAGTTCCACAACACCAAAATGTACCTCAAGTGCAATATCAAAATATACTTCAAACATAGAATCAAGCAATTTTACAAAATCAAGAAAAACAATCAAGAAAAGCCACAGAGGAAAGATTACCAATCAGGAAGGAAATCCACCTCTTTGGGAGAAACTTTAGATGTAATCATGCACACAATGGTACAACATGAACATATCAAAATCAACGATAGTCCAAATTATGATGAACCAAGCCTTAAACTCCCTTGGTATAACTAGTACGAACGATGTGAGCTCCACAAAATCAAGGCTCACCCAACGAACAAATGTGCTACACTCAAAAAATTCATCCAAGACCTCATTAATCAAGAAGAAATACCTAGTAAAAATGATGTTCAAGGGCCATCTACCAATGACAACAATGATAATGTCTCAACCTCAAAATTTTAGAGAAATGATCAAGAGCTATCTATCATTGATCACGTTGATAATGTCCCTACATCATCTAGTGAGAAAGAGGACATACATCAATAATTTAAACTCGAGCGTGATCAAAATAAATCACCCAAGTCTAGCAATGATCCAGTCCAAGATATATTTACATCATCCAACCTCATGGTAGTACATATTGATGATAAAGAGACTCTTGATCCCATACTTATACCCAATACAGAAAATCTAGGCCAAGACCTATTGCCCATATGTCCACATCTGGAGGAAATCCAAGGATCCTTTACAACAAATCACTTATTTGAAATTGATCCATGTCAAGAATGTGATCCAAAGCATGTCAAAGATGATACCACACAATTTCAAGATCAAGAATAACTATCATCAAAATATTACAATGACTTGGTAGATATCTTCCAAGACATCCAAGGTTTTCCAAAAGAACAAATCCATATGCCAAGCACACATACATCTACCCATGAGATTCTTACTCCTAATGGACATGTAGATGATGCTCATCTAAGACAAGAGTCCCATACTCTTGATATCATTACCAAAGATCAAAAGTCTCCTACTCTTAATATCTATACACAAGATCAAGACACAACAAAAGCTAGAGACATATCAGAAAGGGGTCATGAAGAAGAGTTATACATAAGTTTTCAATCAAAAACATCCTATGGAGACATATAAGAAATGGATCATAAAGAATAATTATATATAAGTTGTGAATTAGAAACATCATATGAAGACATTTCAAAAATGAATCATGAGGAATAATTTTACATGCATAGTAAGTCATAAAAAACTCATGAGGAAGCATTAAAATCTAATATTTTACAAGACCAAGTTGAAGATATCAATCAAGAAAGTATCCCACATCTGAATGAGCCTATCAGGGAAGAAGCTACCACATTTAAAGATCCAAAGCAGAGAAAATAAGGATTAACACCTTGTTTCCAAGGTAAGACATATCTTATTGCAAGTAAACTCTCTCAACGAATTTGGTATGAAGATAGAGGATTATGCCTACATGAAAAAGGTATCCTAGAACCAGTGTAGATTATTGGCAGTCCTAAGCATCAAGGTCTTGGTTATTCAAAGGAATCTAAACATATCAAGGATACCCCTATAATATTGGGGAAAAATTTATCTAATGCAAACACCAACATGGGGAGCACAAAGGGTCCTTATGATGAAACTGCTACTAATGCTACAACTAGATATATCAAGAATCGTCATCCCCACATATTTCAACCCTCTCATTGGGACCAACAATAAGAGAAAAATCTATATCAAACAAAGAAATAAGTTATTGAAGAAAAAATCAAATGGATACAAAAGAAAAAGAAATAAAATCATCCCTATCAAACTCCATTAGTCAAAGAAACTATGGGGAAAAATAAGAAAGGGAAGTTCATCCATCAAAAATGTCTAGCAATGCAAAAGAAAAATTCAGAGTGACTTACAAGGTATGTCAAGGCATTGGTCCCAATCAAATCTCCATATCCACCCATCATTGCTCATCATCCCAAGTTTGGAGAGTCAAAGTTTCCAAACTATTAAAAAATCCATCTAATTATCATATCCCTCAATGCATTTTACCATCCATAATATCCAAATCTCACATTGACCATGTGTTGACAACAACTCTTTATCACAAGGACTCTAAGGGCACTCTATTGTGATGTGTGCATCAAGGTAAGGTTAACTCTAGTATCAACAATGAATATGAGAATTATTAGGGGTTACATTCAAGCACTTATATCCTAGCAAAACAAATCCTCCAAGTAGGATATCATTGGCATAAGCACCACCAGTTGGTCCAACATGAGTAGGAAATGGTCACCATGATGAAAACCTAGTAAACAAGTGTCTTGTGTGACATCAAAATCAAGAAAAACAGTCAAGAAAAAAATTGTCCTCCAGTGAAAACCACTATTGTGGTGCTTTGGACAAGTACCATGATGAAAACCTAGAAAATAGGAATCATGTGTAAAATCTAGCATTTACGTGCACCATTTCAGGTGGAAGTATCTTAGCTTATCCATAACAAACCCAAGCCATTGTTTCAAAAATCCAACTTATCTTGATCTTGAAAAATGTTTGATATACACTTTATACTTGCTTATGAAAAACATCTTGACATGGGTCACTATAATTGATGCTATCTTATCCAGCATTATCTAAGCCATGAGGCATTGTCCAAAAGGGCATACTCTATCCAAACATGGTATCCTATCACAAGATAAGTCATCACCTAAATTGCTAGACATTGGGGGAAAATGCTTGCATCTTTCTTCAAAATAAATCTTTATCTTTATCTTCTAACTCATAGTGTGATCTAGGCATCGTCCCATCAACAAGGTGTACCCGTGAATGCACTACCAAGGTAACCTTCAAAATAGTTCATCTCAAAAACAAGGTGTACCACCAACGCACTACCAAGGTAACCTTCAAATATGATGACAACATAGATTATTCCTTCACTCAAAAATTCTAAGATATCAATAGTTTCTTGGACATCACAGCTAGTTCAAGTAAGCTTTTCCACAACATATCCTCTAGAAAAACAAAGTGAATTACCAATCAAAGTTTTCAAAATCTTACACCCGAGGAAAGAGGGTAAAAATCCACCAACAAAAAGGTATACCCATCAACGCACCACTAGGGTAACCTTCAAAATAGTTCATCCCAACAACAAGGTGTACCACTAATGCACTACCAAGGTAATCTTCAAAGATGACGACAACATGGATTATTCCTTCACTCAAAAATTCTAAGATATCAGTAGTTTCTTGAACCCCATAGCTAGTTCAAGTAAGATTTTCCACAACATATCCTCTAGAAAAAAAAGGTGAAGTATCAATGCAAGTTTTCAACATCTTACACCCCAAGAAAAAGGGTAAAAATCCAAAAAAAATCAAAATTATCAAAATAAAAAACATGAAAAAAACATGAAAAACAAAAAAAAATCGTTGGGTTACTCCTTCACTCAAATAGTCTAAGATATTGACATTTTCTTGAACCTCACAGTCAGTTCAAGTAGATTTCCCACAACATATCCTCTAGACACAGAATCGGGATATCAATCCAAGCTATCAATTTTTTTTACCCAAAAACAATTCATGCTTTGAGTCAAATGGTCAAACTATGTGGTATGTGCATGTACAATGTAGGAAAGGCTTATCATCCCCTGAGGCCTTAGGTCAATTCCATTAGGTTTTTCACATGCTTTATTTTAACTTAGTCAAAAATACAAAATCCAAAATCCAAAAACATTCACAAAACAACAAAACCCACAAAACCGATAATCAGATCAAATAGATCCTGAAGTCATCTCTCCCTCAGCTGTAGTGGTTTGAGGACCACCTACAATAATTTTAACCCATGATGTTAGGGTTTCACTCTCAACATGTGAAACAACACAAAATGACACAAAACATGATGATAAACAACATTTAGGATGACAACAAGGAAATTCTAACAAGGTTTAAATGAAACAAAGGAAAATGCAAGCTCACAATACTAATAGAAAATTTAACTACACAAAAAATTGAAAACCACCTACACCATTGCAAATATCATGAACTTCTACCCCATTTTTAAAGAAGAAAGCACTGAAAAATACTTTGGAATGACAAATATATGGTCATTTGAAGATAGTGTAAAAATTATGTCATAGAGGAAACAATAGTGCACTTTTATGTCAAAAGAATGAAACAAGAGAACAAAATAACACAGTTTCAAGATAAAAGCATAAAATGATAGTGCAAGTTTAGAACAATAGTGTACTTTTAGAACAATAGCATAGTTTTCAGCCAATAGCATAGTTTTAGGACAAAAGCACAGAAACAAGAGCGCAAGTTTAGAACAATAGCATAGTTTTAGAACAATAGCATGACTTTTAGATAATATCATAGTTTCAAGATAAAAGCATAGAACAATAGCATAGTTTTTAGGCAATAGCACAATTTTAGGACAAAAGCATAAAACAACAACGCAATTTTTAGAAAATAGTACATTTTTAAAGAAACTATGTAGTTTTCACAATACAAAAGTGCCAAAACCAATGTAGATGCTCAAAAATCACCAAAATTTTTCTATTGAATCAAGAAACTTTATACACACAATATGAGAACGTAACAAAATTAAAATGAAAAGCGACAAGGTACATACTATGAAACCAATGACTAAAGGACATCCAAACTCTCAAAATGCATTCATGTGATATGAGGCTCCCTAAATCCTCGCCATAGCTCCTTGATAATTAACAAAACAAAAAAATTCAGATAACTTAAAAACACAACAAAAATAGCATCAAATAAACATCAAAAATCACAAAAACATTTGAAAATTCTAGTAAATCCTATTTATGCCATTGCCTACCTGTAATAAGGTTCAACCATAATAAAAAGATTGTCATACTCACCCTTTGAAAAAATAAACAAACAGAGAAAGAAACATCAAAAGCTAGAACTTTGAAGAAAACAATCACAAGGATTTGAACACAAATAGACAACAACAAAGCCAAGTATAACTATTGATCTATTGAGAATTTCCAATAACATCCTGAGATATGACTTAATGAATCCGTTCCTATGATAGACATGATCAATACTGGATAATAGTCCCATAATAGATAGAGAAAGTGATACAACTTTGTTTTTTAATCTTTTTCTAGTCTTATCTTTTCAATTTACATTATTGACTCATTCCCAAGATATCTCGAGGATGTTCACAAGGATTTAGAGAGGAAGGAATGAGGGCAATTGAGCATCATTTTGGTTTTCTATTTTTTTGAAACTACCATGGCAATAACTTGCTTTATTGAATGTATAAAAGTTGTGTTGGAACAATTTGTTTAGCAGTTGCATGTTAGGTATTTCATACCTCTTTGTGTAAATGGTCTGAAATTCATTTAGCAGTTTCATGTTAGGTATTTCATACCTTTCTATGTAAATGGTTTGAAATTCATGTAGCATTTTCATGTTAGGTGTCCTATACCTCTATGTTTGACTAGTTCAATTTTTTTTTAAAACAACCCAACTATATACTTTAAACAAAGTTTTTGTATGTCTAGTATGAACAAGAATAATCTTTATTTGTAGAGTCAAAGTCTACACAATGGATACAAAGTCACCTTGGTCATTAATACCCTAGTGCATCGTATCTGTTTGTTACATCGAACATGATTGTTCAAACTATGAAGCCTCCAAGTAAAGCAAAAGAAACTCATCAATGACATCACATTCTTACTAACATTTTCTTCTAGTATCATCCGATTTCTTCTCTCTTCTCAATCTCACTAACATTTTCTTCTAGTCAAATATTTATTCTATCAGTCCTTGCACTTAACACATCACATCAACTTATTATAAAATTTGGTTCATTATCTATAATTTTCACCAATTTTTTTGAGGGGGCACCATCCATGCTATCCTTTTTGGGGCATATTCAGGCAACTCTTGCACCTGGAGCATACCGGGGAAATGTTATTTGAAACAAAGAAACCAGTAGTTTGTATGTAGACACCCAAAAATGTCCTAGCTTGTGAACTAGTATTTTGGCACTGATATTTATCTATTAATTAAGCGATTTAACATTATTTAATTAATTTAGCATCAAACAACATCAAAAAGCATCAAACAAACTCAAAAAAAATTGAACATCGAAAAACATTGAACAACATCGAACAAAATCAAACAACATCGAAAAACATCAAAGAGTATTGAACAACATTGAACAACATCAAACAACATCGAACAACATCGATCAACATCAAACAGCCTCAAAACAAACCAAACAACATTAAACATCATCCCAGAACATCTTGTAACATCTCAAAATGACTCAAAATTATCTCATAACATCTTAGAATGACTTGAAATCGCCTTTAATGTGTTGGATCATCTCGAAGTCATTCCAAAATGTTCCCACATCGCACCACATCAAAATGACATCAAAAACCCTAATTCCTCTATTAATGGAAAAATACACCATTATTTAATTAATTCACTTTTTCATCATTTCAGAAAAATTAAATAAATTAAAAAAATAAAGTCCTAGAAAACCTAAGTTTGCTATTGATTGAATAATACAAGATTATTTGATTAATTCATGTTTCATCATTTTGAATCCTAATCTCAATTTATTTCATCCTGATTGATTAAATAATGCTATTTATTTAATTATGTCACTAAATCACTTTATTCCCCTAAGTTGATTAAATTATTAAATAATAATTTAATTATGACACTTTCCCTCCAAAATTTGAATATATAAATCAAATTATTCAAATCAATTATCAAAAATCAAATCAAATCATTGCAATTTTTTTTACAAAAGTCAAACTTTATTTGCACATTCAACTCCAAAAAGGAATAAATTAATTAAATCAATTAATTCATATTCCTCACCCACTTTTTGATTGAGAAAATTATGATTGCCGACTGATAAATCTAATTTGTTAATTGATCAATCCAAATTGTTAACTGAACAATCTAATTTGTTAAATAAGCCATCACATTCCTAACCAAGCCATCAAATTCCTAACTAAGCCATCAAATTCCTCACTGATCAATCTAAATCTGTTAAATTGATGAATCGCATCCCTGACTAGCCAATCTATTTCTCAATCACCCAAATTATGTAATCAACTTTGCACAATTTTCTCATGTCTAGTTCCTCTCAACACACTTTGACCATTGATCTAGATATTCTTCAACATGATCTTGATCATCCATTTCAAATCACATATTCTATATAAAAAACCCCTTTCCTCACAAATAAGGATTGGAGAATCAACATACATTGATCAATGAAGTGCTATCAAGAACACCATTTATAGAGCTTCACCATTATCTTTGATCAACCAACCAAAATAATCATTCATCAAGATTTTGAACATGAACTTTAGAGTCTTTGCAGTGATAAGAACAACCAAACATCAAGCAAATACACTCCACTACAGGATGGTAAGACTATGTTATTCATGTTCATTGGTTTTTGTAGTCATAGATTCATTTATGCATGTTAAACTAGTTTAGTTTCATTTTGTATCTGTAGGTTTAGATCTTAGATTAATATGTTAATCTTAGATTAGCATGTTTTGATCCATCTTCCGGTCTAACGTTCTCCCCATCAAACAAAATCTATACAATTTTGTCTCATTAAACGAGCCTTTCTCAAATAATGGCTTGCTAGTGATGTTGTGATCACTCTATAAGCAACTATTTTATCTTTTCTCTTACTAGTCTTTCCAATAGAAGTTAGAGCATTAAAAAGATTTTTAATAATATTATAATTTTCTTTGACATTTTGGTGACATGAATCTTCAATTTCTTTAATAATGGTCTCATTTTGTAAGAATTTAGCAATTTCACAAAAAATGACATTGTTTAGTTAATGTCTTATCAAAAAATTATTCATTGAACATAGTGTTAGCCCACAACCAAACCGTTTGTGATGACCTTTTTCCATCAATATTATCTATTATGTTCTCATCTATTTGAAGTAACCATTTAGGGGTTCTTCAACATTGGGAATTTTCATTGGGTTTTTTGTGTACAAAAATGTCATCCTTGAAATTTTCACACTTGTTTGGGTCCTCCCTACTAAAATTGGACTTCTTTATGCCTTATTTGGCCTTATTTTGCATCCAAAAGCCTTAGTTAATGTATATTTCGAAGGATAATCCTAACATGTATGAAGTGGCCAATCAAAAATTAATGATTTTTGATTGTATGGCCTAAATTTAGTGATCTGGGACTCATACGCCACCTTGGGAATATGCATCCCACCTAGATTTTGGGGCCTAGATTATAATTTCACATTAAATTAATAATTTCTTGAAAAATGTGTCCCAAGATTAGCCTAATGGGACTCATACACCCCAACTAGTGTATAAGTCCCACTTAGATTAGAACTAATTTAAATTCAAATTCTTGCCAGGATTTTGTTCTCCTAGATTTGATGTCGGCTTATAGTGTTGTAATTTTAGGAAATTTGGCATACACAAGTATAAATACAAGGTTATTTAACTTATTTTCTCCTAGCAAATTTACAAGTCATCTAGCAACTTAAGTGATCTTATTAGAATTAAATTGAAAGCATTATAGATCATTCAAGAGTAGTCAAGAGTGATTATCAAGAAATTTGGAGCATTATTCAAGTATCAAGCATCATGTTTGTTTTTGAGCTAACATTTGTGATGTAGGATTTTATGATTCAAGCAAGCATTCAAATCAAGATCCATATCATTCAATAAAGAGTCACGATCTATATCCATTGTAGCCATTACTTACAAGATTACAACCTTTTGTTCAAGGGTTTTGTGAGTTGCAAAATTTCCTATTTATTCATTCATCATTCCTCCATTATATTTCTATTCATTTCAGGGTTTGATTACCAAAATAGGTTTTGATCAACGCAAACCCCTATCCACTAATTTTTTTTTTTTCCATCTCTTTGATGTGTGATTTGAAGATTTAGATTTAAGATTCATTGAAGAGAAAGATTGTAAGAAATTTTTTAATTTGCAAAGTTTTCAAAGTTGACACCTTACTTGCAAGATCATGAAAAATCACCTACAGGTTTCATTTTAGTGATTCAGACTCAGAGAATTGACAAGAATAAAGCTATAGGAAGTCATCAGAGGATATAAAAGTTTCATAGAAACCCTAATATTGGGTCTAAATTTCCACGTGTGACATATGAGTCCTATTATACAAATTTTCAAATATTTTCTACAAATCCTGATTCAACAATTCTAGATTCTAGTTTTTGTTAAAAACCCTAATCTAGGACTAAATCGCCTAGGCTAGCATATGTGTCCTACTGAGCATTAAATTCAAAATTTTCATCATTTTAGAATTTTTCTCGAGCACATTCAAGTTTCCAAGTGCACCTCTATACTTTCTCATTTTTTAATTCTGATTTGCAATTCATTTCTAGATCATTCATTTGAGTTTTGCATAATATTAGGTTTTATCATTAGATCTTGCATGTTACTAGTATTTTCAAGCCCTAGCTTGGTGGTGAACCCCTTTTTAGTCTTTAATCACTCCCTAGGACAAACTATAGTAGATCTCTTCCCTTCATTCTATCCTTGGATTGAGATCTCTAAGGTTTCCTTGAATGAAATATGTAGAAAACCCGTTGTTCTATGTCCTAAACCATAGAGCTACTATTTTCAACCTTTTAGGTTCATTACAAATAGATGGATTTAAAAATTAATCTTATTCTTCATAAATATCATCTCTTATTGAAAAAAAAGGAGATACATTGAGATTCATTGTTTCATTTTCACCTATTTCATGTTCATCATTAATATTTTTAATTGAGTATTCAACATTTTGCACATCATTTTCATGTTGTAAAGTTTCAATTTCAATTTGTTCTTCAATATTTTCAAATTCAATATCATGATCACTTTGAATTTCAATTAAAGGTAAAGAGGAGTCTTCCCCTTGAAGAGAAATTGACATACCTTTTCTTTGTAACCTCTTCCTTTCTCCATCTTTCACTCTACTTGCCTCAATTGCCTCCACTTGACAATTCCTCTTCCTTTTCTCTTTATGATGACTATTAATCTCCATTAGCCCAACCCAAACATATACCAAATGATTGAAAGAATATTTTTTTTGTGAAAAGGAGTGCTCCAAAAGTGATTTCTTCCTTGTAATGAGTAGAAATCATGATATTCTTGATAGAGTAGAGAATGTGGAGGATTTTGGAACAAAAAAAATGAATTTTATCCATTTTGTCCACTCTCACAAAATGGATATCCATTATTTCTAGTGTGTTATATTAATATAAAATATATAATATAATTTTGTTCATATTATCTATTAGTATTGATTAAGCAGGGGAAGGCCTTCATCCCTTACAAAAATAAAAAACAATTCGGGGAAACAACACCTAGACAAACCAATAAAATAGAGGAGATAACAAGATTAGAAATAGCAAGACATCTCCTCACAAAAACCAATAAAAAAAACATCAACCAACACCAACATAATAAAAAAATATACACATATCTAGGAGACAATATAGTTTTAGCCAAACCATATTAAATCATCAACCCAAAAAACCAAATAAGGCAAATATGACATGTCATAAGTTCTCAGTGTTGGTGTTTTTTCCAGCTAAGCTTTGAAACTCTCTAAGAGGTAGCCAACCTCCATATTCAAGATTTATCAAAGCTAGTGGCCAATTGACAAGTAAAGCTTCCTAGGGCTTTACCCCTACTCTTTAAGTTGTGAGGCCAGGGAGGGTGTTCCTATTTGTGTTCATTCGATAACCATTTCTGTAAGAACACTTCCCACATAGATAAATTCCTACTAACTTGCCGACATACAAGATTTATCAAAGATTTGGCTAACCTTTACACAAATAACCGCATATTTTCTAGGAATACAAGTATTATATGAGATTTGTATCTCGTAAAAGATAGAATTTGAATTATGTAATGTTTTAACCTTGAATCCACATGTAAGGGCTTTCTGATTTAATTATTTAAAATATTCCCAAATGAACTAGCCAGTGCCTCATCGAATTGGGCAAGAGTCACATATAAAATATTCAGTCAAACATAAAATTCAACCCTGACATTAGTGAACATTTCTCACAATGCATTGCATCATAAGACTTCACAGTATTCAAAGCAACACTCCTTATCAAATCCTTAGCACATTATCACAGGATTGCAATCCTTTCTCAAGCATTTGATTAACTCATTAAGTTAAGGCAAGATATAGAATCATACATTCAAATGAAATATTGAAGACAAATGAAAAATACCCTTGATAAGTTTATTCATAGCCTGTCACAACACACACAGGAGAGAAATTGCCTTAAATTGGAGATTTATTCCAATATTAGTATTTACATAGGACATATTAAGACTATCTCATATACAAAACCCACCCAAAACAATTTACTAGCTAATTCACCCCAAATTTTGCATTATATGCATTCAGTATGTACCACCTAGACCTTCAAGATCCAAAAATATGACCCCTGCAATGAGCCTTGAGATTTATTTTATAGAACAAGAGAGTGAAAAGATTCTGGCCCATTGTAGTTACCTTTCAAAAAAAAATCATTTCAAAATGGAATTTTGTTCGCATTTCAAAATTCCCACACGATTGGATGTAATCATTTAGTGAATAGGGCAATCAAAATTTTGCAACAACCTGTGTTATCAGTTAGTGTCACTATACCCGTAGAAAAATTCCATCAATTCTTTGTCATTTATTTCCACAACACACCCAAGAAGAAACAACAACACTAGAACAAAATTGCAGAACCCAAAGCAACACCATGGCCATGAAATAGACAGTCGCTTCACGTTTTCGCCTCAGTGGGAGGAACAAATACCACCTTATCTTCATCAACACCCCTCCTAGTACTGGAACAAGAAAAAACACACGGTTCCACCATGGTAATTGGAGATACCGTGAGGACCTCTTCACCTTCATCTGCCAATTCAATCAGAGTCACAATGTAACTGTGATAATCAGAATTAGTCTCAAAACCATCACTACCAGAGCTGCTAGAGACACGAATGGGTGAATTATGCTACCCCAAAGAGCCTTTCCTGAAAATTGGTTTGTTCTTCGATCCTTCACCATGATCTACAAACCTCTTTTCCTTTTCAGAGCTCATCACCTCTGCTCATGCAACTTGATCCTTAAGCTGAGAACTGCATCTAGTAACACTCAGGAGGGACCTCATGTTTTCTTCCCTAGAGTCAAGAGTTCCTGGAAGTGTGCTCTATTCATATTTTTGCACCTCCTCCTGAGACCTTTGCATATCCATTCTTGTAGACCTGCGCACCAATGAAATAAAATCAATTGGGTTGCTCATCTTGTACACAAACCCAAAACCCCTACAAAAGTAGAAACCACTCAATATAGAAGCACAAAGGAATTCAAACCCTTAATTGCTATGGTGCAAATGAATAGCCAACAAGCATTTAGCGACCAAATTTATGAAGTGATTATCAATTTTCCAACTACAACACGAGTGAGCGAGTGATTATTTGTTGATGTCAATTTCACCATTGTTAGTTTCTAGCTTCATGTAAATTGGCATACTATTCATCATGATTTCTAGGAGATAACCCTTCGCATGCATGGAAATTAGGTTGATATCCATCGAAAAGCTTGCACGATCAATGTCTACCATCAGCAAAGCTTAAACAGTCATCACATGGCTGGTTCAATGTTTTGAATTTGGGTCATCGATGTGTTGGCAAGCTGGCATGTTGAATGACTTAGATCGAGTCAAACACCTTTGAAATTTCCATGTTGGTACATGGCAGGCCTATCGGTGAATAGGGTATGTGCAGGACTATGATGGCCCGTAAAGTGGTGATATGTAAGTGATATGATGGCCCATGTGGCTGACGACATTATTTTTACAACTAGAGTCCTAATTGATAGGGTGATTGAATTTTTTTTATAGCTTTCAAACCGTATCAAATTTTTTGAATCTAAAACATGTGTCACATTCTATGCTTTGCATACTATACGATAAAAAAAATAAAATTAATTTCATGAATTTTTGACCAAGTTAAGGTGGTCAGACATACAAGTTTTAATATTTTTTAAAAGTTGTAATAAAAAAATCATAATTAATTATTTACTTGGAAAAACACCTACTTCTTATTTTTTCCCTGAAATTTAAGTACCACTAGACATTGAAATTTCAAATTTTCACCAAATAGATTTTTTATTTTCAAAAAAATAAACCGAGTAGTTTAAAAACTACATTTAATTTTCTACAGATTCTATTCTTATATATTTTTAAAATAATATAGATAAGTTATTCAATTTTTTACATCAAGTTGCCTAACTCTGATTTTCTAAATTTTCATCGCCACTTAAGGGCCTATTTTTTCTATCATGATCCTGCACATACCCAACAATATAATCCTAGTCAGAATATACACATGTCGTTCATGGGCCCCAACCAAAGTCCTCATTCCGCCAAGCGAGTCCACGTGTCACCCATTCGCACACCTTGCAACACCTTTTGGATTATTATTTTAATCGTGCGAGGTCTATGAAGGATAGGCACGATTAATATTCATCATCACACGAGAGTCGTTGATTAGAAGGCCCTTTATTAAACTTCAAGGAAACCAAGATTGGGCCCAATGACCATAGGTGACATGTGGAAAATCCTCGCACACCTAACCATTCATTTGTGACATCATAAAAAATCCTTGCGAGGCCAACGGGGAATGACCAGGATCAAATCCATCGATCTGACGATCCACAAGTTTTTACATGCAACAAATGTTATACATAAAAAGGCGACCAACTAGGTAGACGAGGCACAAACCTTAAGGTAAGAAATCTAGACACAAGTCTAAGGTTGTGAAAATTTATCAGCCTGACATTAAGAAAGGATTAAAATTAAGTCCCAACACAGCAAAAGACTTATGGGAAAGGTAAAGGGGGTCAGTAAAACAACATGCATGATACCATAAGTCACGAATAGGATGACCGGTGACCTAGTACAATAGGTCAACATGGAAATGTAATGTAAGGGTTCAACATATGTGAAAATTTCAACAAGGGTGACAAATGCCCAAACCCTAACATATGAACACTAAGCACAAGGGTGACAACTTGGCAAAATTTCTCATGGAACCAACAAAACTTTGTAAGTTCTATTAGTGGGTATAGCAAGAATCTTGATCTATGGGGAGTAGACCAAGTGTCAAATCCATTGGGCATTCAAGAACCATTCCATTATGTTGCATTAGAATTATTCTTCAAACCTCATTTGGTTGCCCTAGGCCCCCAAAAATGAAGTACCAATATTTACCTCTGTCAAAAATTCTATTCTTTGTTGTTTGTAATAGGCCAAGTCTGAAAAAACTACCATGAAATACCCACAAACTATCTTAGTCACTATCATGTCCCGTAAGATGCTCAGTCACCTAAGCTGAGAAAGAGAAGCCTTCATAGTCCATTTGATCCTTGACATCACAGATTTTAACATCAAAATTATTTTTCACCTCAAACTGAAAGATCTTAGAAACAATTTGTTTTGCATCATGTAGATCATCTTCGAATATGTCAAAGACAAAAGATGCATATTCTAGAATATCCTTATATTGATCACTACAACATGGGCACCTTTTGTGATATTTTAGTTCAAGTATATCAAAACACACCTTGGTATCATAGAGGTGGGGATCATATGCACCACTAACATCCAGGAAATGAGTAAATGCATTCATATCAAGTTTACTGATATATTCTAACACATTCTTCACATCATCATCCAACTCAATGGAAAATACCTCAAGGGTAGGTTCAAACAATTCTACATCAACAGGGATAGAAAAAAAAACTCATATGCATTGGTAACTTCATGTGCAATATTAGTTGATATGGGTGCTGACCCAAAAGTTAAAAAATCCTTGTTGGCTGAAGTGTCCTCACTAGCAATATAACTAGGATCTTTATTTTATTTCACATAAACATTCTTCTTAGGGGATAAAAACATGTCCATGTTCACATAAGGAACATCAAACAAGAAGCAATTGGACTCAAATTCATACTCACCAACATGAGATTCATCATTATTATCATTTCTTGGCTGCTCTACACATGGATCAAGAACTTCTGCAGTATCAACACAATCTAAAGCTTTAGTTTCATGTGAATCAACAAGCTCTTTAGTGTTATTAATGGGTAATAATGTTGACTCAAGATCCATACATTTTCCACAACACACTGCTTGATCATTCCAAAATGAACCCCCTACTTCATCATCATTACATTATCATCCTCGCCATGTATCACATGAATTTCCACCTTTGCCTCACATAGACAATCATGAGCAGCAAGGGCATCAACACATTCATACACATGTTTATCATATTTAGCATTGTTCTCAAGATCAACATACTGAATATACATATTCTTATCTTCGAATTCCTCATCATGCTCTATTGATGGAAAACTTGAACTACATTCTTGGTATTCATCACATGCAATTTTTTCCTTCACTTATGGACAAGTGATATCTTGAGCATCTATATCATTGCATTCTTCAAGTGAGGAATATTCCTCCATATCATCCTCATAAAATAAATCATAGTTATGTTCAAAATATTCAAAAAGAATGCTTGTGGTTGCACTTTCAGGATCATAATCATTGGTTTGTAATGAAGTATCAACAATACATGCATTGTAATCACTAATCACAACATGACATGGAACATAATTTTGTATCTCATTCACTTCTCTATTATCTAAGATATCACAAGAAAATAATTCTTGCATATTTACTTTGTTATCATCCCATGCATCCTTTTCTTCATCATTGTTGTTTTGCTCAGTATGTGTGTTGTTTATGAGTTGACTACAATAATCATCTTTTGAAATATTCTTTTCACTTGTTTGCATTGTTATTTGATTCTTTTCAAAAGGAAAACTGATGTCCCTATTTTGAGAATCCACATCTTGTGCATAACCACATTTGGCTGATTCTACAATCTTTATCCAATTAGGTATTTGGTAAAAAATATGGGGTTTCAATTCTTTTGGCAAGGTACCCAACATAAATTCATAAATCTCACAAAATAAATCAATGCACACATAATCTTTCGGTCTGAAATCTTTGGGGATTTCTATCAAAGCATCCAAAAATATCAAAAATATTTTATGTGTTGATTCCCCTTTGTGTCTCTTCATTTCATACACTTCTTGCACACAATACTTTTGATCAAAATTGCTCAAATTTTGTTGATTCTCAACTTGGAGCTCACTATGATCCTCATACTGTGATGATGGAGAAATCATAATAGTAGAGGCATTGTCATCTTGACAATAATTTCCATTATCTGATCCTTGAATTGTATTTTTATATGGTGTGCTGGAATAACCAACACTTGTAGCCAAATACCCTTTCATCATTGAGTATTTCAAATTATTCTCAATATCCATGGCAGTTTGATATGCCTGATCTAATGTTGTAGGCTCTTTATCCCTTAATAGATAGCTCATCTCTTTACCAAATGCACCTAAGTACACGACCAAACATTCAACATCATTTGGTCTCATACTTTCTATAATTTCCCTTATTGCCTTTGCAAATCAAAGATTGAAGATAGGGACCAGCTCATCTTCACTTTTATGGATTTCCATAAAGTCATTTCTTACCACACTTGGATTTACCCTTTCAACAAATTGTTCGACAAAGGCTGTCATAAACAGATTCCATGAAGCTATAGAACTTTCCAGTAAATATGAGAACAAATCCTTGGCATCATCCTTCAAAGATTGAACAAAAATTTTCATGACAACATCCTCATGATTTACCTCATAATCCCCCATTACATCCCTGAATGTTTGCAAATGTTTAAAGGCTGATTCTGAACTTTTCCCTATGAATTTTGGAAAACCTTTCCTAACATTCTTAGGGATCAGGTTTGGGAAACCTTTAATACCACTAGAAACCAATGGCATATACCTTTCAATCATAAAATTCCTTTGAGGGCTTGGTGAATATTGTTTGCCCTACATACTTTTACTTAATATTTCACAAGGAAATCCTCTTACATCCATATTTAATCATTATCAACTTCATACATGGTTTTTAATTGCATCATTTACTAATAAAACCATGATTCTAAAACATAAATTGAATCATTATGCCCTAAGGCTTCCTTAGAGGCATAATTCAAAAATAAGCATACTTCTCAAATCATTATAGTCATTACACATTAGAAGTATGAACAAAACTATTAATATTCCCTATCTTAATGCAATTTCATCTAATAGGGAACAATTTATCATCTCAAGCCTTGGGTATTTCCCATATATTTCTTGCAAATAGAATAATGCTTTCTTTAGATTTATGAGAATACCTAGAAACTTTGCAGTAACTATCAACCTTTCTTGCTAACTACAAATTCTACAAATCTGGAAATCTTCTTCAGAATTCAACTGGTTCTTTAGATAGAGTCACCACCTCTTTTACAGGGGACTGAACTTCAAAGAAACATGAAGTTCTATTAAGAGTAAATCTTGTTCTGGGTCTTCTCCAATAGTGGAGTCACTGATAAATCCTTCAACACAATGCTACAAAAACACCTCTTCCAGGTCCAAAACATTCAAACATCTAAACTTAAAGTTTAGATTCACCAAATACTTGACTCTATTACACCACCTTTTATGCTAGGGATTCCTTATTCTTTTAATTTCTAAGAATTTCTCCCTAGCAGAGTCACCAATCTCTTGGTGTTTTTTCCAGCTAAGCTTTGAAAATCTCTGAGAGGTAGCCAACCTCGATATTCAAGATTTATCAAAGCTAGTGGCCAACTGACATGTAAATATTTTTAGGGCTTTACGCCTAATCTTTAGGCTATGTGAGGTTGAGGAGGTTGTTCCTATTTGTGTACATTCAATACCCATTGCCATAAGAACACTTCACACATAGATAAATTCCTACTAACTTGCAGACATACAAGATTTATCAAAGGTTTGACTAACCTGTACACAAATAACCGCATATTTTCTAGGAATACAAGTATTATATGACATTTGCATCTCATAACAGATAGAATTTGAATTATGTAATGTTCTGACCTTGAATCCACATGTAGGGGCTTTCTAATTTTAATTATTTAAAAGAATCCCAAATGAACTAGCCAGTGCCTCATAAAATTGGGCAAAAGTCACATATAAAATATTTAGTCAAATATAACATTCAACCCTAACATTAGTGAACATTTCTTAGAATGCATTACATCATAAGACTTCATAGTATTCAAAGCAACACTCCTTATCAGATCCTTAGCACATTATCAAAGGATTACAATCCTTTCTCAACCATTTGAATAACTCATTAAGTTAAGGAAAGAAATAGAATCATACATTCAAATGAACTATTTAAGGAAAATGAGAATACCCTTGATAATTTCATTCATAGCCTGTCACAACACACACAAGAGATAAAGTACCTTAAATTGGAGATTTCTTTCGATATCAATATTTAGATAGGACATATTAAGTCTATCTCATATACAAACCACACCCAAAATAATTTACCAACTAACTCATCCCAAATTCTGCATTATACGCATTTAGTATGTACCACCTAGATCTTCAAGATCCAAAAATATGACCCCTACAATGAGCCTTGAGATCTCTTTTATAGAACAAGAGAGTGACAAGCTTCAGGCCCATTTTAGTTACATTTAAGAAAAATTTCATTTCAAAATGGAATTTCAATCGTATTTTGAAATTCCCACACGATTGGATGTAATCTTCAGTGAACAGGGGAATGAAAATTTTGCAACAATCTACATTATCAGATAGTGTCACCATACGCACATAAAAATTCCATCAAGGCTTTTTCTTTTATTTCTATGTCACACCTAAGAAGAAACAACAAAAAAACTAGAACAAAATTGTAGAACCCAAAAAACCATATCAATACCCAGAACCTAGAGCAACACCACTGCCATGAAATAGACGATCGCTTCACATTTTTTACTTAGTGGGAGGCATAAACACCACATTATCTTCATCAAAACCCCTCCCAGTACCAGAAATAGAAACAACACATGGTGCCATCATGGTAATTGGAGATACCACGAGGACCTCTTCATCTTCATCAGCCAATTCAGTCAAAGCTGCGAGGTAACTACAATAATTAGAATCAGTCTTAGAACCATCGCTACCAAAGCTACTAGAGACATCAATGGGTGAATTGTGTTGCCTCAGAGAGCCTTGAATGAATCTTGTCTTGTTCTTCAATCCTTCACCAGGCTCTATAGACCTCTTTTCCTTTTCGCAACTCGTCACCTCTGCTCTTGCAACTCGACCCTTAAGATGAGAACTACATCTAGTAAAACTCAAGAGGGACCTCATATTTTATTACCTAGAGTCAAGAGCACCTAGAAGTGTGCTCTGTTCATATTTTTGCACCTCCTCCCGAGACCTTTGCATATCCATTCTTGCAGACCTACACACCAACGAAATAAAAGCAATTGGCTTGCTCATCTCACACACAAACCTAAAACCCCTGAAAAAGCAACAACCACTGAATGCAGAAGCACAAAGGAATTCAAACCCTTAGTCGCTATGGTGCAAATGAATAGCCAACAAGAATTTATCTAAAAATTTGATGAAGTGATTATCAATTTTCCAACTGCAGTATGAGTGAGCGAGTGATTATTCGCTGACATCAATTTCACCGTTGTTAGTTTCTAGGTTCATGGAAATTGGTGTACTATTCATCATGATTTCTAGGGGATAATCCTTTGCACACATGGAAATCAGGTTGATATCCATCAAAAATCTTTTAGCATTAATGTCTGCCATTAGTAGAGCTCAAACAATCATCACATGGCTAGCTCAATGTATTGAATTTTGGCCATTGATACATCAACGACTTGCACATTGAATGAATTAGATCAAGTCAAACACCTTTGAAATTTACATGTTGTCACATGGTAGGCCTATCGTCCAATGATATAATCCCAGTTAGAATACACACATGTCATTCGCAGGCCCCAACCAACCTCCTCCTGCCACCGAGTGAGTCAACGTTTCACCCATTCGCACACCTCGCAACACCTTTAGGGTTATTATTATAATCATGCGAGGCCTGTGAAGGATGACCACGATTAATCTTCATCATCACATGAGAGCCATTGATTAGAAAAAACTTTATTAAAATGCAAGCGAAAAAAGACTGGGCCCCATGAATGTAGGCGACATGTGGCAACATCTCGCACACCTCACCATTCATTTGTGACATCATCAAAAATCCTTGTGAGGCTAGTGGGGAACGACTAGGATCAAATCCATCAATTTGATGATCCACAAGTATACACATGCAACTGTTAGGGTTAGAAGGTAAATATCTAAGAAGTTAAATGTAGATTTGAACAACAAAATAAAAAAGTGTATAGTATAGCATGATCAGTCACCACAAACCAACAATCTCCCACTTGGAGATTGATTGGGCTCCATACCAACACAATCTCCCACTTGGAGATTGATCCTGGATGACACCATTGCACTTACAGCTTCCACTGGAAATAAGCACCTTGGACCCTACTACTCAGTTATAATTGAATTCAACCTTGAAGGCCAACCAAAGCTGAAAAGGAGCTCAAATTCTCCCTTGCCACTACCTTTGTAAACATATCTGCTGGATTATCATCTGTATGTATCTTTTCCAACTTTAACTATCTATCCTCCAATATTGACAAAATGAAATGATATATCAGTTGTATGTGTTTGGTTTTAGAGTGCATGGCAGAATTCTTTGCAAGATGTATTGCACTCTGGCTATCTATAAACAAGTGATTTTCAACCTATGTTTTTCCCAACTCTTCCATGAAGAATTATAGCCATATCATCTCCTTTTCTACCTCTGTTGCAACCAAATACTCTTCCTTTGTGGTGGATAAAGCAACCACCTTTTGCAACTGATAAATACAACTCACTGTTGTCCCACCAACTATAAATATATAACTTGTGGTACTCCACCTGGTTTCCATATCTCCTACCAAATATGAGTCAACATAGCCTTTTAAATCTTTATTAGAGCCCCCAAAACATAAACATATATTGGATGTACCTCTCAAGTACCCGAGAATCCATTTTATCACATTCCAATCCTCAACTCCAAGATGACTCATATACTTGCTAATAACTCCTACCACATGTTCAATATCCGGTCTCGTGCATACCGTGGCATACATTAAACTGCCTGCAACTAAGGCATATGGTACCTTCGACATTTTTTCTTCCTCCTCTTGTGTCTTTGGACACATATCCTTAGTTAATTTTACATGAATGTGAAAAGGTGTGCTAACAACTTTTTCATTCTCCATATGAAATCTATGCAACACCTTTTCAACATAATCAGCCTGAGATAAGATAAAAAATTCCTATTTTTCCTATCTATTGTAATCTTCATACCAAGGATTTGTTTTGCTTCCCCAAAATCATTCATAGAAAATGAATTTTCTAATTGTTGTTTTAACTCCTTTATGTGATCCATGTTAGACCCCGCTACAAGCATATCATCAACATATAAACATAAAATAGTGTAGCTATCTTCACCTAACATCTTAAAATAAACACAATGGTGTGAATTACACCTGTTGTAGCCTTTCTCAACCATAAAACTATCAAATTTAAGATACCATTGCCAAGGTGCTTACTTCAATCCATATAAACTTTTCTTCAATCTGCACACTAGTTTCTCCTTACCTTTGACCTCAAATCCTTGTGGATGTTCCATATATATTTCTTCTACCAAATCACCATGGAGAAAGGTTGTTTTAACATCAAGTTGTTTGATATGAAAATCTTCAATAGCCACAATACTTAAAATTGTACGAATAGAAGTCATTTTAACAACTAGAGAAAATATTTCATCAAAATCAATACCCTTTTTCTATGCAAATCCCTTTACAACCAATTTGGATTTAAATATTTGCGTACCTCCATCCTTCTCTTTCAACTTGTAAACCCATTTGTTTGGTAAATAATTTTTACCTGTAGGCAACTTGCATAATTCCCAAGTCTAATTTTCAAGCAAGGATTCCATTTCTTCTTCCATTCCATTCTCCCACTGAACCTTGGTATCCACCTACATAGCTTCATGATAAAATTCTATTTCACCAACATTAGTTAATAAAATAGAATACAAAGAGGGAGAAAATATTTCTAGAGGTCTACTTATCCTTGAAGATCGCCTAACATTTACTGGAGTTTGTGGTATTTCTTCTTGTTGTTGTTGCAGAGCATGAGGAACCACTGGAACATTGTTGTGTGTAATATCTGTTGGAGTGAAAAGAAACTAAGAAGGGGGGGGGGGGGGTGAATCGGTGTTATTAACTTCTTTACCAATTTTAATTGAACTTGAAATAAACCAGATGTATGCTCTCATTTATCAATGATAAACTCATTCATGTATTGAATGAAATCACAGAAACTGAAATGAGAATAGTTAACCATATCAATTTAAAGCATTAAAGCACTGAATAAAATGAACCAGACATACTCAAATGGACACAAGATATGCTGAGTGGAAAACCCTCTTGGGGTAGAAAAACTACTCCTGAACCTGTTGCCTTTTTCAGGGTTTCATTTCAATAATCATTTTTGACAATGCCTCATAGGCTGATTTCTAAGCACCAATTCAAGGAACACCAACCCCTCTTTTAAGAGACACCAATCTCAAGGAGCATCAAACCCTTTTTTGTTTTTTCAATAGAACATACAATGATACAGAGGATCTCTCTATTTCCCTAATTTCTATCAAGTGCCTCTTGACAGACAATGTGTAGAATTCTCAAATGTCAATCATGACACTTTAGAGTTCCGCCCATTATCAAGCCTTAAGATAGCTTGAGTAAAATCTTATAACAATCTCACTACAACTTCTCATTGAACTGTATTATTAGTGGTGTGTACAACTTTATTTTTCTCACACTCTATTTCATACATTTTTCATGGTACTGTTCAAAAACAGTTAACACAATATTTTCTCAATCTTTTTTCCACACAAGAATTTAATTCCTCTATCTCATAAAAAAATTGTATATGTTGCTCTGCTATTATCTTTTTTCATTTCAGGTTTTTCAATAATGATTAAACCCTAATCTCTCTATTTTCCTCTTTTTAAATTTTACATCATTACATCCCAGAAGGGTTACAACTGTTGCTCGTTTTTCACTTTCAAAGAATTAATCAAATATGATTATTAGGTTACCATGCTACTATTAAGAAACAGTTCCAGATTTTACCATTATCATGAGGGAAGGATCAATCTGAATAAGGTCTTCTGATAGGAGTACTCAAGTATTGTGCAAATATAGAAGGCAGACTGAAAAACTGTCCTCTCAAGAAGCCTGCACAAATAGTGCTTTAACCAAACAACATCAAGGCATGCATGTAATTTTCAAATAATGGCCATTGAAAAACTGCTGCAAAAATAAGTAACTAAAAGAACAATGCTTACATAACTGAAATCATGCATTTTAGATCTAATCATGAAAGGAATAGACATTTTCCACTTTTCTTTTTGCATAGAAAACTTAACTCGAAATAACCTTGCCTGAGAAGTAACGGATCTATTAAGAAAACTAAAAGAATAGATAAGAAGACCAAAAAATAATTTTCCATGAGCAATTTACCAGATCTACAGAGTAGCTAAGAAACCCATGCCACATTGCTATTTCGAGCATTCACCCGATACCAAGAACCTGACAAGAGAAATGACCATGATGATGGTCTTTCAAGATTCCCCATTCGTTGTCCAAGAGTTGCAGAAAAATAGTCGATTACACAGTGAAGCAACTGAGAGAGAGATTCCATGGAGGTGGCTAGAATATGGTTCCAAACCCTCATTTAAGTGAAGCACGAGCTTTTCCCTAAACTTCCAAAGCAATCAATCAAAAAACTTTACCAAGATTGATATCATTTTAAGTCCGAGAGGACTGTCATTAATAAATCAAAAACTCAATATATCATTTGACATCCGCTTCCTTAGCGCACAACCGCAGTCTCCCTTCGGACTACCCGTGATATAGTAGTAGCTCCTTGCATACCGCTAACCATTTCCACCATACTACCATAGTTACTCTTCTGCTAGCTCACTGTATAGTGGTATTTGTCTTGCATGCCACTAGCTACTTCCACTGCACTACCGCAGTTACCTTTTTGACTTCCCGCGGTGTAGTGGTAGCTTTCTTGCTTGCCACTAACCGTTTTCACCACACTACCGTAGTTTCCCTTATGACAGCCCGTGGTGTATCAGTAGTTTTCTTGCTTGCCGCTAACAACTTTCACCGCACTACCGCGGTTACCAACTTAACTATCAATGGTACCATGGTAAGACATCCGTAGACTTACCAAAGACAAGCTTTATACCTGTTGTTAGCTTTTAAGACTTGTGCGGTTGCTATCATTAACCTGAATGCAATATAATATGCATTCCTATAGTGTGCCAAACATTTTTAATGCCAAAAGATATCTAAAAATATCAATGCCGATTGCCACCTTGTTATATTTAATGCTATATAATGTGCCAATGCCAAATAATGTCCAATGACTTATGAGGTATAGTGAAGACTAATTTTGCATGTTAAATTCACAATACCATTTCACATACCATAAACCATTATTAGTTGATTAATGAAACCTGATAGGGTTTTCTTAAAACTTAAAAGCAACCTGATCAATAGAACAAAGAACCTATAACTAGAGTACCTCAACCAAGATCTGCACATGGAGTCAAGATATCAGTTCCACCATTATATAGTATCCAAAGTGAAGTAAATATTCCAATTAGAAAAGTAGATCAACTGAGTAAACCATCACCAAGATTCCAAACTATAGGACAAATTTTCATCAAGGACAAATTAGCACAATAGAGATTCAACAATATCATCCAGCACTACATAATCCTTTTATGTCTTCTCATGCTACTGCAATAGATCTTTGTACAACACTTTCTCTTTGAATATGACATCCCTGCTTCTCACAATTTTCTTATTTTCAAAATCCCAAAGCCTATAATCAAATTCATCAATGCCATATCCAAAAAATATACATTTCTTTGATTTTGCATCAAGCTTGGTTCTATTTTCAAAATCTACATGTGCAAATGCTTCACAACCAAAGGTTTTGAGAAAAGAATAACTTACCTTCTTACCTATCCATGCTTCCTCTGCAATACCACAACCTAAAGGATTAGATGGACCTCTATTAATTAAATAAACAACAGTGTTTACAGCCTCTTCCCACATGTTTAAAGGCATCCCAACATGCAATCTCATAGTTCGTGCATGCTCCATTATTGTTCTATTCATGTGCTCAGACACTCCATTTTCTTGTGGATTCCTTGGAACTGTTTTCTACCTATGAATACCATTAGAGGAACAATATTATTCAAACTCTTTACTGCAATACTCACCACCATTATCATATCTAAGACATTTTAGCTTTTTACCTGTCTCATTCTCAACCAAGCTTCTCCATTTTTTAAAAGTTTCAAATACATATGATTTCTACCTAAGGAAATAAATCTATACCTTCCTAGTTGCATCATCAATGAATGTAACATAATACTAAGAGCCACTGAGATAAGATACCTGAGCTGGTCCCCATACATCCATATGCACAAGCTCCAAATTCTCATCTTTCTTTTATTTCCCATCCTTGAGAAAACTAACTCTTTTTTTTTTTTCCATATACACAACTTTCATAGAAATCCATATTAACACATTTTAGACCTGGTAAGACATTCTTTGAATGAAGCATTTTCATACCTTTTGCACTCATATGCCTAAGTCTATGATGTCATAGTGTTGATTCATAATCCACAACAACTATTCGATTTTCTACATGTTGAACTGCAACAACTGCTCCTAAACATTGATGTTTATTTGCAATAGCTAAAGTAGAAGGAACAATATGACCTATACAAAGATATAAGGTGCCTAATTTCACACCTTTTTCTACCACTAAGGCACCTTTTGTAACCTTCCAATTTTTATCACTAAATGTAACAACACAACCTTCATCATCTAGTTGCCTTGTAGAAATTAAATTTCTTTTTAACTTTTAAATGTGCCTTACCTCATGTAGTAGCCAATGATTCCCATTCTACAAATTAATATTGATTCTTCCCTTTCCAAAAATCTGATAGGGTTCATTATCTCCCAAATAAACCAGCCCAAAATCCCCTTGGACATAATCAAGAAAATAATTTCTATGGGGTGTAGCATGAAATGAAACCCCTGAATCTAACACCCAAGAATCATCAATATTGTCAAGGGAAAGAATCAAAGCGTCCTCATCAGATTTATTACTTACCACATTTTCCTCTTTATTTCCTTCCTTTTTGTCCCCTTCTTAATTTTTTCAAGACCAACAATCCTTATTTCAATGACCTGGCTTACCAAAGTACCAGCAATCCCTCTTGTCTCTAGATTGGGACTTTCTATCCATTGATTTTCCTCATGACTTCCCATGACTTCCATAATTGTTTCCTCTCTCCTTTGTTTTTCCCCTGCTTTCTGAATTCAAAACACTACCTGATGTGGATGTTCCACTTGAGCTTTTCCTAAGAATGTCCTTGCTCAAACTAACACTAACAACATCATAAAACTTCAATGTATTCAAACCAAAAACAAAATTGCTAACAACCATTACCAAGCTATTCCAGCTTTCAGGAAAAGAACACAAAATCAAAGCAGCCCTAACTTCTTCATCAAAATTTACTTTTACAAAAGTTAACTGACTGGTAACCGTATTAAACTCATTTAAATGATCAACTGAACCACCTTCTACCATTGTCATATTAATTAAACACTTCATAAGAAATACCTTATTCAAAGCAGAAGGATTTTTATATAACTTCGCTAGGGTTTCCATCAACTCTTGAGTTGTCTTTTTTGTTGTAATATTAAATGTCACCGATTGTGCCAGGAACAAAAGAATACTGCCAAGTGTCTTTCTATCCAAAATATCCTAGTCCTCATCCAACATTGTTGTGGGTTTCCTTGTTTTCCCTTCCACGACCACCATAAATCCTTCTGATAGAGGTAGTCCTCCATCTCCATCTTCCATAACTGATAGTTCTGCCCATTGAACTTCTCAAACTTCAACTTACCCTCGTCTGCCATTGCTCCAACTTAACCATGAGACTTTACTACAGATGATAATAGAAAACAACCCACTTTGATACTACTTGTTAGAGTTACAAGGTAGATATCTAACAAGTTAAATGCAGATTTGAACAAAAAGATAGAGTAATAAAACACACAGAAGAAAACATAGAGAATTTAACGTGGTTCACCCAATTTGGGCTACATCCACAAAACCGCAGCCATCCAATGATTTTATAATCCAGTGCAAAACATATTACAATATCGCGAATAATGCCATACTACAACTCTCCAACCCAGCCACTTATAACAAGCTTTTAGAAGCTTCCAGAAATTAGGGTTAACAAGGTCGGAAAGGATACATGAAGAGTGTACAATACTAAAAAGTGTAGAGTATAGCATGATTAGTTGCCACAAACAAACAACAACAAATGTTATACATAAAAAGGGAACCGACTAGGTAGATAGGGAACAACCCTTCGGGTAAGAAATCTAGACACAGGTCTAAGGTTTTGAAAATTGATCAGCCTGACATTAAGCAAAGATTAAAATTAAGTCCCAACATGGAAAAAGACTGACAGACAAGGTAAAGGGGGTTGGTAAAACAATAGGTATGATGTCATAAGTCACGACTAGGATGAACGGTGACCTGGAACAACAATTCAACATGAAAATATAACATAAGGGTTCAACATATGTAAAAATTTCAACAAGAGTGACAAACCCCCAAACCCTAACATTCGACCACTAAGCACAAGGGTGACAACTTGACAAAATTTCTCATGGAACCAGCAAAAAATTGTAAGCTCTATCACTCAGCAAGTCAATAATCCATGGATCAAAAGTATAGAGTAAATTAACATAATTCAGGCTTATCAAGCCATTATCCAAAACTAACCTTTAAGACATATACCAAAAAACCAATAAACTAAAGACATGGAGAATAAAAACTAGACACAGAACAAAGTACTAAGTTTCCTCAATTAGAATCCATGTCATATTCAGGTCTTCCACCATTTCCTCAAGGCTATTCTTGGTCTTCATCTTCCTGGACCGATCAAATTCGTCCCTGTTTCCTTTTTTTCTCTGCTACTTTTTGATCTTGCCCTATCTATATATAGTTACCATTACTACCATTTTCATTACCCCACCCATAACCCTACAAACATTCCTTATTGCCTCCTTAATAACTTGGTACCTGTGATCCTAATAAAATGCTACTCCTAATGTGAGATGCAAGATGAAGAACTAATAATGCAAATGGGAACAAGTAACAAGATATAAGGGCACCTCAATAAGATTAGCCTAAGAAAAATATGAAAGCAAGATAAAACAAATGAAATGCTTGTTATACCTTCATATTGTTGCTTCCTTGGTTGGCCCTTGATTTTTGAAGTCTTGTGTGCTCCTTGGATGGAAATGAAGTCAAAATGGATGCAAGATGAATTGATGATGTGAGTGCTACAATGGATGAGAGCTTGAATGGCAATTTTGCAAGAATTTTGTTCCAAAAGACTTGATTCCCCAAATTGAGGGAAATGAGGGGGTATTTATAGGCTAATTGGAATTCTCTAGAGAATTCAACGGTTGAGATTGATCCAACAAAGATCAAGATGAAGGGCTATGGTGAGTTGAGGACTCACAAGCCCTCACATCTTGACATGTGGAAGGTGAGATGTCTTAGGGTGGAGTGATGTGGAAATGAGGTGGATCTTGGGGGATGAGAAGATTCCTTGGAGGAATAAAAGTGAATTAAAAATTCACAATGATTGGAAGAATCTAGTGGATAAGAGAGGGTCTCCAAAAAGTTGGAGATTTGTCACATGTGGGTGATGTGACAAGTCCAAGGTTCTAGAAGCCCTTGGCACATGTGAAGTGACAAGTCAAGGCTTCTAGAATCTTGCATGGGGGATGGGGAAGACCTTGGAAAGATAAAAGTGAATTATAAATTCACATGGGGAAGAGAGGAACCTTGGGTAAATAAATGTGAATTAAAAATTCACATGGGTAAGAGAGTTCAGGCTAAAAATGGTAAGTGGAAAGGTTGACCAGAAAAGGTAAGCCAAATGTGGCTAATGATTCTGATTAAGGTTGTGCAAACATGGGATTAGGATAATTAATGAGAGATTAGAGGCAAGTGGGAGATTATGGAGGATGTGACACTTAATCTTGATTAAGTGGTGTACATCCTAATCACAGATTAATTAATTTAATCTGGATTAAAAGAGGGTTATGGAGAACGTGACAAGGAGAGAGAAAAGAGGAATTAAAAATTGGTTTTAATCCAAATAGGTTAAATGACTAAATTAAATAATTTTTCATGTTTATTTAATTTAGAGAAGACAAGGGGGTAAGGTAAAGTATTTAATTTATTTAATTAGATACTTTAGGAACCTTATGTAGAAAATGAAATAATGATTAAATAAATTATTTAATCACTATTAATGAAATAGATGAATAGAATAGATGATTTTGATCATATGGAAGTGATCAAATTTGAATGTCTACATTTTTCCCCTCTTCGAAGTACTATTAGAATAACCGTCCTTCGAAGAAAAGAAAGTGCAGATGACTTTATAGAGGAAGTAACTACAAGATGATGCCCCGATGTGGGGAAGAGGACTTGAGTTGTCCAATTAGTGGGGAATGGATGAAGATGCCCCAATCCTGGAAGGGAGTTGATTACGATTGAGAAAAATGGTAAATGTGAAGGGTATGCCCCCTCAAGAGGGTGATGGGGGAAAAAGAAGGGTCTCGAGCAACATCTCGCTAAGAAGAAACAGATGGTATTGTTGGAAAGAGGGCAAAAAATTAGGCAAGTTTTCCTTTTGAACAAAGTCAACCGGACAAATGGGGTGCAAATGGCAGCATTGGGAAGGGAAGGGATTAGTCAGAGGAATAAAATGGTAAATAAAAGGTAAAAATACTTTTTTGAATAGAAGGAAAGGCAAAAAAACCCCCTATTAACGCATTTTAACACTTTTTAAATTTTTTATCAAAAATGTAAAACATGGGTTATGCGGACGGGAAAAAATTAGAAAATGGGTAGGAATTGAAACTTTGAAAATGTGAAAAAAAAATTGAATTTTGGGGGGAGAGGAAATTCGATCGTCGGGGGGCGTATACGGCCCTCGTCGGGCAAATCCGCCCCAAGCTCAGGGCGGGTCTGCCCCGGGTGAGGGCGTATCCACCCCACGGTGGGGCTAGTCCACCCTGGGCGAGGGCGGATCTGCCCCGCGGCAGGGTGAGTCTGCCCCACTGTAGGGGTGGGTCCACCCCACGATGTGGCAACCAGGTGCCACCAACTGCGGGCGTTGCCACCCATGACTAGTGGTGGCGCGGCCCCGGCGGCAGTGCCGCCTTGGCCGGCCGAGGGTCCGCCCCACTGCAGGGGCAGATCCGCCCCGCTGCAGGTCGAGGGTGGGTTCGCCCCACTGCAGGCTGAGGGCGGGTTCACCCCGGCAGTCCAAGGGCTTGTCTACCCCGCTACAAGTTGAGGGCGGGTTCACCCCGACAGTCTGAGGACATGTCTGCCCCACTGCAGGGGCGAGTCTGCCCCGTAGGTGGGAGGAAAGAAGGAGGGGGAAGAGGAAAGAAAGAAAGAGAAGAAGGAAAAAAGAAAGTGGGGGGAGGAGGAAGAAGAATTGGATGAATGGGGAATATGCAATGAGATGAAATGCGACATGAATGCAATTTTCCATTCGTAGAGCACTGATTTTTGCTATAGCATAAGACACTGGATGTTAGGGTATGTAAACCAAGACGGATTAGTGTCCAATGCATAAAAAAAACACAACAGACAAGAAAGCTATTCCAACACCCCAAAATCATGATGAATTTGGTCGGGCCAGGTATTGGAATAACCGCAAGCACAAAAGGATGCCCCAGCATAACACAAGACCATAGGGGTCTTGGTGGGTAGTACGTGGGACAACCAAGAAGATAGAAACATAAAGAAGAGATCAAAATATGCCCCTATGTTTACGAGTCAAAGCACACCATGATATGATGGATCAAGGCGACTATGATAAGTGATGATAGGGAGTTGAAATGATAAAAAAAAGCCAAAAGCATCAAAAGATCACAATCAATTTCAAATGTCCTTTGCCATAGGATCAGATGATGGATGGGGTTGATGAGGTTTGTTAGGAAGGATACATCCTGTTGAGATCGATGATGGATAGTAAACTAAAAGATCAATATGACGCAGGATACCAGAAATCGATTGGATCTTGTGATACAGATGACCGTTGTTTGTGAGCACCAGCTAGGATAGGGACATTCTTGATGACATGACAAGATGATGAGACATAAGGCGACAAGATGATAAAATGATGAGATGACAAAATAGACACACCCTAAAGACCTAGGGGCTCGAGGATTGATCAAAGATCAACCTTGCCTATGTGAAAGTGCAGAGCCCTTGTAGTTCAAGAAAAGACCATGGATAAAAGTGGAAAGAAGAAAATGAAGACCTTGATGGATGACAAAGACCAGATGGAAAAAATGCCCAGGGGGTGGACCAAATGATACACCTTTCCTACGTGAAAGTGCATGGGCAACATAGTTCGACACAAGGCCAAAGATAGACGATGGAAGAGACCAGACAAACAAAAGATAGAACGATGGAAGAGGACAAGACAAGCAAAAGATAGAGCCCCGAGTGCAAATCAAATGATCGACCTTGCCTACGTGAAAGTGTAGGGGCAATGTAGTTTGACACAAGGCCAAAGACAAAGGATGGAAGATGACAAGACAGACAAGAGACAGAGCCTTGGGGATGGATCAAATGATCGACCTTCCCTACGTGAAAGCGCAGGGGCAATGTAGTTCGACACAAAGACTGATGATAGACAATGGATGAGGGGTGATGAGATGACCAAGATAAATAGAAAAAAGGATGGAGCCGATATGATGAGACAAGATAGACTTGCAGGATTGGATAGAACGATGGTTGATATGTGTAAGATATGTAGGATGTGAAGCTCAGGGATGGGATAGGTAATTTAGTTCATTAGAATATGAATTGGAAAGGTGAGGCAATGGAGAGAGGAGTGATGAAGATGTGAGAAATATGTGGTAAATATATAAGAGAGATGAATTACGATGTGAATGACATTGGGTTGCCTGCGGGTAGCCTAGAGCTAGATACCAATGACAAGGGATAATAGAGGGAAATGGATGGATGGATAAGCAGATGCTTGGGTAGGTGGATAGATGAGATGAAGATTGAGAGGATATTTTTAATATGTGATAAATAGAGAGGAATGATGATAGTGAGATAGCGTGGCATTGGATTTCATGGGGGTAGTCGATAGCTAGATACCAATGACAAGGGATGATGAGATAGAGGGAAATGGATGGATGGATAAAGATGGGAAGATAGAAAGATGTGAGGATAGGGGGATAAAGGGATACAAAATTGGAGGGATGGAATGGATTATTGGATGGATAAATGGATGGGAAGACTAGGGGTTGAGACTATAGGAAGATAAGGATTGGGAGATGGCAGGGATTACTGTATGGATAAATGGATGGGGGGGAAAGGATGGGTAGGATGGGGAGATGGAGAGGATTCCCTGAGGAATTAATGTACGATGTCTCAAGGACTAAGACACAAAGAAGGATATACCCCCACTCTAGATGTGTCATGTGTGATGAGGAAAGAGGGAAGGAAGATAGAAGGATGGGGAAATAAAGGAGTGAATGTATATGGATTGTAGTAGGATGGGAGTATAGGAAGATAAGGATTTGGTAGATGGAAGGGATGACTAGATGGATGATGTCGCCAAGGACTCAATCATAAATAAGGAGATGCCCCCACTCGAGATGTGTCATGCATGACGAGGCAAGAGGGATAGCAAGATGTGTGGAAGGAATATGATAGTGTATGGATGGGGGGAATATATGCCAAGAGATGTCCAACGAATGTATATAGGTTTTCAAGATCACAAGGAAGATGGAGGAATTGGATAGGATGTGAAAGATGGTTGGTAAGATGTGGAAGATAGGTAGATGTAGGAGATGGAGGAAAGGAATGCATAAGTGGATGTTGCCCCTAATCATGGAAGGAGACTAGATGGGGGATCTACACGTGATGCCTGTTTCCTAGGTTTTCATCATGGTACTAATCCAAGGCACTTGTTTGCCAAGTTTTCACCATTGGATGAATGATTTTATCCTTCTTTTCTATTTTTTATTTTTTTCGTATTTTTTGTATTTTTTCTCTTTTTTCTCTTTTTTTTTGCTGGTTTTGTTCACTTTTTTTTTTTGTTGATTTTCCGGACTAGGATGTGGATGAAGATGGATAAAGATAGGGATATGGATATGCAGATTTTAGAGGATAGTTGATAAGGATAGGGATGAAGGACTCACGCATCAAGTTCTATATGAGGTAATAAGATCCCATGTTTGAAGTGACTATTCGGATGTTGATACAACCTTATTAGAATGGATGGATTATGTAAGAGGATGGATTAAAGGGATTTGATGGGGGAGATAGAGGGGATAGTGGATGGGATGTTGGAAAGTGTATGGATGGAACAATGGAGTGGATGTGTGATGGGGAAGGTGTTCAGGACCAACATTGGCACATGTGATGGTGGATGCAAAAAGATAGGTGGATGAATGGATGGAGAGTGTGACGATAATGGAGGCATTGGGATAGTGAATTTTGGGATGTAGGGACCCAAAACAGATTTAGGAGATGGAGGAGGTGAATGATTTTGTGGGGAAATAGAAACTTTGGATGTCATTATGGACTTTTCATTTGAAGGTATGGCACCTTGTTTCTTTGGGATCCACATGGTTTTGATTTTTGCTTTGGTGGGCCTTTGTGGCCTATGGGATTGATTTGGGTTTTGGACTTGATTTTTGTTTTGTTTTGCAACATGTCTTTTGAATGGGACATGAGGAGCTTTAGATTCATGTGGATGTTTGGATTTATGTATTATTGCTTTGGCATCCAAATTTCTTTTAGTAGCAAGGGGATAGATGTGAGGACATGGATGATGGGGAGCGATGGAGGTAGGGTTATAGGGATTACATGTAGATGGAGAATGCATAGGTATACGCCTTTGTTGATCCTGATTAGGAGTTATGAAGGTAGGATTTTTATGTTGTGTACGAGGGAGAGGGGGTGGATGAATGAAAGGATAAATAGGATAAGATGGAGGGGGTAATTTTGGGATATAAGGACCCAAAATAGACTGTGTATATGGATGATGTGTGGGATTTGATGGAGGTATATAAGAACCCATAGCAAATGGAGGATGAGCAACGATGGATGGAGGGACGTAAGGACCCAAAATGGATTGAGAGGATGAGGGAGGAAGATGGATGGTTTTTTTTAGGTAATATGATGGAGGAGGGGGGATGGCGGCATATGTCTTGGTAGAATAATGGGAAGTACCTCTTGTGCCTTTAGAAGAGGATCGTTTAGGATGTACGAAGGTTGTACCAAAATCTTTAGAGTTTTAGTTTTGGGAGACATATCCAAGACCATGTGTGCGTGGATGTTCTTTGACTTGAATGGGTTCTAAAATACCTTGCTCATGAAGGCCTAAACCTTTTCCTTGATAGTTCATGTTCTCAAGCATATGATCTATGGTAGGATGCTTATTCTTTTGGAAACATGATGTGAGTGTGTTAGCAGGTGGAGGAGGAAAGGTGGTGCATAGACGTTGTTTTTCTTCAGCAAGAAGACCACCATGGACGCATGCAATGTTACCAAGGTGATACAAAAGTGGCATTGGGATGGTAAGACTAGATGGCGATGAAGGATCATGCGATGGAGATGAGGGAATAGTAACATCGGGAGGAATGAGTGATAAGGGATCATGAGAGGAATCGGGCAGTACAATGGGATCTAGATTTATGGAAGTGGATGATAAGGGCTCATGACATGGAGTGATTGGATCTTGAATGCAAAGGGCATCATGGGATGGATTGGAGGAGATAGTGTGATCTTGAGATGGGGTGGATGGGAGGATAGGATCATGACTTGGTTGAGGATATGAATCATGAGATGAAATGGATGGAAGAATATGTTCTTGAGATGGAGTAGATGGGATGGAGTGATCTTGATTTGGAGGAGGGGATATGCTTGTATGCTTTGGATCAAGCTCTTGGCATGACTCATCTTGTGTGGGATGTATGATGATGAAAGAGTGTTGGTGGGACTCCTCAATTGGGGGAGATAGGAGGATGGGGGAATTCACGAAATTCATGGGATTGGATTTTGTGAATAGTAGGACTAGGAGGAGGGGATTGGATTTCTTCAATGAATTAGGTGGATCTAGTAGTAGAAGATGGGGATTGAATGGATTCGATGGATTTGATTGGCTCAACCATTTGGATAATGTTAGGAATGGTGATGGGTGGGATAGGTCTAGGATGGAGGAGGGCCTCATCACTAGTGATAGTACATGATAGAGTGGGAGGGTATGGTGGCTCTTCTTGCATGAGTCCTTGGGTGAAATTTGGAAGAGATGTAGGATTAGGTAGAGTGATGGGAATGGATGGAGGATTAGGATTAGGGATTTGTGGATTAGGATTGGATGTGGGGATGGGATTGGATGGAGAACTAGGAGGAGACGGAGGATTATGATTAGAGGAGTGGATGGGATTGGATGTAGGACTAGGAGGAGATGGAGGATTACTATTAGAGGAGTGGATGGGAATGGATGGAGTACTAGGAGGAGATGAAGGATTAGGATTAGATGTGGGTATGGGTTTGGATGTAGGATTAGGATTAAGAATTGGAGGATTAGATGAGTGGACGTGTGGATTAGGATTAGATGTAGGATTAGGAGGAGATGGAGGATTATGATTAGGTGAGTGGATGGGACTAGATGGGGGACTTCGAGTGGTTGGAGGAAATAGAGGATTATGATTAGATGGTGGATTAAGATATAATGCTGGAAAAGGGAGAGTGATGTAGGAGGATGTGGACGTTGGATTAGATTGGGAAGATTGGGATGGTGAATGATAGTAGGAATATGTAAATGAAGGATTAGAATGGGGAGATGTGGAAGTAATGCAAAGATATTGGGATGGGGGATTGTGATAGGAAGGTGTGGATGTTAGATTAGAACAAGAATATTGAGGTGGTGAACCACCATAGGAAGAAATGTATGGTGGGTTGGCGCAGGAGGATATGGATGGTAGATAAGGATGAGGGGATCGAGATGATGGATTAGGATAGGAGGAATATTGGGATGAGGGATTGTGATAGGAATGTGTGAGTGTTGGATTAGGATGAGAAGATTGGGATGTGGGATTAAGGTAGAGGTATTGCTATTGTTGATGATGATGAGGATAAGAGGAAGTGGATGTTGGATAGGATAGAGGTTGAAAGGGAGGACATGATGAATATGTCGATGGTGAGGATGTTGGATATCCCTTGTCAAGGGTAGCATAAGGAACATTATTAGATGTGGATGAAGGAATGGTGGGATAGTTTGAAGAAGTAGTGGGATTTTGGGAGGTGATTGGAGAGAGCTTACTAGCAATGATAGCATCAAGGGGATCTATATAACAATCTTCATGATCAACAAGATTTTCGTTATCGTCATCAATAGAGTCAGGATTCCCCTTGACTACTATTATTGGTTGTGTGAGAGGGTGATAAAGATTCATGATGGATATAGATTAGAAGGAAAAAATAGATGATGGATAGAGAACTAGGATGGATTTAAAGCTCATATGGGGGTTGGATGAAAGCTTAGATCAGGATTGGATGAAAGCTCAAATTAGGATGATGGGATTAATGCTCATATTAGAACTAAATTGGGGCTTAGATTGAGATTGGATCGAAGGATATGATAGAATTGATTTGGAACCAAGATCATGGGTTTCGACTAGAGGGCGTAAGGTGTTGACAATCAATTTTTTGTCAAATTTGGCGGTTATAAAAAATTGTCAAATTTTACCATTTTAGGAAAATTTGTAGGAATACATTTGAGAGTCCAAGTTTTTTCCAAAAAATACCCAATACTAAGATAGGATTAATTGCCCACTAAGATCCAAAATATGAGACAGTGATTCAGAGTTATTAACAAAAATGTTTTTTCAAAAACTGGAAAAAAACACTAAATTGTGATTTTGAGGGTAAAGATGAAACTTTGCGGGTTTGAAAATGTGCTAAAAAGGGGTTCAACCTATCCTGGATATGTTGGGAATCCACATGCTAGCTCATAATGCAACCTCCCATAAAATTTTAGCCAAAACCCACATCCGAGTCAAAAGTTATGGCCTCCGGAAGTTTTTGCATTAAAGTCAAA
This sequence comes from Sequoiadendron giganteum, assembly GCA_007115665.2. Taxonomy (NCBI): domain Eukaryota; kingdom Viridiplantae; phylum Streptophyta; class Pinopsida; order Cupressales; family Cupressaceae; genus Sequoiadendron; species Sequoiadendron giganteum. The sequence continues at coordinate 712,616,558 of CM021101.1, read as the reverse complement.
ACCTTCAAAATTGATAATTTGGATGGAGATTGGTTTGGTTGGATCAATTGAGTGTTTAGGATGATCAAATTGCCAAATGGAGGCTTTGTGGGTTCGAAAAGAGGTTCAAAATGGTCAAACGGATGAAATTGGCCTTTCAGTGGGGCGTATTCGCACTTCTATAGTAAAACTGTTGAAACAGTGGGGCAAGTACGCCCCTCTGCAGTAAAACTGCTGAAACAGTGGGGCAAGTATGCCCCTCTATAGTAAAATTGCTAAAACAATGGGGCAAGTACGCCCCTCTGTAGTACAATTGCTTGAAACAGTGGGGCAAGTACACCCCTCTGCAGTAAAATTGCTTGAAATAGTGGGGCAAGTACGCCCCTCTGCAGTGGGAAGTGTAAGTTGGTTTGGATGAGGGATTTTGGCAAAGATTTAAAATGGTTCAATGATAGTTTGACTTATCAAAACTTACTGTTCTTCACAAAAAGACACTTTGAATAAGCACAATCCTATGATTAGTGTTAAGGGGTATGGCCAGCAAAGGTCTTACTCTAGGATTAACAAAGTTTCTAAGGAGTCCTCAATATACGCTCGGTACGTGAGGCACAAACCGTGAACACTAGTCCGTCACAAGCATGAGTCAGGAACCCTCGAGATACTGAAAGGCTCGGACCAACTCTTCATGTCTATCTAGGTATCACCCTAGTTTCAACGCTTCACCAATTACGATGCAACTAGATTGAGGTACAACTTTGGCTCTCCCCCCTTTATATACCCCACCGATACGGATGGTTGGGATCGTCCCTTGGGGTGATGAAATCTCCAAGTAGGTCCCTCTGAGAAGAAAATAGTAACCGTTTTCAACTACCCCCTTCGGATCCGCACAAAAGTGCAAAGGGAGAAGATGAAAATGAATTAATGTCCCCTTAAGGTAATACAAATAACACAAACACAACAAGCAACCAATTTACTTCCTCCTAATTATACTAAGTGAATAGATAAAGCAACAAAGAAATATTTTCAAAGAATAGAAAAAAGGCCCTGCAAGAAAATGTTAGTTGTTTATATTTTTCCCTTTGTGATTTGCAGCAAAAATATGAAAGATACCTACAAGAAATCTGACTTCATTCACCAACAAACATGATTAGAGGATTAGAGCACAAAATAGCAAAAGAAAAAGACAAAAATAAGCTAAAATGCCACTTTTTCACCTTTTTGAACGTGTTGTTAAGGGAAAATCCGCCCCTCTGCAGTGAAAAACGCTGAACTGGGAGGGCGTGTCCACACTTCTATAGAAAATAGTCAAAGATGTTGCACAACAAGGGCAAGTACGCCCCTCTACATAAAAGAATAGCAAGGGCAAGTATGCCCCTCTGCAGAAAAACAACAAGGGAAAGTATGCCCCTCTACAGAAAAATAGCAGATAAAAAAAATAGAAAGGGCAAGTACGCCCCTCTATAGAAAATAACAAGGGCAAGTATGCCCCTCTACAAAAAATAGCAAGGGGCAAGTACGCCCCTCTGCAGAAAAATAGCAAGGGCAAGTACACCCCTCTGCAGAAAAATAGCAAACAAAAAAACAACAAGGGCAAGTACACCCCTCTGCAATGTCCGGGAGGGAAAATTTTCCCCTCTGTGACCTGAATATGCAAACAAGCTAAACAACAGAAAATGTGAAAGAAATAGACCCCTTTGTGGGTCCCATTGAGCGTGCCATAAATGTGATCCTAATAAAATGCTACACCTAATGTGAGATGCAAGATGAAGAACTAATAATGCAAATGGGAAGAAGTAACAAGATAGAAGGGCACCTCAATAAGATTAGCCTAAGAAAAATATGAAAGAAAGATAAAACAAATGAAATGCTTGTTATATCTTCATATTGTTGCTCCCTTGGTTGGCCCTTGATTTTTGAAGTCTTGTGTGCTCCTTAGATGGAAATGAAGTCAAAATGGATGCAAGATGAATTGATGCAATATGAATTGATGATGTGAGTGCTACAATGGATGAGAGGTTGAATGACAATTTTGCAAGAATTTTGTTGCAAAAAACTTGATTCCCCAAATTGAGGGAAATGAGGGGGTATTTATAGGCTAATTAGAATTCTCTAGAGAATTCAACGGTTGAGATTGATTCGACAAATATCAAGATGAAGGGCTATGGTGAGTTGAGGACTCACAAGCCCTCACATCTTGACATGTGGAAGGTGAGATGTCTTAGGGTGGAGTGATGTGGAAATGAGGTGGAAGGAAAGTACATGAGGTGAATCTTGGGGGATGACAAGATTCCTTGGAGGAATAAAAATGAATTAAAAATTTACAATAATTGGAAGAATCTAGTGGATAAGAGAGGGTCTCCAAAAAGATGGAGATTTGTCACATGTGGGTGATGTGACAAGTCCAAGGTTCTAGAAGCCCTTGGCACATGTGAAGTGACAAGTCTAGGCTTCTAGAATCTTGCATGGGGGATGGGGAAGACCTTGGAAAGATAAAAGTGAATTAAAAATTCACATGGGGAAGAGAGGAACCTTGGGTAAATAAATGTAAATTAAAAATTCACATGGGTAAGAGAGTTCAGGCTAAAAATGGTAAGTGGAAAGGTTGACTAGAAAAGGTAAGCCAAATGTGGCTAATGATTCTGATTAAGGTTGTGCAAACATAGGATTAGGATAATTAATGAGAGATTAGAGGCAAGTGGGAGATTATAGAGGATATGATACTTAATCTTGATTAAGTGGTGCACATCCTAATCACAGATTAAATAATTTAATCTAGATTAAAAGAGGGTTATGGAGAACGTGACAAGGAGAGAGAAAAGAGGAATTAAAAATTGGTTTTAATCCAAATAGGTTAAATGACTAAATTAAATAATTTTTCATGTTTATTTAATTTAGAGAAGACAAGGGGGTAAGGTAAAGTATTTAATTTATTTAATTATATACTTTAGGAACCTTATGTAGAAAATGAAATAATTATTAAATAAATTATTTAATCACTATTAATGAAATAGATGAATAGAATAGACGATTTTGATCATATGGAAGTGATCAAACTTGGATGTCTACAGTACCTATTTGAGTTGTCTTCTTTCTACATCATCCTTTCAATTACAAGGGGTATCTTTATTTACATTCTACCTCAAACATCATACCTTCCAACATTTCCATTCTTGTCTTAATAGCTTCCATTTCATTTTCTTTCAAATTATCAACATTACAAGGGGTATTAGTGTTAATTTTAGTATCCTCTAGGTTGATGGAGTTTTCGTTCATGTTTTCCTTTCCTTCTACCATGTTTTTCTCCTCTTGCACATCATGATCCTCCTCTTATTACCAACTTCCTCTTCTTGACTCAAATCCTTAATATCCTTAAAACCTGAAACCTCTTCCTTTGATTGTCCACCTTCACCCAAATTGATAGACACATACTCCTATGAGGAATTATCTTTATCATTCCTTGCAAACCTCTTCCCTTTTTTCTTCTCAAGATCCCCAAGAGCTTCCATTTTCTTCTTGTCATAAATTTTGGTTTTCTTGCTAGCACCCAAACCTTTGGACACAACCAGAGCAAGTCGGGTTGACCTATGACCTATGGGGGTAAAAGAACTACTTTTTGGGCTTATATCATGATTATCCTAAATTGTTATTGTGGTATTTTCAGAGCTAAGTGCTTTCATAAGCAATTTTATTTTCTTATTGGTGGCTAAAGAGAGGGGAAAGTTATTGCATTTTTTAGGGGTAATTTTAAGGAGCGTCATCCGTGAGGGGTCCACAAATTAGGAGAAGGGTTCATGCTGGTTTTTTTTCTGTCAGGGGAGTGGGGTTGACTGTCTATTAGTTCAGTTTTAATTGAGCTTTTAGTGGTTGGATCGTTCTCGATCAAATTATGAAAAGTGTTCATTTTCGGGGTGGTAGCAAGGAAATACTTGCAGATAGCTCTAATAAAACCATGATGTAGCAGTAGGTTAGCACCATGAGGCAAGCTCTATTTCAGAGATGAGAGGAGGATAAAAGGAAGGTTTATTTTTTATAGATGCCTAATATGGTTTAGGGTAGGGAAATGGTACCCATGCATAGACTGGAATCAACCCTCTAAAGTAAAGTATTTCATAATAAATAACAAACATTATGGTAAGGAGGTGGCATAAACAACCTCGAGTAGCCATTTTGAACTCTCTGAGCTTTTTCTTTGGCTTCAATTTTTTTATCAATAGTCTGGTAATTACCCATACTCACCTTGGAAATTTTCTTTCCTTCATTATTAAGACTCGTGGCTTTGGCTATCAGCTTAGTATCCATAGTAAAATAGATCCCACCCAACTCGACCTCACCATCCTTCCATGCATTGGAAAACTTATAGTTAAGCTCCTCATTATAGCCCTCCATGGCTTCAAAGTATGAGGTAAAGCCAACACGCTCAAAGAGGCTCCATAGCTCTGCATTCTACTTCAAGGAGTTGTGTTTGCTTGGCTCATTTCTCTTTCTAGGACCTCCCATTTTTTCTTCCTTCGTAATATAGTCCTTGCACAAAAGTAGATAATCCACACTTAGACCCTTCTCATCCTCAACAGAAACCATTAAGAGTTCAAATTTTTAACTTTGATAGTAACTTGGGGGTTTTTCATTTGGAGAAATAACAAGTCAAATATTCTAGTGATAATTTTTAAAAGATCATGTTGTTCACTTGGAAATAATTCACATCTTCCAAACCAGCCTTTATTGGAAAGGACAACATCCAATCATTATGACATATAATTAATTTTTCATGAGTATCCTCCATTTTTTTATCGCAAACACATGCGAAAATGTCATGTCGAGAATCATTTCCAATATTTCTAGGGGTTTGGGTGCTTAACATAATTACATGGCATAGAACAAACACCTTTCTATTTTTTACTATTACACAAGACTTCTAAAAAACATATATTTCTGTCTAATTTCATTTATATTGTTAAAGATTTATCTTACTCCTATCATTATTAGAGTACTACAAATCCCTATTCACCAAATTACCCATCTCCATTATGAATAGGGTAATTATTATCATGACAACTTGGTAACAATCCAAGTACGTCATCAACACTAAATTAATCTATCCATGTAGGATTACTTAAAATCCTAGATTTATCTTTGGATATAATATCCTTGATCTGACTTAGTAATTGGGACAAGTTCCAATATAGCCACTTTGATTGTCTAAGGAAAATAGTTTCCATTACAAAAACAACCATTACCCTCCCTAAAAACATGGCCAATATTATAATTTTGAAAGGTTTTAACCATCTTTCTACAATCATCTAGGGTGTCCTTTAATTCCCATGGTGCATCAACCAAACTATTTAAATAGTCTATTATTAGTTTTGAGTCGCCTTCTACCCAGAATTTAGTGTAACCTTTTTCTTTCAAATAATTTATTTATACCCACACTACTTTAGCCTCATCCATGTTGTTTGTAGCAATACCTAGACCTCTGCTAAAACCACAGACAAAGTTACCCAGATGATCTCTAATTATTCTGACTGTTCCCACCAAACCAAGATTCCCCTTAGAGCACTCGTCAAAATTACACTTTATCCATCCTAGGTATGGAGGTGTCTAGATAATTCCCCTTCTAAAAAGTTTTTTCACCCAATTAATAGTAGTTAAGTCTTTTGATATACCCAATAGTTTCTTAATTCACATCTCTTTGTAGGAAGGCATATTCTTTGAAAGAACATACTTGTAATTGTTAATGTTTTCTTATATTTGCTTCCTTATTGACATACACAACTCTTTAATGTTATTACCAGCATCCTAAAAGCTCTATTGTTCCATTACCTCCACAACCCCTAAGTGAGGAATGGGGGCACCTATCTCTAGAGATCCATAATAATATTATGGGAATAAGGAAAAATATTCCAACCATCAATAAATATTTTAACTGAAGGAGGAAAAACCCACTCAATTATTAGATTCCTCATAAAAAAACCAAACCTCTTATGAATAAGTACATTGAAACAACAGATGCATGATGGTTTCTTCCGCTTCATTACAAAGATAACATCTATTGACTAATTAGAATCCTTTTTACTTAAGATTATTAATTGTGAGAATCTTGCCATGAGACACTCTCCACCAAAAGTAATTAATATTTTGTATTAAATTCTTACTCTAGACCATATTCCAATTAAAGTCCCCCTTTTGGATTGCTGGATTTCCAAAAAATTATACACATATTTGACATAGACACTCCGAGAAGGAATTTTAGTCCATATCTACTCATCATCCTTGTCCTTTGAGAAAATATCAGATTTACCAATCTATTGCAAAAGGATATCCAAACCAACATCCCAATTGTACTGTCTTCCTACCTAAGAACAATGTTATTGATATAGTTTTTAAAATCAGTCCATTTTGGCCTCAGACCATCCCAATTAATATAATTAGTGACCTTTTTTCCACTAGTTCTTTTCATTTTGATTTCAATTTGCTAAAGATTTTTGTTTGATGACAAAAGAGCACAACTTGCCCAAGCATCATCCCATAATTTTATTCTTTGTCCATTCCCTATTCTTCATTTCACACGTTGTTTTAGAGTACATCTAACCTTGATCAAGTTATCCCAAGTGACCAAACCATAGGGGAGATTCTCTTTCCTCAAAAAATAGTTTTGATATTTATTTCCAAAATATTTGGCTCTAAGAATTTGGACCTAGTCTTTAGTTCCTTCTAGAAAAAACTAGCCCATTTTCCCACTAGATATTTATTGAATAGTTTTATTCTTTGAATTCCTAATCCACCATCTCTTTTCGGGGTACAAAATTTATCCCAACCTACAAGAGCCAATATTTCCCTTTCCTTCACACCCGACCATAAAAATATCCTTTGAATCATTTTATTTTTCTCAGCTATGAAGCTAGGGATGTTAAAGAGGGAAAGATATTAAAAATGGATGTTTTGTAAAGAAGCTTTCAAAATTTGTAAATTCCTTGCATAGCTTAACAACTTTCCTTTCTACCCACCTAGTTTATTTTGGATCTTTTCAATAATATGATTCCAATAGTTACTATGAGGTTTTATGGAAATTTGAGGAAGACCAAGGAAGGTGGTTGGCATATAAACTTCATGGCAACCAATAATTTTTATAACTATCTCTTTTATTTCCTGGGTAGTATTGAAGAAATATATCTTTCTTTTTTGATGATTGATATATTGGCTCAACACTCTAGCATATTTATCCAAGATATCTTTCCACTTTCTAGCTTCCAGAATTGAAGCCTCCCCTAAAAGGATATTGTCTTCCAAAAATTGTTGGTGAGATTTCAAAGGAATGGAGGAAGAAACTTTGAACCCTTTCAACTTATTATTTATAAGTTGTTTCTGAATATTTCATCCCACTAATTCCACCACAATAAAAAAATCTAAGGAGAAAAAGGATCACCCTATCTCAAAACTCTACCACAAGAGAAGAAGCCTTTATGCACCCCATTAACCAAGACCAAGTACTTAGGAGTAGTAACACAAGATATTATTAAGTTAAATTTTCCCTTGAAGCAATTTTTTTTAACACATCAAATAGGAAATCCCACGAGACACGATCATAGGCCTTGGAGATATCAAGTTTCAGAACCATACCTTTCTTCTTTCTTAGGTCCATAGAATGTAGCACCTCATGAGTGTAAATTTCAGCATCCAAGATATGTCTTCCTTGAACAAATCCCTTCTGATTAACAACTATCATTTTATTTAGAACCAACTTCAATCTATTGAACATTATCTTAGAGAATATCTTATAAGTAGTATTGCACAAACTGATTGGTTTGAAATCATTCATAGATGAAGCTTCTTCATATTTAGGGATGAGCGCTATAAAAGTAGCATTTAGTTTATTTAGAAGTCTACTAGATCTGAAGAAATCTCTATCTCAACATTAAAATAATCAGTTGAAACAATATCTTAAAATTACTAGAAGAAACTATGAGGAAATCTATCATGCCTTAGGGCCTTATAAGCACCAAAGGAGAAAACTGCCTCTTTTACTTCTTGGAGATAAATAGCTTTAGAAATATCTTTCAAATCTTGCTTTGAAATGAATTGTGGAATCACCTGTAGAACATCTTCTAGATCATCCTTATCAATCTCAATCAATTGTTGGAAGTTTGAAAAGAAAGACACCACATCATTAACAATTTCATCCTCCCCATACAGACTTAGCCCATTTCTAGATTTTTAGAGATCTAATCTTGTTTTTGCACCTATATTTTAGGGTAGATTGATGATTTATTTTGTATTTATATCACCTTCAATCAACCATTTTATTCTCTATTTATGTTTCTAAAAATCCTCTTCTTTTTATTTATTTTAAACCATTGAAACCTTAAGTCCCTTTCTTGATTATAGTTATTTTCATCGATATTACCCATCTCCACCAGATCCTCAATCTCCTTGATTTTTAAACTTAACTATTTTTTGTTGTTGTGAATATGTTCCCAAGAAATTATTAGTTCCATCCCTTAACACTATCTTTAAGTTTCTATAGTTTTTGAGCTAAATAGAACATGGGAGTACCACTACAAGGAGCATTCCACCAACCTTCAACAAGGGTTTTGAAGTCTGGATGGTGAGACCACATTATTTCATACATGAATGGAATGGGTACTTTCACCACTTTATCATCCCACTCAAGAAGGAGAACACTATGATATGAGCTAGATCTTGGAAGAGCAGTGAGGGAGAGGTCTTGTAAAATGTTCCAATTTGAAGAGATAAGGAAATGGTCAAGTTTCACTTGTACTAAATGATTACCCTACCATCTATTAGACCAGGTAAAAAGTGACCCATTCAAAGGGATATCCAGTAGACACATTGAGTTGATGAAGCCCGCCAAATCCAACATAATATCTCAGAAGTCCATAAGTCCTCCAAACTTTTATGAAGGAAACAATGCAGAGTTAAATCCCCCACCCAAAAACTAAAACTCCTTTATATTGCTCATAATTCCTTCAAGCATATTCCAAATATTTAGTCTATCTAGGGAAGAATTAGGGCCATAATTATTAACCAGATTCCATTTAATAGAATTACAAACATCTTCCATTGAAACCATCAAACAATTTTTGGTACAAAAACCCAACACACTAGATAGTCTAGTTGGATTCCAACAAGTCTCTATTCCCCCCAAAGCTCCTTCAACATCACTAACCTTAACTTTAGCACTATTCCAAAGACATTTGATCATTTTTCCAAAAATCTCTTTTATATTTTCATTTCTTATATTAGAGTAACATCTAGTTTCACAACCACCAAGTAGGCTTTTAACAAAAAATTTTCATAGGGGACTGTTAGAACCCAAAAATTCTATAAAAAATCCTAAGTTTCTCTCCATTTTAATCCATCATTTTCATATATTTTCATGAAAAATAATTCACTACATTTTAAAATATGCTTACAACCTTTACCGCTACCTTTATACTCATTTTTTATATCACTTACCGCTTTACCGCGACCTCCCACAATGGACTCAAGGTATAGCAGTGGCGTCTAAGGAGTAGGCACTTTGTGTTTACTGCCATACCACGGGTGGTCAATTTATTGACCACAGTATCACGGTGGCGGTGAGTTGACAATAGTTAGCAGGGAAGCGGCAGTGTGCAAGATGGTTATCGTGCAACCATGTGCAGTCAGCATAGTCACCGCGGTATAGCAGTAACAGTCAAGGAGTGGTTTGCAAGGAGATACCGTGGTACCGTAGCCATCAAAGAAGGTTACCACAGTAAGCCGGTGAATGAGAGGTAAATAGTGAAGCGGCTACCGTAGTACCGCTAGCGGTCAAGCCAGTGACCGCAGTAGCACGATGGATAAAGATAGGCAGATAGTTAACAATGGGGAGAACGGTTAGCGGTTTGAAGAATGGCCACCGCAGTACTGCAGGAGGGTAAGGAGGAGACTATGGTGGTGGCAGTAAGAGAAGATGGAAGCCATGACAGTTAGTGGTGGGACCCGTCAAAGTTAAAGTGATAAAAGAAATAAAGAAATGCACAGAGCGATTGAAATGTCAAAGCAAAATCAAAGGCGAGCAAAGTATTAAATTAAAATCAAATGTCGATATATGTAGAGATATTTTATTTTTCTAACAAGGCAATTAAATTAGATATTTTATTAAGGAATGTAAGCAGTTGCAGCTGAAAATGAAGGGTCATGACCCTTGAGATGTATTGTATAAATGATTTGAAAAAATCAGTAAAAAGAGGAGGGGGGAGTTACAGTTAGAATTTTCCCGAGAAGGGATTGGGGGAATGCATAAAATGCATAGATCTTTCTTGAAACAGAGCAATGGAGATTAATGTTTCTAACTCATGAAAACCTTCCTGTTTTAATTGTTGTGTTGCAATAATATATATTTCTTATCTAAATTGTCTCCAATTTGAAGTCCTTTGTTATTTAAATCAATATATCAAGCATATGTTTGATTTATCAAGGTGTATTTTATCTCTTTGTGTGATTTTCATTTGTTGGTGTCTGCAAGTCAGAATTAAATTCCTTCAAGTAAGTCATAGTAACTTAGGATTTCTTTTGGATTGTTGAAGTATAATTTGGTAAGAAAACATTCCAGCCTCATTTATGCAAGTCATAAATAAATGAAGTTTTATGCTAGTCATATAGTTTCATTTTTTGAAGTGCCTAACAATTTGAATTAAGACAGAGAGGGAAAACACATAATTCATAGTATTTGACTTCATTGCCCATGTGGATAGAAGGCATTGATCTGCCTCAACCCAGAGATCAGATTTCATACAATTAATATTTTCAAATCCTTTCATTTGTGTAGTAGGAGTAGGGGTATTTTTAGTGTTTATGTCTATCCACTTCCCTTTTCCATTGTGGATAGATTGTTGCATCAAGAAACACATTTCAAAATCTGCATCACTTTCATAGGTACACCCGCCTAGGTCTTGTAGAGCCTGAAGAATAGAAGGTTCAATTTCATCAATTGGCCTTGTACATTGGCCAAAAGCATTGTGAGAGCTTGGAAACATCTCGTGGTTCAAACTTGCATTTTTGAGACCCAACAGTTTGGTGACTCTGCTGGGGAGTTACTCAGAAAAATTTCTAGCCTTTCCATTTATAGAGTCAACAAAGTTTTACAATTTCTTTGGAGATTCCGCTGGGGAAAACCAAAGCAATCCATTTCATTTTCCTACTTTTGGAAAAGTAGGTGGTGACTCTATTTTAGATTTGATAAATAATGCATGGATATTGTGGAACAATCATGTTTTTTCAAGATGTCAGAAGAAGAGAGAAGACAACAATCAATAAGAAAATTGAAGGAATTGAGACAACAAATGCTACAAGTAAACCAAAAATTGCTATAATTGGGAGTTAGAAGTGTTGCAGATACATCACTGAATGGGTCATCATACAGTGAGAATGAAGACACAAGTGCCAAGAGATCTTGGACACCACAAGTGCCCTATAATGCAACTGAGGAAAACTCTAGAAAAAAAGGTAATGTACTCTATTCATAGAAAAATACTTTTGATGAGTATATTCAAATTAAAGAGAGAGGCAAAAATCTTGTGGATTTTTTTTTGATATAAGGAGATATAAGGGAGAATCTATGATTTTTTTATACAACAGGATGGTAGATGTCGGTGTGCAATTACCTCCTCATTTTAGGCCCACAAGACCCACATTTGTTGCACAATTTTTGAGAGCATTAGAACCTGAATTAATTTATTGGTCGTAGTCATTAAAACAACAAGCCTTTGATGTAGCAAATAAATTTATTGATTCCATGCTTGGGACAAAGTATGTGGATACTACCAACAGTGCATTAGAGGATACATTAGAAAATGATATCATGTTGTTTGACAATGAAGATGTGGAGAGTTTCTCTTGCACAACAGATTGTGAGTCAAATTGTGAAGATGAAATAGTGGATGTTGATCTTCAACAGGATGATTTTTGCAGTTATTATGAAGATCAAGAAGAGGTCGGAGACATGGTTGAAGATATGGAAGCAGAGACCTATACACTCAGCAGTGAGCAAGTTTCAGATTTGTTAACTCTGGAATACCAGAAGTATGCACATGAAGATGATTCCAAAGTTTTGGTTCCAACCTACATTTGTTTTGACAATGAAAGTAATAACTCATATGACTCCATGTGCATCTCTCACATTGATGAGGAATTCTTTGAAGCTGATAAAAAATCCTTGTCGGTCCAAGAAGAGGTATGTGATTTGAATGATTATTGCCTTCAAGAAAAGAATGTTGGTTTGCATGTTATTGATGATGAGTGTTCAACAATAGTTGATTCAAGCATGTGTGAGGCTGATTGTCTGGATCAAGAGTATGTGTCAATGAAAATTGATGATGGAAAATAATTGGAAAGTATTTTTGATTTGATTGTGTCAAAAGGTGTTGATGAGACAAAAAAATTTGGTTGGCATAAGGAGTATTCAAATTTTTAGGTCCCAGTGCAGTTGCAGGCACATTCAACAACATATGATAGTGAGCATGCCTTTGATTTTTTTTTTGAATTTGGGTACACTTTGTATGTTGAAGATAATAAATATTTTTCATATGATAATGAGAATGATGAAATGCAGAGTAGTCGAATGAGTGTGAATCAGGTTGAATGCAATGATTTCTTGAATGTTTTCAATGGAAGTATATGTTGTAGGGCAGGTGGAATGGACAATTTTAAAAGAAACCTGATGAGCTCTAAACAAAATAAGGTCTATGACAGAGGAAAGGGCAAGTTTTTCTTTTCGGGTGGCCTGGGGCCATCCTTATGGTTTGATTTTTGAACCATAGTAGGTACAAAGGATTAAGGATTGCCTATGCATGGAGAATTCTCAGCAATGCCTCTTTAAAAATTCTCTTCCATGCATAGTAGCTTAGGTTTTTCCATTCTCCATTTGCTCCATCTTTCATATCATTAATCTGTTTGTTCCCTCCATCTACCATGGCTTTCATTTTTCATCATTTTCTTGGTCTGCAAATCACTCATCCCCAACATGAGCCACTATTAGAACCCAAAAATTATATAAAAAATCCTAAGTTTTCCTCCATTTTAATCCATCATTTTCATATCTTTTCATAAAAAAATATTCTCTACCTTTTAAAATATTCTTACAACCTTTACCACTTCCTTTATATTCATTTTTATATCACTTACTGCTTTACCGTAACCTCCCACAATGGGCTCGCGGTATAGCAGTGGCGGCTAAGGAGTAGGCACTATATGTTTACCGCCATACCGTGCGCGGTCAATTTATTGACTACAGTATCGTGGTGGCGGTGAGTTGACAATAGTCAGCAGGGAAGCCACGGTGTGCAAGATGGTTACCGCGTAATCGCGCACAGTCAACATAGTCACCACAGTATAGCGGTAGCAATCAAGTAGCAGTTAGCAAGGAGATACTACAGTACCGTAACCATCAAATCAGGTAACCGCGATAAGGTGGTGAATGGGAGGTAAACAACGAAGTGACTATCATAGTACCACTGGTGGTCAAGCCAGTGACCGCGGTAGCACGGTGGATAAGGATAGGCGGTGAGTTAACAACGGGGAGAATGGTTATCGGTTTGAAGAACGGCCACTGTAGTACCGTGGGAGGGTAAGGAGGAGACCGTGGTGGTGGTAGTAAGAGAAGATGGAAGCTGTGATAGTCAGTGGTGGGACCCGTCAAAGTCAAAGCGATAAAAGAAATAAAGAAATACACGGAGCGATTGAAATGTCAAAGAAAAATCAAAGGCGGGCAAAGTATTAAATTAAAATCAAATGCCAAACTATGTAAAGATATTTGATTTTGCCGACAAGGCAATTAAATTAGATATTTTATTAAGGAATGTAAGTGGTTGCAGCTGAAAATGAAGGGTCATGACCCTTGAAATGTATTGTGTAAATGATTTGAAAAAATCAGTAAAAAGAGGAGGGGGGAGTTACAGTTAGAATTTTCCCAAGAAGGGACTGGGGGAATGCAAAAAAAGCACAGATCTTTCTTGAAACAGAGCAATGGAGATTAATGTTTCTAAATCATGAAAACCTTCATGTTTTCAATTGTTGTGTTGCAATAATATATATTTTATTATCTATATTGTCTCCAATTTGAAGTCCTTTGTTATTTAAATCAATATATCAAGCATATGTTTGATTTATCAAGGTGTATTTTATCTCTTTGTGTGATTTTCATTTGTTGTTGTCTGCAAGTCAAAATTAAATTCCTTCAAGTAAGCCACAATAACTTAGGATTTCTTTTGGATTATTGAAGTAGAATTTGGTAAGAAAACATTCCAGCCTCATTTATGCAAGTCATAAATAAATGAACTTTTATGCCAATCATATAGTTTCATTTTTTGAAGTGCCTAACAATTTGAATTAAGACAGAGAGGGAAAACACATAATTAATAGTATTTGACTCCATTTCCCATGTGGATAGAAGGCACTAATCTGCCTCAACCCAGAGATCAGATTTCATACAATTAATATTTTCAAATCCTTTCATTTGTGTAGTAGGAGTAGGGGCAGTTTGAGTGTTTATGTCTATCCACTTCCCTTTTCCATTGTGGATAGATTGTTCCATTAGGAAACACATTTCAAAATATGCATCACTTTCATAGGTATACCTGCCTAGGTCTTGCAAAGCCTAAAGAGTAGAATGTTCAATTGCATCAATTGGCCTTGTACATTGGCCAAAAGCGTTGTGAGAGCTTGGCAACCTCTCGTGGTTCAAACTTTCATTTTTGAGACCCAACATGGACATTAAGTCCTCTAATACTCCATGACATGAGACACATTGGAAATAGAGAGTAGCAATATCACCTTGATACTACTAGAACATGGGGACATCCCCCCTACTTCTTTCTAGTTTTGTTTCCTACAAGGGAGTCAATAGTTCTCTATTTTCCTGAAGCAACATCCCTTGCAGTATCTTTTTTTCTTGTTTCTTTTAACAATGTTCTACCCACTTTATTACATCCTCCCATATTTGGCTTCTTCGTCTTTCATGAGTATGTATTTACTTGGTTCTAATAATCATCCTCCACACCATATTTTTAGGGTGGAGATGGTATCTTAAAACTCTTTTCATCTTCAATAATTTTATTCTTTTCTTGTTTAGCATCTAGCATTTGACCCATCTCCTGATCAAGAACAACCAAACAATTCTTAGGGGAGGACACCAATTCCTAAACCTTCTAAGTATCTATCTCTCCTTCTTCTAGGTTTTCTATATTTTCTTTCTAAAGTACTAAATCTACACCATCCATTTCTTATGACAAATTCTACATACTATTTAACACAAGTTTTTTGTCAAGCATTTTAGTAACACATCAAGGATTCAAATTAGTCACACTAGAAGGGGTAAAGGATTCCTTTCAACCACTGGATTTAGGACAACCATTTCTATTTTTTTAGGAAGGGCATTCCCCTCCAAGGACAACACCTTGTCCTAGGCAGAGTTATCCTAAGAAGACACTATCTCCTTATGAGGAAACAACAAACCAAAATATGAGCAAGGAGTGGTAGGTTCCTTCAATAAAGCCTTAGGAGGAACATTTTTAGTGGGAGAGTTAAGAAACAACCCTTGTTGGTTATTCTTTAGTTCCAAAGGAATATTTTTATAGACATCTTGCAAGTGGCCAAACTTATTACAACCCTCACAATAAACCTTGACATTTTCATATTCATGAGGTTGAGCCCATCTGCCAAAATTTTATTTAAGGGTCACCATGATTGGGAGGATTGTGTTGAGTGCTAAATTCAAACAAATTATAACATAGAAAATTAGTGACTTAAGTTGGGTACCAAAGTAATCAACAATTCCTTTAAAAACATTTTGGTTCCAAAATTCCAAAGGCAAACTTTGGAGCTTAACCCAGATTGGAGCTACCTTACCAAGGTACATCGAGCCATCAAACCCTAGCTTCCACTAGTACTCAGAGACATAATATTCTTAAATCTTCTATCAAAGGCCCACATGCCTCCTGTAAGAACTTTGATTGTATCTTTAAGGAAAACAAAGCTATAAAAAAAACCCTTTAGGCATAACACAAATAGAGACACTACCCTTGAGATTCCAAGTTTTAGAGGCCCACTTTCATACCTAATTGATATTTGGGTGGGACACAAATAATTTCCCTTATAGGGAAAGCTTCAAGCCCTCAATAGCCTCATCTAGGAGCACATCAAGGAAATCTACTTCATCACCTTCCACAATAAATAAAGAATAAACAAAATTTGGTGAAGTATTTTTCAAAACCTTTTCAACAACCAACTTATCCATGTAGGAAACTTGGTCCTCCCTAGCCAGAAAAGCATCTTTATTCAAGGATTTTGAAACAAGAGATTTAACACATATAATTTTAAAACACCCTATAGGTGAGGAAGAGGAGGCATATCTGCCATGTCGGATCATCAGGAATCATAGACAACATGGAAATTTGAAAATTGTAGGTGCACATGCAAATGAAAAACTGTATCTTAGCATATAGTTGATGATCTTGACATAGTATTATATGTTATATATATAATATATAATATTATTTATATTATATTATATATAATATATATTTAATATTATATTTTTTATATATAATAATATATAAATTTTAATGTGAAGGGAAAATATGTATTTGTCAATAATAGATATATGTTAACTAATAACCGATATCTGTTACTTAAAGCTCAGAACAAACCACACATGACTTCGTAGAAGAATGGTGCCAAAAACGAATATGTGTTATATCAAAATTAAAAATTCTATAGTATATTGAATTTTATATTATATAATATACATATTATATGATATATACAATATATATTACATATTATTATTATTTTTAATATATATTATATATTATATTTATAATGTATTTTAATTTTCCTCCTATATTGTATTTATATAGATTATATTATTATATATATTGTATTATGTTCTTTAGTTTCTCCCTCCCTCCCTATCTAGATAAATCTCTCTATCTCTCTCCTTCACTCTCTCTCAAGTCTCTCCCTCCCTTAGTCCCTCCCACCCTACCTATACAAATCACTCTATCACTCCAACCCCCTCTCAGGTCTCTTCCTCTTTCTCAAGTCTCTTCCTCTCAAGTCTCTCTCTCTCACTCCAACACCCTCGCAGGTATCTCTTGTGTCACTCTCTCATTTCCTTCCCTCTATCCCTACCACCCCCTCTCTCTCATGTCTCCCTCTCCATCTATCCCTCATACCCTCTCTCTCTTAGGTATTTCACTACCTTTATTCCTCCCACCATCTCTCTCTCTTTGGTTTCTCCCTCCCCCTACCTAGATAACCTTCCATCTCTCTCCATCCCTCTCTCTCATGTATCTCCCTCTCAAGTCTCTATCTCTCTATCTCTCAAGTCTCCCTCTCCCTCTTTGATCTCCCTCCCTCTATTCCTCACACCCCCTCTCATGCCAATCCCTTAATTTATCCCTCCTACCCTCTCTCTTAAGTATCTCGTTCCCTCTATCCCTCCCACCCCCTCTCCCTCATCTATCTCCCTCCATCTATCCCTCCTAGCCCCTCTCTCTTAGATATCTCACTCCCTTTATCCCTCCCACCCCCCTCTCTCTCATTTCTCAGTTCCTCCATACCTAACTAACTCTCTCTATCTCTCCCTCTCAGTTCCCTCTCTTTGGTTTCTCCCTCCATCCCTACCTAGATAACTCTCTCTACTTCTCTCCTTCTCTCTCAAGTCTCTCATTCTCAAGTCTTTCTCTCTCTCTTCGTTTCAAGTTGCTCTCTATCTCTCCCTCCCATATCTCTTTATCTTGTTGGAAATGAGATTTTTGGAAGGTGGGTTGCATCAATTTTTTGTCATTGATGTCAACATAGTACCAAATATATGAGAGGCATCTACCAAAATTTATTCCCTATTAAAAATATTCTTTATCAATGAACTAGTGTGCTAGTTTTTGTGTTGAGATTCTACTACAAGATAAGCTATAACTTTGATATATTAGCTATGCCATTATGATTCACTCAGAAAACTATATTCAGGATCTTGAGAAGTTTTGTGTTGGGAGCAATAAGTTATCAATGACAAATTTTAACTCTATACACTATAGTTGATTGACAGTTTTAAGCTTTTATGTTTGTGGTCCGGTCTTGGCTGACCTAACACGTATTACGTATTAAAATGATTGAATCTATCTTGTGGATGTTTTGTATAGATCCTAGCCGAATTAATATAATTATTCCAGCACGAGTTCTCTTTGATTTTTTTTCGTTCATCTGAGTAGGGTGACCTAATTGATGAAAGACATTTACATACATACATATATATATATATATATATATATATGAGACTCTCTAGAGAAGATGAAAAATAGAGAGGTGAATGAGCAATGCGAGTGTAAATGTATGATGTGAGCCTAAATGACTTATCAGTTGATGACCCGAACAAAATTATTGAGAGACTATTGGGAGAAGAAGTACTAGTTATACTGAGCTTCATTTGAAACTAGGTTATACACAAGGAAGGTGTATTCCATCAGTTCACACTTTTCTTAATGAGCCATAACTTTTATATTCTGGCAATAAGCCATCTTTTGTATCTCTAGGCTTTATCCTTGTGGACAATTTGTCCTGATAGTGAGTCCTTTTATTGGCAATGAGCCCTAGGTAGTGAGACTTTTTATAGTTGATTTTGATATTCTCTATATTATGAGTTAATCTTCACCATATTTTTTCCCTAATTGGGTTTTCCATGTAAATTTGGTGTTACTATGTTTTGTGATGGATTTTAGGTTCTAGATTTTTACTTAATGTTTAATCATTTAAGATATGTTAAGGTTTTTCTTCGGTAAAAGATTTTGAAATTTGGTGACAACTGATTCAACCCCCCTCTTATTTGTTTAGTTCAACAATTGGTATCAAAGCTCGATCCTTTGGAATGAGTTTAAAAGCTTGAAGGAGATCTTGGTAGGTTGAAAAAAATGGTGAAGAGATCTGACTTGGATGAAGAATTAAGAAAATAGACTACAATGTCTAATAATGAATATCTGAAATAAAATGTCAAGCAAGTAGATGAGTGCATTAAAAAACTAAGGAAATAGATATGGAAGTTCAAGTTGAAACATAAAGAATTTAACCATGAACCAAAGGAAGCAAAGGAGACTGTTGAGAATCTAAGAATGAAACTTGAAGAAAGAAAAAAGGTGGAAGAGAATCTAAAATTGGCAATTGAACAAAGCAAGATAGATGAAAGATTCCTGATAAAGATTATCAATCAGAAGACAAAAAAATGTGATAAGCTTGAATAAGAAGTAGTAACCCTAAGAGAAAATATGGAAAAAGTGAAATCTCATGAATAATGGTTCAAGAAAAGTTCTACAATGCTTGATGAGTTGATTTCATCTCAAAAAATTGAAAAAGATAAAGGTTCTCTAGGACTTGAAGAAGGACAAAGCTCAAAGACTAAACCAATTTTCAAAAAAGTGGACAATCAAAGGAAATTTCAAGGCAATACTTATCAACACAAAAATTGAAGGAACAATACCAGAATAATTCCCATCCGACAACCTAATGCTCAAACATACCCATCTTTAAATGATTTTTGTTTCTCATGCAGTAAATTTGGACATGAAGGAACACAAAGACCATTGAGAGGGGGGTGAATCAGTGGGTGGTAATTTTTAACTTTCTAAGAAATGTAACAAACTATAGTGAAAGCATAAACTAAGAACTAGAGAAAGGAAATCAAACCAAACTCACAAAAAACATCCACAAAATATGATATACGAGGAAAACCCAAGATGGGAAAAACCTTAGTGAGAATAGCCATTAGAGACTACTACTCTAATGTAGCCTCACAGTGAAAATGATGCTTGATTACAATTTATGGGAACCAACCCAATGGAACACCAATTCTAGGTTTATGAGCAACCACTTGATGAACGTACAATGAGATATTTCTATTTACAGTTTGAATATCATGTTACAAATGAATTTTTGTAACTCAAACAAATTACTACACTTGAAAGTCTTTATTGTTTTTTCTATAAACAACTTTCAACATTTAATTATCAACACACTCTACAAGTATTCTTGCACTAACACTACAAGAATCTATGATCTGCACCCACATAATAAGTCTTTACAAAACTAACACATGCCTTCACATGCTTCTATAGAAATAAACCATTCAACATTCAGAAATGCATACTCTATTTTTATAGAGTTATCTTCTCTCTTTTCAAACCTCTCTACCTCCACTTGTACCCTCACTCCTCAAAGGTTAAAAAATTATATTCAACAACACAACAATGAAAAAATATTTGTTTTATATATCTTACTCCTATAGCACAAGAAATTTTTTTAGCCCTAATCTTTAAACAAATATTTTTGTAACTTTCTATCAGTAACCTTCTAACCTTCCCATAACAACTTTCTGCAGATTTATGATATATTCCTATAGCATCATATGAGATGACTTATCTTTTTCATTACAACTTTTGCATCTACTCTAAAATTATTTAATAGTTTTCTATTTTATATTTTTGTAGAACATTAAAGAAATCCTAAATCTTATTCTCTTCCAATTATTCCATCTACAAGTATTTAATAATCTTCTTGAGCAACTAAGAAATTTGATGCTGCTACTTCTTTTTAGACTGGATTCCATGAATTTAAAATGCTTTTTCTTATTTTAAACAAAAAAATATCAAATTTCTTTTGCCTCGATTTGCCCAGTTGAATAACAACTCACAATCTGATATCAAATCTATAATAAGTAGAAAACCTTATCTAGGGCATCACCAAATTTTGCAAGAGATATGTAAACTAAACATAAAGATTATTAAATCTTTTCACGAGGTGAAACTACAGAGACTTCACCACCAAGCAAAGAATCAATAGAAAAATATGATTTTATTCAAACCATAATGACCACCAATGTAACTAGAAGATAGAAGAAAACATAATTATAAAACCTAAAGCTTGGTGCACTTAATAAATGCAAATCTAATGTGCATCAAGCGAGTAAAAACTCCTTGCTGAATAGAAGATAAGACAAAACAAAAACTCTTATGTGTCGAATTAGGGTAAAAGCGCCATACCTCCCATGAAGGAAAAAAAACATCAAAAATCCTTTTGTAGTCCTCAAATCTGCACGTTATCCTTTTGTTGTAATAACATCTGAGTGACGAAATAAGTAAAACCAATCTCCTATAGCCATGCACAACAAAATACCATGCATACAAAAACCATAGCAAATAAAGAATGAGTTAATCGAACAAACTTCCACATAATCACAAAGTTGTCATTCTTCCACAAATGTTGTTAAGGTTCAGTCATTGTGAAGCTCATGTTGCTATGCAGTCATCTTCCTATCACATGAACTACACACTACTATAGCTGCAAATTGTGAGGTTCATGTAGCTATGCTTGTTCCTATAGCTACATACAAACCATTGTATACCATGAGTTGACATCAATGGAAATCTAATGCTAACCAACAAAACTCAATACCAACAATATCTATGCTTGTTCCTTTAGATGCATACAAACCATTGTATACCATGAGTTGATATCAATGGAAATATAATGCTAACCAACAACACTCATTTCTAAAAATCTCCCCCTTTGGCATTGATGTCAACCAATCGATTGTTATGCTACCAACTAAAGTTTTAGCCCCTTCATCCAGATAAACTGAAGTTGTATACCATGAGTTGACACTTTCTCTCCCTTTGGAAACAATGGAAAATGTTTTCATAGAAACCATTTGCCCCCTTTGGCATAAAACTAAAATTACATCAGACTGAAAACACCATTTTTAGATTTCTCCCCTTGTCATGATCAGAACAAGGGTTAGATCTACACTATCCAAATGGTAAGACATGTTCCAATATGAAGGACAACAATAATCTTCAGAAATAATCATGGACATTAGAAACTACTATTAGAATTAGCAAGGGTATGACATGAGTAACAACCATCTCTGCTTGAAGAACCATTTCTCTTGGAACTTCAAACTTGACACTTCTACCTCCTTGGAGTAGAACAAATTCAGGGATATAATATGAAGTTGAATAAGCTCCCCCTGAATCATAAACTTTGTGATCTAAATAAGTGTTAGAAGAGGGAGATACAATTGCCAACCTCACTCTAAAATACTCAAATGTCTCTTTGGGCAATGGTTTGGTAAGAATATCATCTATTTTCTTACCAGTATTCACATATTCAAGTTGAACTTATTTTTCACTCACTTTCTCTCTCAAGAAATGGTACTCAATGGCTATGTGTTTGGTTCTTGAGTGCATGACATAAATTTATTGCACTAAAGAAATGGTACTCAATGGCTATGTGTTTGGTTTTTGAGTGCATGACATAAATTGATTGCACTTGAATTATCACACATAATGGAAATAGGTTTTGAATATTCTACCTAAATATCTTTTAGAGTTTGTTTCATCTAGAGAACTTGAGAGCAACATGAGGCAACCACTATGCATTATGCTTCAGTTGTAGACAACAAAATAGATTCTTTCTTTTTACTATTCCAAGAGACCAATCTACCACTAAGGAAGAAAGAACCTCCATTCGTGCTCTTCCTATCATCTATGCACCCAACCCAATCTACATTTGTGTAAGCTTGCAATGTGAATTCATCATGTTTAGCATACCATAAACCATAGATCAAACTACATTGCAAATATCTGAAAATTATTCTTACAACATTAAAATGAGATTGTCTTAGAGAAGATTGAAATCTAGCTACCATACATTCAACTTGTACAATATCTGATCTAGAGGTAGTAAGATACAATATACTTCCAATCATGGATCTAAACATGGTTTGATCAACATCAAGGGAATCATCATTCTTGGACAACTTCTATCTTGTCACCATAGGTGTACTAATAGGCTTACAATCATCCATTTGAAACCTTTGCAACATATTTTTAGCATACTTGGTTTGTGAAATAAAAATTCCTTTGTCTAATTGTTGTATTTGATCAGAAAATTTCTTGCACAAATTATCATGACTTCCAACAAATATGATATCATCTACATAAACAATAACTATAATCATATGGTTACCTTCCATTTTGGTGTATAGATTTTTTTCAACACATCCTTTCTTGAAATCTTGTTGATACAAATAGTTGTTCAATCTAGAGTACCATGCTCTAGGTGCTTGTTTTAACCCATATAATGCTTTTCTCAATCTATATACATAATCACCTTGTTCAAGTGACTCAAACCCTTCAGGTTGTTCCATGTAAACTTCTTCCTCAAGATTACCATTTAAGAATGCGAACTTAACATCCATTCGATAAAATTTGTAGTTCTTATATGTTGAGAATGTTGTGAACATTCTAATAGACTCTAGTCATGCAACTAGGGAAAATGTTTCCTCAAAATCTATGCCCTCAACTTGTGATTATCTCTTGCATACTAGTCTATCTTTATTTCTTATCACTTTACCTTCTTCATTTACTTTGTTCTGTAGACCCATTTTGTGCCAATAATGTTCTTATCGGCTAGCTTTGGAACTAAATCATATGTTGTGTTTCTTTCAATACATTGTAGCTCCTCGTTCATATCCTTTATCCAATCTTCACTCTTGTTGGCCTCATTGTAATTATTTGGTTCTATTTCAGTTAGAAGACACAAGTTGACTTCCTCACCATTTCCAACATGTCTTCTTCTAGTTTGTACACCAAGACCTTTGCTTCCTATAATCTGATTTTCAGGGTGGTACTTATGAACATAATTCCTTGGGGATTTATTTGGAGTTTTTCCAACTACATCTTCATTTTTGGATTTCTCTTCACCTTCATCGTGATGTTCTTCAATTCAATTTTCTAAATTTTTCCTTGACTGTAGAAAATCTTCATGTATTCTCACATGTACACACTAAACTACTCTCTTGAGGCATTTGTTGAGACACATATATGCATTACTATGAGTTGAGTGTCCTAAGAATATCCCATAATCACATCTTGCATCAAAGCTACCAAGCCCATCATCATCTTTCTTAATGAAACACTTACTACCAAAAACTTTGAAGTATTTGAGAGAAGGTTTCATACTATACCATAGCTCATAATGTGTGCTTTTGTTGTGCACTCTTAGTTGGGCCCTATTGAGTGTGTATACTGATGTATGAACAACCTCTTTCCAAAAAACATCTCATAGATTAGACTCATTAAGCATAGTTCTTGCCATTTATTTCACACTCCTATTCTTCCTCTCAAAAACTCCATTTTGTTGAGGTGTTCGAGTAGTAGAGTATTGTCTTCTAATCCCATGTTGTTCACAATAGTATTCAAACTGATTTGATGTAAATTATCCACCATGGTTTGATCTTAAACATTTCAATTTGAAACCACTTTGTTTCTCAACCATTTTTTGAATACCTTGAATCTTTCAAATTCTTGTGATTTATCCTATAGGAAAGTTACCCAAGTCATCTTTTCCTAGTCATCAATCAACAACATAAAATATTTGTCACCATTTAAATATCTTGTCCTTGTTGGACCACATAAATTTGTATGTAGTAACTCAAGTGGCCTTGTGGTTGAGTACTCTTTAGTCTTGAAAATCACTTTGGTTTGCTTCCCTTTTTGGCATTCATCACAAATAATGTTTGTTGGCTTAGTTATCTTTGGCACATGTCTCACATAATTAACCTTTTGGTCTTACTTTGACAAGATTGTCAAAATTTATGTGTCCTATCCTCCTATGCCATAACCAACTCTCATCCATTTTTCCAACCATACATTGAGCTTCATGACATTCTCTCAAGTTGTATACATTTCCATCTATTCTTTTACCTTCAACAACTAATCTTCCATTGTTCGCTTTTTTTATTTGACATCCTTTGGAATCAAAATGAAAATCTATAACCGCTATCACACATTTGAATTACACTGAGTAAGTTATGTTTCAACCCTTCAACATAGTATACATCCTTTTTGAGTAGTTTCCCATAAATTATTAGGGTTCCTTTACCTTTTATCTTGATTGAGGAGTTATTTCAAAGCTTAATTGAACCACCATTCCAATCTTCTAATTTTTTGAATTTTTTCATGTCGCCAGTCATGTGGTTGGAGCAACCACTATCTATCACCCATATATTTTTCTTCTCTTTGTGTAATGTTGCTTGTGCTATCATTCTTGATTAAACTTTGTATTTACTCACCTGTTTTCATTCTTGTTTTGTTTTATTCTTCATTTCTATTACTTTTTGTTCATTTTTGTCCTTGAGAGCATCAACTATGTTCTTTTCATGTTTATTAGATCTTTCTCTATAAAAATTTGCAGTGTGTCCATAGTTATGAAAATAATAGGATTTTATATTTTCATTGAACATAGGAATGTTGAAGCCTTTATTAGTTTGACTTAAAATTTTATAGTCTACACTCCTATGTCCCATATTGCAATTGTTACACACTATATCCAAATCTCTCAAGGGTGCAAAAAAAAAATTCTTCTGAAATTTTGAGCTACTCTTCTCAAAAAAATTCATTTTATGAACTTATGACCATAAGCATTGCATCTAAAAAAATAACCATGGAATTTAGGGGTGTACCAATTATTATACCAAGAAATACCTCCAGTTATTTCCATAGCAGCAACAAATCTTCTCATCCTTGGGGCAGCAACATTAACATGTAGGATAGCAACGTTATTCTTTGGGGAAGCAACGTTTTCACATGTGGTATCATTAATGTTATCACTTGGGGCAGTGGGATTTTCACTTGTTGTAGTAGTGAAAACAATCTTCTTCTTGGGTTTTTCACCCATATTGGAGCTCTCACCATGTTCATAGCCAAAACCACTATAATATATATATTTTTTCTTCTTACCAAGTATATCATTTAGTGAATTAGTGTTGCTCTCAATTTTCATTCTTAACTTTAAATCTTCTTGGCAAGTTTCTAACTCTTTTCTTAGAGTTGTTACCTCTTGTTCGAATGCATGACATTCTTTTTTCTTTGCCTCAATTTCTGATTTCAAAACCTCACCCATTCTATGTGCTTCTTCCAATTGTGTTTTTAGAGTGACAATACTCTTTTCTAACTAGTCTTGTTCTTTTAATGCACTATTCTTGAATTTGGTATTCTCTTTGTTCAACCTTTTTAATTCACAAAGAGCACAAATCAACTATCCTTCAAGATTAACCTCAACATCATCTTTATCTTCCTCATCACTATCAACTATTTTTTAATTTTTAGATTGAGATTTATTTTTAATCATCTTGTCATTTAGAACTTCTTGTTCCATGAAGAGATTTATCTCTTTCTCATCTTCACTGGTGCCTTTAGTTGAATCACTTTCATCATCGGAGGTTTCACTTTCAACAGTGAGAAGACTTCTCTTCTTCTAAAATTTTTTCCTCTTGGATTTATAGAACTTCATTGGTTTGAACTTATTAATTTATTTAATGTTTTCTTCCTTCTTCTAATAAGGAAACTTAGCAAAAAAATTTCCAATCTTGCCACAATTAAAACACTTGAAGGGTAGCTTGTTCTTATAGTTTCCCAATCCTTTCTTTAGTTTCTTGACAAAATTTTCTTCAACATTGTCAGGTTCTTGATCAACGTTTGTTGCTGATTCTTTTCCTTTCTTCACTAAGTTGAAGGAAAATTCTCTTTTAGAAGGCTCAACACTCATAGTCCTTATTTCATAGGTAGATAATGAACCAAATTATTCATCCGTGGAGAAATTATTCAAGTCTCTAGCTTCTTCTATGGAAGAAACTTTAGTGTCATATATTTTTGTTAATTATGATCTTAGAACTTTCTTAACTATTACATTATCATAAATTTCTTCACCAAGCCCTCTTACAACATTAACAATCTCATCTACTCTTAGTAGGTAATCAACAATATTCACATCTTCCCTCATATTCAATCCTTCAAACTGAGCTCTGCGATTTTGTAACTTTGCTTCCTTCACATTCTCATCACCTTCATAAATCTTTCATAACTTATCCCAAGTTTGGCTTGCTGATTTGTAGTGCATAACTTTAATAAAATCAATATCAGACAATCCACTAAGAATAGAATTCTTGTCCTTGGAATTTTACTCATATTACTTTTTAGCACCAGGGATAGTTGGAAGAGTTTTGGGAACATTATAACCATTTTTGACAATCAACCACATATCACAACCTAGGGAGGACAAGTAGATTTCCATTCTTCTACTCCAGAAGGTGTAGTTAGTGCCATCAAACATAGGTACTTCACAGAAGAGGATTCATTCTTAGACATTGTGTTCACAAATTAGAATCTACCCAAGCTAGAGAAAGATTTCTAATAGGGAACCTAAGGCTATGATACCAATTAAAGGAACACAAAGACCACTGAGAGGGACGGTGAATTAGTGGGCTGCAATTTTTAACTTTCTAAGCAATGTAAAACTATAATTAAAGCATAAACTAATAGCTAGATAAAGGAAATCAAACCAAACTCACAAAAAGCATCCACAACACATTATATACGAGGAAAACCCAAGATGGGAAAAACCTCGGTGAGAATAGCTGCTAGAGACTATTGCTCTAATCTAGCCTCACAGTGAAAATGATGTTTGATTAAAATTTATGGGCACCAACCCAATGGAACAATAATTCCAATTTTATGAGAACCAAATAAAAGGAGCTTCTACACCTAATCTGAGCACCCACTCAGATGAGTATACACTGAGATATTTATATTTATAGTTTTAATATCATGTTACAAATGAATTTTTGTAACTCAAACCGATTTTTGCAGTTGAAATTCTTTATTGATTTTGTTGTAAACAACTTTCAGCCTTTAATCATCAGCACACTCTGCAAGTATTCTTGCACTAAAACTTCAAGAATGTATGATTTGCACCCACACAATAAGTCTCTACAAAACTAACACTTTCCTTCACACACTTCTACAGTAATAAACCATTCAACATTCATAAATGCATACTCTATTTTTATAGAGTTATCTTCTCTCTTTTCACAACTCTCTGCTCTCCACTCATACCCTCTCACTCCTCAAAGGTTACAACATTATATTCAACAACACAAAAATGAATAACTATCCTTTTTATATATCTTACTCTTGTAGCACAAGAAAATTTTGTAGCCCTAATCTTTAAACAAATATTTTTGGAACTTTTGTCAGTAACCTTCTGACCTTCCTATAGAAATTTTTTGTAGATTTTTTAATATATTCATGTAGCAGCATATCAGGCGACTTATCTCTTTTATTACAACTTCTACATTTGATCTAAAATTATTTAAGAGTTTTCTAATTTATATTTTTGGAGAACATTAAACAAAACCTAAATCTTATTCTCTTCCAGTTATTCCATCTACAAGTATTTAATGCTCTTCTTGAGAAACTAAGGGATTCAATGTTGCTACTTCTTTTTAGACTGTATGTCATGAATTTAAAATACCTTTTCTTATTTTAAACAAAAAATATTAGATTTATTTTGCCTCGATTTGTTGAGTCGAATAGTAGCTTACAATCTGATATCAAATTTGTAATAAGTAGAAAACCTTATCTAGGGCATCACCATATTCTGCAAGAGGTATGTAAACTAAACAAAAATATTATAAAATATTTTCATGAGGCACAAATACAAATACTTCACTGCAAAGCAAAAAATCAACAAAAGAATATGATTTTATTTGAAACATAATGGTCGTCGATGCAACTAGAAGATAGAGGAAACAATAATTATAAAAATTGAAGCTTTCTACACTTAATAAATGCAAATATAATGTGCATCGTACTGAGACAACCACCTTGTTGAATATAAAATAAGATAAAACAAAAACTCTGATGTGTCGACTTAGGGTAAAACCGCCATACCTCCCATTGAAGGAAAAAACATATCATAACTCCTTTTGTAGTCTTCAAAGCTACATGTTATCCTTTTGTTGTCATAACATATGAGCGATGATAGAGGTAAAACCAATCTCTTGCATCTGTGCACAAAAAAATATTGTGCATACAAAAATCCTAGCAAATAAAGAATGAGTTAATCATCCAAACTTTCACATAATCATAAAGTTGTCATTCTTCCACAAATTCTCTGCCACGTGTATGCCAAATTAATATTCTCTCATCAACCCAAGTTGCAACCTTTTCTTTTTGCATATTTAAATCTTGACCACTGTTGACTTTGATTTGAGGCTATTAAGGTGTGTTGCTATGAAGCTCCCATTTCTATGCAATCATCTTCTTGTCACATGAACGAAACACTACTATAGCTACAAACTATGAGGTTTCTGTAGCTATGATTGTTCCTATAGCTGCATACAAAACATTGTATACCATGAGTTGACATCAATGGAAATCTAATGCTAACCAAAAAATCTCAATGCCAACAATAGCTATGCTTGTTCCTATAGTTGCATACAAACCATTGTATACCATAAGTTGACACCTATGGAAATATAATGCTGACGAACAAAAATCAATGCCAAAATGACATAGATCAACAGATTGTAGAAGTAGGATGAACCATAATATAATGAGTCAAAATGTTGTATTCATTGTTGGGCAATGTTATGTTTGCAACAAGTTTGGACATAGAGCTACCGAGTGTAGAATCCAAATGATGATGAACATATTTAATACCAGTATAAGAATTCAATCTTTTCAAGGCCATTGTTGCATGTGCAATATCTTTGGACACAAGGCTAATTAGTGTAGGTCAAGGAAAAATGCGAATTTGTTTGATCAAGGATATATTATGTGGTATATTTGCACAAAATCAAGACATATCTCAAAATTTCATAGAAGAAAAGTTGGGAAGAACAAGAGGTCAAGCTTGTGAATAAGGTAGATTACGAAGAAATAAGGAAAGAGATGGAAAACAATTGGAGGAAGAAGGAAGAACCTAAAAACAAGGATGAATCAAATGACTCTATATCTGCATCCATTGTACATACCTCTTC
This sequence comes from Sequoiadendron giganteum, assembly GCA_007115665.2. Taxonomy (NCBI): domain Eukaryota; kingdom Viridiplantae; phylum Streptophyta; class Pinopsida; order Cupressales; family Cupressaceae; genus Sequoiadendron; species Sequoiadendron giganteum. The sequence goes on along the minus strand of CM021101.1, from coordinate 712,586,674 downwards.
CAGGACTGAACCTAGTAGTGTTTTTAGGCGGACCAGCCACATAAAAATCTAACAAGCCCTTGATATATGTGGTTTCATGTCATGTGATGTGAGTCTCCATTTTGAAGGCATTGGAGAAAATTCAAGTAGAAGAGATGCAAATCAGGAAAATTGTGAACTCTTCTTCGTTTAGAGTGTATTTTAGAGGTTGAAGAGAAATAAATTCAAAATTAGGGAAAAATCAGATGAATCCAAGAAATGAATCATAGCTTGGAGCAAAAGTTTGTGGAAATGAGTCTATTTTACTAGGTTCTAGTACAAAGGCTCCAACATCCAAAATTTGATCTAGTAGCTTCGGCTGAGGGGAAGGCACTAATAGAGTAAAGTATTAATGATGTCATAAGTGATAAATTATCTTTTTGCGATGAAACCCTAAAAGTGACAAGTTAAATAAGGAAGTTGAATGGTCATTTCTTTTTCACATTGTGAATTGGATAGGCTAAGGATTAAAGTGTAGCTAAGTGATAAGGAGTTAGGGTTGTTGGCCAACGAGCGAGTGTACAGAGAAAAAAATTGAAACAATGGAGTCAAAGGCAATGGTAGTATTTGATCTATACAACAACAGATTGCAAAATTTAAGTTACAAATTGATGAATTTAACCATGAAAAGATTTGAAATTTCAAAGGTTCCTTTTTTATTGAGAAAATACAAAAGGTCAAGAGTCTACGACACAGGGGTTTAGACATTTGGAGCGAATTCCCACAATTTATGGATTTAGACACTATTTAGTTTGTCCTAAGCGAAATCCAAGGTGATGATATGATCTTCGAAAAACCCTATGGGATTACAAAGGAAGCAATTGCATGAATTACATGGTTATGTAATGATGGGCCCATTCATGTGAAGAAGTTGGTGAAGAAAAAAGAGGTCGAAGCCCTAACTGGAGTTACAGGAGACCAAAGGGTGCTTCAAATTCATACTATAGTCAACCCCGTGATAAGGTATGTGTCATATGGAATTTCATATAAGATTTATTTTAAAAATAGGGAAGTCTCTATTTTGGCAATTATTGTTTACATTACACATCAAATGATTGAAAAGAATGGGGATTTTGAATTGTGTGAATTATTGATAAGAAAATTAATGGAGAACATTACCATGACAAAGAATGGCAATTACCCTTTTCATTTTGGATCTCTAATTATGTGTTTGATGATGTATTTTTTAAATTTGTTACCATTGAAAGATAATTTTGTGTAGAAATCAGCTATATTGGTTGGGAAGAAAACTATTGATACCTAGAATGTCTAGTAGAGAAGGAAAATATTTGTAAATAATACTTTGTAAACAAAATAAATGCATGGAGCTCTAGTATAAATTATAGTCATGTTGGGACATTTGAGGTAGGATCTTCCTCTAGAAAGAGGGAAACAAGAAGAATCATTTCAAGTTCTCCTCTGAAAATTAAAAAGTTGAATATAGAGGAAAAGAAAGAAGAAAAGGAAGTAAATACTACAGAGGAATTTGATCTGGTATCAACAGATGATGATGAAGAAGATTTTACTAAACAAAAGGTGTTGAAGATTCTTAGGAAATCTGATGGACTAAAGAAGATTGGGGATGTTTGGTTGTCCCAACCAACATATGAACATAATGATATCAGAGATTCCTTGACTTCTTACATAATTCATAATGATATTTATTTGAGCGAATTGACAAATTTTTTACCAAAAGTTTTGATTGAGTAGATTGAAGAAAGACTAAAAGCAATGTCACCTAGGGAAATAGAAGAAAAAAATGAGATTCAATTGGCTATGGAATAAAGATGTAGAAATAAACAAAAGAGATTAACTAAGAGCATAAATGAATTAAAGACATGCATCAAAAGTGTAAACAATGTGTATAGGCATTGTCTCTAGTGGCCTACTTCTATCTAGAACTATAGAGAAAAAATTGATACGATTGAGCTAGAGATAGATTCTATTGGAAAAGCGCATAGTATCCTTAATGACGAGGATGGAGTGTAAAATGAAAGGATCAATTCCTTATAGTCTGAACTCACAAAAATTCTGGTATAGGGGGATAACATTGTAAATTCATTTTGGAAAGTCAAAGAGATAATTCAATTGAGGTTGGAACAACTTTCTAGCCTCCTAGTGGAAGTTGAGAAAAGTGAACAAAATATCACTATCCCAGATACTCTTATAAAAAAACTGATTTGATAGTGATGAACATCATTTGTGTGAACATCATACTGGTAGTGGATTCCTGGAAGAAATTTCTTCTAAAATTAAAAGAAAGATACATAGAGATATTTTAGGAGAAGGGGGATTGAGGTACAAAACCATTTTTGATATCATCTTTCCAAAGATTATTTTGTGTAGAAAATTTTGGAGTAAGGGGGAGATAAATCCTTTTCTTTTCCATTGATGTCAAAGGGGGAGAGAGATCATGTGAAAATATGGATATATTACAACTCATCAAAAGGGGAAGAACTACAAAGGATGTTGTTGTTGGTTTTTCACATCTTGTGTTGCCATCAATGATAAAGGGGGATATTGTTGGAAGTTGGATTGCATCAAATGGTTGTCATTGATGTCAACACAATACCAAATATATGAGAGGAATTTACTAGAAGTTATTCCCTATCAAAGATTTTCTTTATAAGTGAATCGGTGTCTTGGTATTTGGGTCCGAATTCTATCAGAAGATAAGCTATAACTCTGATAGCTTAACTATGTCATTATGATTCATTTAAACAACTATATTTTGGATCTCGAGAAGTTTTTTGTTGGGAGAAAAAGGTTATCAATGATAGAGTTTAACTCTATACACTATAGTTGGTCAACGATTTGAATCCTTTTTGTTTAGGGGTCTAATCTTGGCCGACCTAACACATGTTATGTATTAAAATGACTGAATCTATCTTGGGGATGTTTTGTATATATCTTAGCCAAATTAATTTAATTATGCTAACAAGATTTTTATTTATTTATTTTTGTTTCATCCAAATAGGCTGACCTAATTGATGAATGAAATATACCTATATATATATATGAGACTCTCTAGAGAAGATGAAGATAGCGAAGTGAATGAGTGATGCGAGTGTATGTGTATGGTGCGAACCTAAATGACTTATCATTTGAATACTAGAACATAATTATTGAGAAAATATTTGGAGAAGCAATACTAATTACATTGAGCTTCATTTGGAACTGAATTTTGTACAAGGAAGGTGTATTCCATTAGTTCACAATTTTGGCAGTGAGCCATAAATTTTATATTCTAGTAGTAAGCCATCTTTTCTATCTATGGGTTGTAGCCCTATGGATAGTGAGCCCTCTTATTAGTAGTGAGCCTAAGGTAGTGAGAATTTTTTTAATCGGTTTTGATATTCTCTATATTGTGAGTTAATCCTCACCGTGGTTTTTCCCTCATTGTGTTTTCTACGTAAATTTGGTTTTACTATGTTTTGTGATGGTTTTCAGTTTTTGCATTTGCACTTAATGTTTAATCATTTAAGGTGTGTTATGATTTTTCTTTGGTAAATGACTTAGGGTTTTGAAATTTTGTGACAATTGATTCACCCCCCCTCTCAGTTGTCCAGATCAATGTATGTATCTATCTCTCTCTCATGTTTCTTTCTCCCTCTATCCCTCCCACCCTACCTAGACAATTCTCTTTCACTCCAACCCCCTCTCTCACACATTCCCTCTCCCTATCAGCACTCTCTTTACCTCTCATACCCCCTCTCTCTTGAATTCATATAATTGGGTAAGTGCATGGATCTGTGACACAATTTTGATGCCAAATTGAAAAAAATGCAAAAAATGCCAAAAAGAGAATTTGGCATGCGCCAAATAGAAAAGTTGTATTAAACCCAAAACAATCATTTGGAACCTTATTTTATGTTCACCCATATCTTGTCTTAGAGGTTTTTATCTCTACAAATCATGCTCACGAAATCTCTTCCATTTTTTGCACTCTTAGCTTGCAATTCTTCAAGAGGATGCTGCCAACACATCAAAGAGGTTGAATATTGTGAAGAGGTATGCATTTTTATTGTTTTTCTTTCAAATTTGATTTTGAATGTAGGTTGAAATAGGTTTTTTTAATAAAAATTTGTTCTAATTCTTAGGGAAGGAATCTCAACCTCCTAATATTGAGAATTCACAGTCACCCCCTCGCGAAGAGCCTCCTATACAAGAACAACCTCAAACCCCTCCATCATTTCATAGGCATCCTCAAAGAACACAATAAAATATCCTAAATCAAATTGAAAATAATAAAAGAGACATTGAATAATTAGTTGGAAGATTAATTGAGAATTATGAAACCCACCCTTATAGGAGAGGCATTGTCAAATCATTGATGTCAATTGTATCTCATGTAAGAAAAATTGGCGAAAAAATAAAATTTTGGTCAAATAAGAGGTATGAGTTGAGAAAATTTTATGCTAGTGGTTTTTCATATACAGATGTGACAAAAAAAAATATCAAAGATGATTTGTGCACCCTATTCACAAACCTGAGAACCAACACACCTTTGTCTCATGCATGTAGAAGGTTCCCCATCCATTGGTGCCACCATGAATTAATTAAAAATAAATTTTACAAGTGGTGGTGGATGGTATTTGACCAACCTCCATGCAATAACCATGTGGTACCACAATAATTTTTGAGGAAACTCTATTGTGAGTTTGTCCTTAATAAGATGCCAAATTATTTTGACATCTTAGACTTTTAGGGTAGAAGTTGGGGCTCGACACATGATAGACCTAGTGCACGACATAATCCACAGTTAGCACTAAGACCCCTAGACAAACCCATGGTGGAGAATATCACCATTCCTTCCATTATTAAGGAAAGTGTAGAGGTGGACACACTTTAGTAAATTAGCTCACTCACCTAGACCATTATATATTGTGTGAGGCCTCTAGTAGAGCCTGATGTGGAGGAGACATGTATGCCCCGAGATACACCCTAACATTGCGACACTTGTGGTGTTTTTTGCACATATGATTATCAGAGTGCTCAAGATGCAGCTACATAACCTACATCAGTTGCAAAGGCAATGGCTATGATAGATGAATTATTGAATACTACATTTGGCATTGATACTCACGTAAAATTTAGCAAGTTCAAAAAATTTGTTTATTAAATTATATTTTTAAATTTAAGAATAACTAGATTAGTAGAATCAATATGATGAAATTTTAGGGTCAAAGTGTTCATGAGACATGTTCCATTCCTATAGATCCTTATTCATTCTCGACATTGAGTCCATAGGTATTCAACTATTATGAAAAATACTATTATTGCATTTGAATAGTTGAATGTTATATTTGAATGTTTTTCTCATAGGCTGCTTTGTATGTCAAATAGTTTCCTGGTGGACCTTCGATCTCCACACATCACAATTCATGTCCTCAAAAAACTTTCACTCAGGTAACCTTTATTCATTAATGGTGCTATAAAACAATTTTAGCTAGTTTTCATAATTTTGCGTATACAAATCTGAAAAATTGATGAGAAACACAAAAATTGGCTGGTCTTGTGAGATCTTAATTATATTTACCATTCAACATCCATCTCATTCTTCCATTCCTTTCATTGTGTATATTTTAACCATTTTTATATGACATATCCCAATCTTTAACACCTTATATATTATACCACCTTCCTCCATATTTCATCTTATACACATATCGTTATAGGAAACCTTTCCTTCTGCTCATTATTGATGAAATCTCTAATACAGTATTACTACACGCCTCAAGTTCTTAATTCATGTCCTATATTCAAACCTTAGCCATTTCCTAATTCAGTTTATGGTCTAATATTCCCTCCTAGTTACTTCCCATTAATCTCTAGTATATTTCACCTTAAAAATGTTTTATTATCCCATCCTAGCTCATCCATTTAATCTCTACTTGTCCATTCTATGTTCCATCATCCCCTTTTGATCATGTCACATTATCTTCTCCTAGTTCACTTTTTTTTCCTTTATTCCTTCCTAATCTCATCCCATTAACATTTAATAGTTCACCCTATTTTCCATGATCCCCTCCTAGCCCATCCCACTAATATATTCTAGTCCATCCTACGTGTCATTATACCCTTCTACTCCCATCTTATTGTACCCATTATTATTTCACCCTAGATGTGCCATGATCCCCTATGTTCCTTTATACATTCTATGTTATATACAATCTTTATCCATGTTTCATCCTAGATAACTCTTCTCTATTATTACTACACACAGTTTAATATCCCACTTCATGTACTATTGTCAAACCCTAGACACCTCATAATTCACCCTATGTTTCATTATTCCCTACTAATCACATCCCATTAACCTCTAATTGTCCACCCTATATTTTGTTATCACATCCTATCCCATCCCATCAATCTATACTATTCCATCCTATGTTTTATTAACCCCTTCTATTCCCATCCCATTACCCTCTCTTATTTCACCTTATCTTCCATTATCCCCTCTTGGTATTGTCCCACTATATTTCCCTAATTCACCCTATGTTCCTTTATTCCCTCCTAATCCCATCCCATTAACCTCTAATAGTTCATGCTATATTTTTCTATCCCATATTAGCCCATCCCATTTCCATTATCGCATTCAAATCCTATCCCATTGTACCATCTATTATTTCACCATATGTTCCATTATCCCCTCTTGGCCTTGTCTCTTTATTCCTTCTATGCTATAACACCTCCATCCAAATTTTATCCTATACATCATTAGAAGAAGTCTTTCCTTCCACTCATTATTGACCAAAGTTGTATTCTCCATTACTATTGCACACCTCAACAACAAACTTCATGTGCTATAGTAAAACCCTAGACACGTCCTAATTCATCGTATGTTCTATTATCCCTTTGAAAGATGCTAGTAACATGGTAATCCTCACTTCATTGTGCCATTATCACTCTGTTGACAACATGCCCTCATTAACATTAGTTAATTAGCGTATGCAATTTGAATCTCAATGAGCACTAAAATTTAACATTTTCAAGAGTTTGGAATATCCTAGTGGACTTAGTACTTTCACCATTATGTGATCTATAAGCACTATACTATAGTCTCAACTATGGCCAACCATTTACTCTTTCATTTATGACAATTATGAATGGACTACATAAACTTATTTGTATGAATATTATATATGTTGTTTCATTTGTAGTTGTTGGCATCAGACAACCCTGGTGATGTTGGTGGCACGATGAACCATGGAGTTGTTGCAAAAATAGCTAGTTTTGATCCTTTGAGAGAGGTATGCAACAGATTAGTCAATTTGACATTATATTTTATCTTTTATGGTCTATTATAGAAAATTTTCATAATACTTTTATGTCATTTAATTTCTATCTTGATGGTTTCTCCAAGTGGTTGTCGCTCCAGATAGTGGATGTGGTAATATTGTAAATGTGCATGATGACTATATGTATGTGGTAAGTGATTATATTTTGTTATTTGTCATTCCACAATCTAATTTCTATCTATTAACATCTTTACTTTTTATTGTATTAGTTGAAGATCCAGAGTGAAGAGAGGAGGACTAGTGAGCGTGTTCGAAAGAGAAGATGACCAACAGGAACTCCATCCAACCAAATTTTGAAGGCAGCATAGGATCTCTTTCCTTCCCCTAGAGGGAAATGACTATGTATTAGGGTCATTTTTTTTATGCCTATGTGGCATTTTGGAACATATATTTTGTACAATCGATATATGTGTGATATTTTATGTCCATATGGCTCTTTGTAGTAAGCCTGTATGAATTTTTTGGATATATTGTATATAATTTTATCAATATATATTATTGTATAGCCTTATGGATTTTTGATTAAAGAAAATCTTATTTTTTTACTGGGCCATTCTTGAATGATGTTATCATGTGTATTGTGTAAGTTTTATATTTGAATGTTGTAGGCGTGGATTTTTTTTACATATAATTCTTAAATAATTACTTTCGATTGCTCAATAAAATCCATCTAAGGTGCATTGTGTAAATAAGCTCCATTTCTTGTGGTTTTTATCCTTTGCAATGCTTCAATTACTTGTGCTTCACTTATTCATGGGTATAATTCATGTATATTGTGTTTATTCATGTGTATGCTTCATGTTTCCAATGTATAATTCATGTGTTCATGTGTATTCTTCATGATTCATGTGTATACTTCATGTATTTGCATGTATGATCCATGCTTCTTGAGTTCTATTGTTTTCTAGTGGCAATAATTTTAACACCAAAAGGTTTCAAATGAACTATAAGAGATCCTTCCCATTAAAAAATCATAGAAAAATGTATTTCTTTTAATTCATGGCTGAGGTTGGTATCCGACAACTAATGGTTTTGATTCTAAATCTTAGCAATCATTGCATTTCGTCTATAGAAAAAGTGGATGTTTCAAACCTCATGGGCAAATATATACCTCTATTAATTTGTATGAACCTGCATCAAAACACATGATGTTCATTGATCCAACCAATAAAAAATGTTTTAATATACTAATATGACCATGCCTAGCCTAAACGTACCCACTCAGACACGTTGGAACAGTTCGTTTGTTTACATGAGTTGCAAAATGTAAGTTGCACCACTTTACAACTTTGCAAAACTTGCATTTGACAAATTTTTCCCCAAGCGAAAAGTCACCAGCATGGGAAAATGACTCTAAGATAGAAAAAAACAAGAGAGGTTATTGTAGAGGGGCCTATCGTGATCCCACAACCTTAGACAAAAGTTTCTAAATATCACAGTGTTTGAGTAAAAAAATGTCAAAGATTGCAGCCAGTTTGCACTTTGGACTCTTAAAGGATTCGGTCGGTTGAATGTAACTTGGAGCAATTCAAAATGTTTGGGTGTGAAAGAGGACCATGCATAACATAAACATACCTATCCACACATGTTGGAATATTTTTTTTGGTCACATAAGTTGTAGAACGAAAGTTGTACCACTTTGCAACTTTACACTGCTTCCATTTAACAAATTTTTCCCCAAGTGAAAAGTTTCCACCACGGGAAAATGTCTCTGCATTAGCAAAACTTGAGAGAGGTTATTGTAAATGGGACCCATCATGATACCATAGGCTTAGATGATAATTTTCTAAGTATCATGGTATCCGAGTAGCAACCCATCAAAGATCGCAGCCATTTTGCACTTTGGACTCTTAAGGGATTTTGCCAGTTGAACGTAGATCGGAGAAATTTGGCATGTTTGGGTGAAAAATAGGACCATTCCTAGCATAAATGGACCCATACAAATGCATTGGAATAGTTTTTTTGGTCACTCGAGTTGCATAAAGAAAGTTGCACCAGTTTGTAACTTTACACTACTTGCATTTGACTACTTTTTCCCCAAGTGAAAAGTCACCACCATAGGAAAATGCCTCTAGGATAGAAAAAACTAAGAGAGGTTATTGTAGAGAGGCCCAACATGATACCATAGGCTTAAAAAAAATAAAATTAAGTGTCATGGTTCTGAATTAACAACTTGTCGAAGATTGCAGCCATTTTGCACTTTGGACTAATAAAGGATTCTGCTGATTGAACGTAGCTTAGAGCGATTCAATGTTTTTCGATGAAAAAAAATACCATTCATAGAATAAACATACCCAAATTGAACATGTTGGAATAGTTCACTTGGTTATTTGAGTTATAGAACAAAAGTTGCACCACTTTGCAACTTTACACTACTTGCATTTGAAAACTTTTTCCCTAAGTGAAACGTCACCACCATGGGAAAATGCATCCAAGATAGAAAAAAATAATAGATTTTATTGTATATGGGCCCAACATGATCCCATAGGCTTAGAATAGAAGTTTTTAAGTGTCACAGTGTCTAAATAACAACTCGTCGGAGATTGCAACAATTTTGCACTTTGGACTGATAAGGGATTCTACCAATTGAACGTAACTTAGAGAGATTTGGTGTGTTTGGGTGTGAAAGAGGACCATGCCTAGCATAATAATACCCACCATGATGCTTTTGAATAGTTCATTTGGTCACTCGAGTTATAGAGTGAAAGTTGCACCACTTTGCAACTTTACACTACTTGCATTTAACAACTTTTTACCCAAATGAAAAGTTGCCACCAGGGGAAAACACCCTCGAGATAGAAAAAAATGAGAGAGGTTATTGTAGATGTTCCCAAAAATATCCCATAGGCTTAGAAAATAAGTTTCTAAGCTTCATGGTGTCTAAGTAACAACCCATTGAAGATTGCAGCCATTTTGCACTTTGGATTGATAAGGAATTATGCCAGTTGAATGTAGCACAGAGCGATTTGGCATGTTTGGGTGTGAAAGATGACAATTCCTAGCATAAACGTACTCACCTGAATGTGTTGTAATATTTTTTTTGGTCACTCGAGTTGTAGAACAAAAGCTGCACCACTTTGCAACTTTACACTACTTGTATTTGACAACTTTTTCCCTAAGTGAAAAGTTACCACCATGGGAAAACGCCTCCGAGATAGAAAAAAATGAGAGAGATTATTGTAGAGGGGCCCAACATAATCCCACAGGATGAGATGATAATTTTATAATAATCACAGTGTCCGAGTAACAACCCGTCGAAAATTGCAGCCATTTTGCACTTTGAATTCATAAGAGATTCTATTGGTTGAACGTAGCTCAAAGCGATTCAATGCATTTGGGTGAAAAAGAGAACCATTCCTAGCATAAATGTACCCACTTAGATGTGTTGGAACAGTTCATTTGGTCACTTGAGTTGCAAAATGAAAGTTGCACCAATTGCAACTTTACACTACTTATATTTGACAACTTTTTCCCCAAGTGAAAAGTTGTCACCATGGGAAAATGCCTCCAAGATAGTGAAAATAAAGAGAGGTTATTGTAGAGGGTTCTGAAATTATCCCATTGGATTAGACGATAATTTTCTAAGCATCATGTTGTCCGTGTAACAACCTGTAGAAAATTGCAGCCATTTTGCACTTTGCACTCATAAGGGATTCTGCTAGTTGAACGTAGCTCAGAGTGATTCAACGTGTTTGGGTGAAAAATAGAACCATTCCTATTCTAAACATACCCACCCAAATATTTTTGAATAGTTATTTTGTTCACTCAAGTTATAGAACTAAAGTTGCACCACTTTGCAACTTGACACTACTTGCATTTGATAACTTTTCTTCCAAGTGAAAAGTCACCATCATGGGAAAATGCATCTGAAATAGAAAAAAATGAGAGATTTTATTTTATAGGGGCCCAACATGATCCCATAGGCTTAAACGATAAGTTTCTAAGTGTTGTGGTGTCCAAGTAACAGCCTGTCAAAGGTTGTAGCCATTTTTGCACTTTGGACTCATAAGGGATTTTGTCGGTTGAGCGTAGGTCAAATTGATTCGGCATGTTTGGGTGAAAAAGAGAACCATTCCAGTGTAAATGTACCCACTTGGATGCATTGGAATAGTTTTTTTGCTCACTCGATTTGCAGAATGAAAATTGTACCACTTTGCAACTTTACACTACTTGCATTTGATAACTTTTTTCCCAAGTGAAAAGTCACCACCATGGGAAAATGCCTACAAGATAGTAAAAACTAAGAAATGTTATTTTATATGGGCCCAATATGATCCCATAGGCTTAGATGATAATTTTCTAAGCATCAAGTTGTTTGAGTAGCATCCCATCAAATATTGCAACCATTTTGCACTTTGGACTCATAAGGGATCCAGTTGGTTGAACGTAGCTCAAAGTGATTCAATTAGTTAGGGTGTGAAAGAGGACCATGCTTAGTGTAAACGTACCCACCATGATGCATTGGAACATTTTTTTTGGTCTCTCAAATTGAAGAACAAAATTTGCACCACTTTGCAACTTTACAGTACTTGCATTTGACAACTTTTTTTCCAAGTGAAAAGTTGCCACCATAGTAAAATGCCTCTATGATAGTGAAAACTAAGAGACATTATTGTAGATGGGTCGAACATGATCCCATAGGCTCATCATTTGTTCAATGTTTTTCGTGTTTTCATCATTTGTGTCAACATTCATCACATCAATCTTCATATCACTAGCTTTCACAAATGAAATATTTTGCTTAGGCATGGGATTTGTAAATATTTTAAAATTTTTATTAGGAGGAGCTCTAGACTTATTTCCTTCATCATTCAAACCTATGATTAGTAAATGATTAGAATAAATAAGGTCTTTCATAGGATGTTTAAGACGCTTACAATATTCTCTACTATGCCCATGTGTCTAATGGTAATGCCAATAAGCATTTTTTGAAAGCCTTTAGGAAATGGTATAGTAGGATCATTTTCTCTAATAGGAGGTAAGGTAAGCATTTTTTTGTTAATAAGATACAACATGATATGATGAAGGGTATCGAGTAAAGGAGTGAATTCTCTCTCTCTATCCCTGAAATGAGTTGTTTTTATAGTAGCCACTTGATTATTGTTTTGTTGAATTTTCTGAGGGGGATTTAATTGTAAAAACCATTATTTATTTTCTTTAATGGTTGATAGTTGTTTTGAGTCGTGGATTCAGATTTTTCAGGTTGACAAGGGGGAATTTTTAAATCATGACTTCCAATCGAGTTTTGATGGTCACAAAGGGCTGTACATAACTATGTGAAGGATGGAAACCTCAACATTTCAAGTTTTCTTTGGATTTTATCTTGTAAGTTGGAAATGAACATTCTTTGGAGGTCGGCATCAATAATCTTAATGTTCAATTGTGAATAAAGTATTTGATATCTTCCTATGAAATCAATCACTTTTCATCTTCCTTTTACTTGCATGTCATTAAATCAACAAGGGTCATCTTGGGACCCTTGTGAATATTGAAGTGGTTGTAAAAGGAATCAATGATTTTATTGAATGAACCAATTGAATTGTTTGGTATACAGGAGAACCACTCTAAGGCGATATCCTTCAAGGATCTAGGGAATATCTTGACTAATAGTTTATCCCCAAGAATGAAATTACTACACAAGGATGTGAAGGTGGAAACAGGCTTATAGGGATTCCTTTCCCACCATATTTATCAAATAGGGGGACCTCTATTCCTTGTGACATTTTCACTCTTAATATGTTGAGGAAAAATGGGGTAGACTTGATGTATTGAAAATGTTGACCATTATTGTTCTCTTGTAATTTTGCCACTTGTTGTTGAAGGGATGTCAAATTTTACAAAAGTGAGTTAATGAGAGGATCATTTTGGTTATAAGGTTGAGGGGAATAAGGTGGTGTAGTGTATGTATGTTCAGGGCTAGTGAATAGTAGGTTATTGAAAGCATATTTTTGAGGGGGTATTATATTTGAAGGCACAAAGGTGGAAGGAATTCTTTTGAGAATACCTATGGAAGTGTATATGGTACTAGTAGGTATGACTGTTGTGGATGGTTGAATGGTAGTTGTGTGTTGAAAGGTTGTTCTAGGTTGGAATGTTGTTGCAGCTTGGAATATTGTTGTAGGTTGTGTGCTAGTGTATGTAGGGATGGACATTGTGAAATATTCCAAGCCAATTTTTTCATTTTTTCAAATTACAAATTAGAAACAAATGCACCCGTTAAGGTTAGCAGCTAAACCCAAAACGTGCTGAAGCAACACTAACCAGAATGTACACCAGGATCCCGATGTGGGCAAGGTGTGAGCATTGGTCAGAGGATCTAAATCAAATTGCTTATGCAGGAACTCTAACCAAGAATGGCGCCGATGATGGCGAGCATATGGTCAGAGGATCTTCTACACTAAGTGCTGAAAGGAACTCGACACCAAGTATGTGCTACCCAATCCAGTATGGAGTGAGGGGCGACCATATGGCGGAGTGTTACAGAGTACAATGCTTGAAAGAAATACTGAAAAGATGAAAGTACTCAACACCCAAAATGTGCTTGCTAACCCAGAGTGGGAAAGTAGCTACCATAGGGCGGAGATGTATCTATTACAAAACAACTTCATAATGAAAAAGAGCATTACAAATCAGATCTGAAAATGACTGCCAGTACTACTGTCAGTTTACAAAATGAGGATCATCCGCCTGCCAATAGCTTAGGAATTCGAAAGATTAACAATACATCATAAAGAACTCTCCTTAGCTTGGATAGAGTGCCAAAACAATACAACTCTTCAATGATCAAGATTCTAATTCTGGTTTATCACAAATCTGCACTTTAAATTGAAAAACCAGCAACCTATGAATTTACTCATATGCTCATAACTCTCTCATTTTTCACCCAAATGATCTCAAATCTGATGCAATAGACCCTCAAAATGATGGCGCCTAACTTAGTAATAAGAAATGGCATCTAAAAATGGTTATTAATTACTGACACGAATCCTAATGCACTCCAGAAAGTACGGCTTTCAAGGAATGACGGATTTGCATTATAAAATCATGAGCTTCGTATTAAAATCTGCAAATATTCATGAAAGAGCGCCCTTACCAATAAAATGCAATGACACAATACCCAGAATGAGATTATTTTTGTTTTCTGATTTACGAGTGAAACTACAGATTTAGCCTTGTTATCAGCAACTCCAGAAAATGACATAAAATGCAAGTAACTGAACTTCTAATGGCAAAACAACACTACAATGCAAACCTCACTACAACTCACTCAAAATAAGCAATCCTCTCCACTAGGTGCTATCTCTCAAGCACGAAGTCGAGCCAAGGCTAGGAGGCATTCATTCCTCGAAGCAATCCAGCAACCATTTTGGCAGCATAACAATAGCATAGACAAAAGATGATCAAATGAGAACCCAAGGCTGTCTTTTATAAGCTTCTGTGGACCTTCCTGAAACCCTAACTTCTTTTCCAAAGTCAAAACCCTAATCCCAAGAAATGGCGTCCTTTTCCAAGCATCTTTAATTTTGACTTCATTAAATTTCTCACTTAAATAAATGCGTCCTCCTTAAGGCTTAGTTTTGACTTGATAAATTCAATATAATTTTAATATAACCTCAATGATGGTGCCACCCTTCAAGTCCACCTTTTAAAATAACATTAAGTTATTTGACTAGGCCAAGGTGATAAAATAAAATTTAAATTATAATGTTATTTTTAAGTGAAATGAGTTCAACTCTCCAAAACTGCATTCTGAAGCCCGAAACTGAATACGCCACTTGAGACAACTGAAGGGGAAAGTCAACTACCTGAGATCAACCTGTATACTGCCAAAAATAGAATTTACTAAAAATAGTAAATTCCAGAAAATGCTCTGAATGCCGAAATGATCATACCACTGTGAAGCTCTCTGAAAACCCAGAAAGAATCCGCCGTCAGATCCACCAACTTCGAGCAAAGACATCCCCAGAAATAGGAAACCCTAATTTTACCTTTCGACTAGCCTTCGGGTTTCCTGAAAAAGGCCAACGGTCACTGGAAATATCAGGTTTGAGAAGGGGTCATTACAGTTCGCCCTCCCCAAGATTGCTTGTCCTCAAGCAATCGCAAGCCAGGATGCTGCAAAATCTCATCACTTTCCCAAGTCGCATCCTCCATAGGCAGGTTCTTCCACTTCACCAGGTATTCTCTGATGGTTCTTTTCCTCAAAGAACGTTCTCTGAATTCAAGTATCTCCTCTGGAATTAGAACCAACTGTCCCTCTTCATCCAAAGGTGGCAACTGTGATGAAGCAACCACATTATGTCCAAGTGCCTTCTTGAGGCGAGACACATGGAAGACGTTATGCACTCTGCTATCAGAAGGTAGCTCTAATTCATAAGCTACTGCCCCAACCTTTTTGATGACCCTGAATGGCCCATAGAAGAGAGGTTTGAGCTTCTCAGCTCCACTCTTCTTGAGAGTAGATTGTCTATAAGGTTGTAATCGAAGATAGACCATATCCCCAACCTCGAAAGAATGCTCAACACGCTTCTGATCAGCATACAACTTCTGCTGATTTTGTGCAATCTGCAAATTATCCTTCAAGGATTTCATTATGTCTTGACTATGCTGCAACAAATCCTTGGCTAGGGGTGCTTTGCTGTCACCAAACACCAAATCTGCAAAACTAGGTGCTTCATACCCATAAAGTGCCAAGAAAGGAGACATCTTAATCGACATATGGAAGGACGAATTGTAGCAATACTCGCCTATATGCAGCCACTTGACCCAAGCTCTTTGTTGTTCTGACACATAGTTTCTCAAGTAGCCCTCCAACCACTTGTTCACTATTTCAGTTTGACCATCTGTTTGGGGATGGTAACTAGTGCTTGGAGTGAGCACAGTACCACTCATTCTGAAGATTTCTTGCCAAAAGGTACTTAGGAACTTGTTGTCCCTATCACTTACAATGTTCTTTGGCAACCCATGCAGCCTAAACACTTCTCGAAAAAATAGATCTGCCACTTGTGCTGCAGAGAAAGTGCTAGTAATGGCGAAGAAATGAGCAAATTTGGTTAGCCTATCCACCACTACATAAATACAATCCTTCCCTTGGGCCTTGGGCAACCCGGTGATGAAATCCATCGAGATACTTTCCCATTTTTGATTGGGAATAGGGAGTGGTTGCAGCAAACCGGTCGGTAATGTATGCTCATTCTTATTCACTTGACAAATCGGACACTCCTGAATGTAGTGTTGTACTTCACCTTTCAACCCTTTCCAAGAAAATCTTTCTCGGATCTGCCTATATGTCTTGAAAAAACCTTGGTGACCAGCAACTGGAATATCATGAAAAGTCAAAAGGATCTTCTTCTTCAGCTTAGAATCAGCCACCAGGAAGATTCTTCCCTTATAATGGATCAATCCCTCAATCACCTTGTACCTTTCATCCTGAAAAGTACCCTCAAGAATGTTGGTTGCAAACTGATTTTTGGCATAATCAGCAAGCAACATGTCTTTCCAATCTGCAGTAAGCTCACACAATGAGCTAAGATGAGGTCTTCTGGATAGAGCATCAGCCACAATATTATTTTTCCCTTTGACATATTCAATGTCAAAGTCGTAAACTTGAAGCTTACTCACCCATTTCTGTTGCCTCTCATTTAGGTCCTATTGGTGCATGAAATGCTTGAGGCTATTTTGGTTAGTCTTAACCACGAATTTGTTCCCCACCAAGTACTGCCTAAACTTGGCTAATGCATGCATAATGGCAAGCATTTCTTTGTCATAAATTGAATATGTTCTTTCGACACCCCTTAATTTTCTACTCTCAAACACTATAGGGTGTTTGCCTTGCATTAGGACAGCCCCAACTCCTTCACCTGATGCATCACACTGCAGCTCGAATGGCTTGGAGAAATCCGGAATAGCTAAGACTAGACACAAGCTCATGATCTTTTTGAACTTGTCAAAAACAATTTGAGCCTTTTCTGACCAAACAAAGGCTCCCTTCTTGGTGAGATCAGTAAGAGGAGCAGCATTCTGTGAATACCCCTTTATGAATCTCCGATAGAAACCACAAAGACCCAGAAATCCTTTCAACTGAGTTAAATTCTCAGGTGGTGGCCAATCAACTACTGCTTTGATCTTTTCCAGATCCACCTTTACTCCCTCAGCACTGATTATGTGGCCAAGGTATAACAACTCCTCCATTCCAAATTCACATTTGGAAGCTTTTGCGAACAAACTCTCAAATTCCAAGATGCGAAGCACTTCCTCCAAGTGCTTGAGATGATCTTCCCAAGTCTTACTGTAAATCAGAATGTCATCAAAAAATATCAACACAAACCTCCTTAACTGATTCTGAAAAACATGGTTCATGCAAGACTGAAAGGTAGCCGGAGCGTTAGTCAATCCAAATGGCATGACTAAGAATTCGAAATGGCCATAGTGACATCTGAAAGCTGTCTTCTCCACATCAGATCCCCTCATTCGAATCTGATGGTAACCCGATCTCAAGTCGATCTTTGAGAAGAACTTGGCCCCATGTAAATCATCAATGAGCTCATCTATTCTGGGGATGGGGTATCATTTTTTGATGGTGCTCTGATTCAGAGCACGATAGTCCACGCACATGTGCATGGTACCATCCTTCTTCTTCACCAGGACCACTGCAGATGCAAAGGGGCTCTTGCTTGGGCGAATGAAACCCATCTCCAAGAGTTCTTGAATATTCTTCTCGATTTCATCCTTTTTCCTCTTCGGGTACCGGTATGGAGTTGTAATCACCGGTTTAGCTCCTTCCTTGAGCTCAATGATATGTTCTGAACCCCGTTCAGGTGGTAGTCCAGAAGGAAAATCTGCAAAGACTTTGCTCTTCTTCGTGAGTAGGGACTGAATATCAGGAGGTTGGTCACGTTTAGTCTCTACAGGACTATCAGGAAGGATCATGCATTCGGCAACCCACTCAGCTTGATCGTGACGTATCAGCCTTGCCATTCTTTTGAATGACACAACCTGAGGGCCCCCATTAGACATTCCTCTGAGCACTATCTTCTTCCCATCAGACTGAAACTTTAGCTCCATAGTCTGCAAATTCAAGGAGATCTCCCCAAGAGAACGCAGCCATTGAATGCCTAGGACGGCATCAGTATCTCCAATGTGGACTACATAGAAGTCATCTTTGACTTCATAATTTCCCAATTGCATGGTCATGTTCGAGATTTTCTTTGTGCATGTAATATGGAAACCATCGGCAACCATGACCTTGAACCCTTCAAACTCCTCAGTTTGCAACCCCTTCTTTGCTACCACAACTTCATCAATGAAGTTATGTGTTGCTCCAATGTCGATCAAGGCAACGATTCGCTGCCCTTTGACCATCCCTCGAACCTTGAATGATTCGTTTCTTTGGAAACTCGAAAGCTGAGCCAAGACTCCTCCACTTTCCTTCTCATCTCCGGACTCTTCTGGAGCTCCTTCTACTTCACTCTCCTCAAAATCAGATTGCTGGTCGGAAAAATCAGAACTACTTTCACCAGCAGAATAGTACTCAATCTGATTGAATTTAACTCCCTTAGGGCAAACATGATCCTGAGACCATTTTTCCCTGCACCGAAAACACAACCCTTTTCTTCTGAGCTCATTCAGGGTTTCAGGATCCAATCTGGTGACATGAGGATTATGATGTTTGAACTCCTTATGCTGAGGTCGCAAAGGAGGTCTATGTTGAGGTCTTTTCCCTTTATCCCTTTTCTAAAAGGGGGAGTTAGATTGAAACTTCACCTTAGGAGTAGCCCACTCCATGTTTCTTGCCTTCTTCATGGCCTCTTGCAGGGTTGGTGGATCAAAGGCTTTAATCCAACCCTTGAGCGACTCTGTCAAACCTTCACTGAAGAGGATCACCAGTCTTCTCTCTGTGATTCCAGTCACCATGACTGAGAGTCTCTGAAACTCAGCAATGTAGGCATCAACTGTGCCATACTATCTTAATTGTGCAAGCTCTCTGAAATGAATTTCAGGATCCTTCTTTTCAAATCTCTCGATGAGCCTAGTAGTGAACTCCTCATAAGTTGTGATAGACCGGTGACCCAGAGTAATTAAGCCATGGTACCACCACTCGTGCGCCACCCCATCAAGGTGTAGCGTAGCGAACTTGATCGCTTCTTCTTCTGCCATAGGTCTGAGAGCTAGATAGTTATCCAGCTTCTGAATCCAAGCTCGGGCTGAACTGGAATCACTCCCGTCAAAGTGTGGAAGTGTCACCTTGTTGACAGCTTGGTACAAGTCTCCTTGGTTTGATGGTCTTC
>CM021101.1:712452212-712566968 GCA_007115665.2 Sequoiadendron giganteum | reverse complement strand
ATTGTAAAAACCATTATTTATTTTCTTTAATGGTTGATAGTTGTTTTGAGTCGTGGATTCAGATTTTTCAGGTTGACAAGGGGGAATTTTTAAATCATGACTTCCAATCGAGTTTTGATGGTCACAAAGGGCTGTACATAACTATGTGAAGGATGGAAACCTCAACATTTCAAGTTTTCTTTGGATTTTATCTTGTAAGTTGGAAATGAACATTCTTTGGAGGTCGGCATCAATAATCTTAATGTTCAATTGTGAATAAAGTATTTGATATCTTCCTATGAAATCAATCACTTTTCATCTTCCTTTTACTTGCATGTCATTAAATCAACAAGGGTCATCTTGGGACCCTTGTGAATATTGAAGTGGTTGTAAAAGGAATCAATGATTTTATTGAATGAACCAATTGAATTGTTTGGTATACAGGAGAACCACTCTAAGGCGATATCCTTCAAGGATCTAGGGAATATCTTGACTAATAGTTTATCCCCAAGAATGAAATTACTACACAAGGATGTGAAGGTGGAAACAGGCTTATAGGGATTCCTTTCCCACCATATTTATCAAATAGGGGGACCTCTATTCCTTGTGACATTTTCACTCTTAATATGTTGAGGAAAAATGGGGTAGACTTGATGTATTGAAAATGTTGACCATTATTGTTCTCTTGTAATTTTGCCACTTGTTGTTGAAGGGATGTCAAATTTTACAAAAGTGAGTTAATGAGAGGATCATTTTGGTTATAAGGTTGAGGGGAATAAGGTGGTGTAGTGTATGTATGTTCAGGGCTAGTGAATAGTAGGTTATTGAAAGCATATTTTTGAGGGGGTATTATATTTGAAGGCACAAAGGTGGAAGGAATTCTTTTGAGAATACCTATGGAAGTGTATATGGTACTAGTAGGTATGACTGTTGTGGATGGTTGAATGGTAGTTGTGTGTTGAAAGGTTGTTCTAGGTTGGAATGTTGTTGCAGCTTGGAATATTGTTGTAGGTTGTGTGCTAGTGTATGTAGGGATGGACATTGTGAAATATTCCAAGCCAATTTTTTCATTTTTTCAAATTACAAATTAGAAACAAATGCACCCGTTAAGGTTAGCAGCTAAACCCAAAACGTGCTGAAGCAACACTAACCAGAATGTACACCAGGATCCCGATGTGGGCAAGGTGTGAGCATTGGTCAGAGGATCTAAATCAAATTGCTTATGCAGGAACTCTAACCAAGAATGGCGCCGATGATGGCGAGCATATGGTCAGAGGATCTTCTACACTAAGTGCTGAAAGGAACTCGACACCAAGTATGTGCTACCCAATCCAGTATGGAGTGAGGGGCGACCATATGGCGGAGTGTTACAGAGTACAATGCTTGAAAGAAATACTGAAAAGATGAAAGTACTCAACACCCAAAATGTGCTTGCTAACCCAGAGTGGGAAAGTAGCTACCATAGGGCGGAGATGTATCTATTACAAAACAACTTCATAATGAAAAAGAGCATTACAAATCAGATCTGAAAATGACTGCCAGTACTACTGTCAGTTTACAAAATGAGGATCATCCGCCTGCCAATAGCTTAGGAATTCGAAAGATTAACAATACATCATAAAGAACTCTCCTTAGCTTGGATAGAGTGCCAAAACAATACAACTCTTCAATGATCAAGATTCTAATTCTGGTTTATCACAAATCTGCACTTTAAATTGAAAAACCAGCAACCTATGAATTTACTCATATGCTCATAACTCTCTCATTTTTCACCCAAATGATCTCAAATCTGATGCAATAGACCCTCAAAATGATGGCGCCTAACTTAGTAATAAGAAATGGCATCTAAAAATGGTTATTAATTACTGACACGAATCCTAATGCACTCCAGAAAGTACGGCTTTCAAGGAATGACGGATTTGCATTATAAAATCATGAGCTTCGTATTAAAATCTGCAAATATTCATGAAAGGGCGCCCTTACCAATAAAATGCAATGACACAATACCCAGAATGAGATTATTTTTGTTTTCTGATTTACGAGTGAAACTACAGATTCAGCCTTGTTATCAGCAACTCCAGAAAATGACATAAAATGCAAGAAACTGAACTTCTAATGGCAAAACAACACTACAATGCAAACCTCACTACAACTCACTCAAAATAAGCAATCCTCTCCACTAGGTGCTATCTCTCAAGCACGAAGTCGAGCCAAGGCTAGGAGGCATTCATTCCTCGAAGCAATCCAGCAACCATTTTGGCAGCATAACAATAGCATAGACAAAAGATGATCAAATGAGAACCCAAGGCTGTCTTTTATAAGCTTCTGTGGACCTTCCTTGAAACCCTAACTTCTTTTCCAAAGTCAAAACCCTAATCCCAAGAAATGGCGTCCTTTTCCAAGCATCTTTAATTTTGACTTCATTAAATTTCTCACTTAAATAAATGCGTCCTCCTTAAGGCTTAGTTTTGACTTGATAAATTCAATATAATTTTAATATAACCTCAATGATGGTGCCACCCTTCAAGTCCACCTTTTAAAATAACATTAAGTTATTTGACTAGGCCAAGGTGATAAAATAAAATTTAAATTATAATGTTATTTTTAAGTGAAATGAGTTCAACTCTCCAAAACTGCATTCTGAAGCCCGAAACTGAATACGCCACTTGAGACAACTGAAGGGGAAAGTCAACTACCTGAGATCAACCTGTATACTGCCAAAAATAGAATTTACTAAAAATAGTAAATTCCAGAAAATGCTCTGAATGCCGAAATGATCATACCACTGTGAAGCTCTCTGAAAACCCAGAAAGAATCCGCCGTCAGATCCACCAACTTCGAGCAAAGACATCCCCAGAAATAGGAAACCCTAATTTTACCTTTCGACTAGCCTTCGGGTTTCCTGAAAAAGGCCAACGGTCACTGGAAATATCAGGTTTGAGAAGGGGTCATTACAGTTCGCCCTCCCCAAGATTGCTTGTCCTCAAGCAATCGCAAGCCAGGATGCTGCAAAATCTCATCACTTTCCCAAGTCGCATCCTCCATAGGCAGGTTCTTCCACTTCACCAGGTATTCTCTGATGGTTCTTTTCCTCAAAGAACGTTCTCTGAATTCAAGTATCTCCTCTGGAATTAGAACCAACTGTCCCTCTTCATCCAAAGGTGGCAACTGTGATGAAGCAACCACATTATGTCCAAGTGCCTTCTTGAGGCGAGACACATGGAAGACGTTATGCACTCTGCTATCAGAAGGTAGCTCTAATTCATAAGCTACTGCCCCAACCTTTTTGATGACCCTGAATGGCCCATAGAAGAGAGGTTTGAGCTTCTCAGCTCCACTCTTCTTGAGAGTAGATTGTCTATAAGGTTGTAATCGAAGATAGACCATATCCCCAACCTCGAAAGAATGCTCAACACGCTTCTGATCAGCATACAACTTCTGCTGATTTTGTGCAATCTGCAAATTATCCTTCAAGGATTTCATTATGTCTTGACTATGCTGCAACAAATCCTTGGCTAGGGGTGCTTTGCTGTCACCAAACACCAAATCTGCAAAACTAGGTGCTTCATACCCATAAAGTGCCAAGAAAGGAGACATCTTAATCGACATATGGAAGGACGAATTGTAGCAATACTCGCCTATATGCAGCCACTTGACCCAAGCTCTTTGTTGTTCTGACACATAGTTTCTCAAGTAGCCCTCCAACCACTTGTTCACTATTTCAGTTTGACCATCTGTTTGGGGATGGTAACTAGTGCTTGGAGTGAGCACAGTACCACTCATTCTGAAGATTTCTTGCCAAAAGGTACTTAGGAACTTGTTGTCCCTATCACTTACAATGTTCTTTGGCAACCCATGCAGCCTAAACACTTCTCGAAAAAACAGATCTGCCACTTGTGCTGCAGAGAAAGTGCTAGTAATGGCGAAGAAATGAGCAAATTTGGTTAGCCTATCCACCACTACATAAATACAATCCTTCCCTTGGGCCTTGGGCAACCCGGTGATGAAATCCATCGAGATACTTTCCCATTTTTGATTGGGAATAGGGAGTGGTTGCAGCAAACCGGTCGGTAATGTATGCTCATTCTTATTCACTTGACAAATCGGACACTCCTGAATGTAGTGTTGTACTTCACCTTTCAACCCTTTCCAAGAAAATCTTTCTCGGATCTGCCTATATGTCTTGAAAAAACCTTGGTGACCAGCAACTGGAATATCATGAAAAGTCAAAAGGATCTTCTTCTTCAGCTTAGAATCAGCCACCAGGAAGATTCTTCCCTTATAATGGATCAATCCCTCAATCACCTTGTACCTTTCATCCTGAAAAGTACCCTCAAGAATGTTGGTTGCAAACTGATTTTTGGCATAATCAGCAAGCAACATGTCTTTCCAATCTGCAGTAAGCTCACACAATGAGCTAAGATGAGGTCTTCTGGATAGAGCATCAGCCACAATATTATTTTTCCCTTTGACATATTCAATGTCAAAGTCGTAAACTTGAAGCTTACTCACCCATTTCTGTTGCCTCTCATTTAGGTCCTATTGGTGCATGAAATGCTTGAGGCTATTTTGGTTAGTCTTAACCACGAATTTGTTCCCCACCAAGTACTGCCTAAACTTGGCTAATGCATGCATAATGGCAAGCATTTCTTTGTCATAAATTGAATATGTTCTTTCGACACCCCTTAATTTTCTACTCTCAAACACTATAGGGTGTTTGCCTTGCATTAGGACAGCCCCAACTCCTTCACCTGATGCATCACACTGCAGCTCGAATGGCTTGGAGAAATCCGGAATAGCTAAGACTAGACACAAGCTCATGATCTTTTTGAACTTGTCAAAAACAATTTGAGCCTTTTCTGACCAAACAAAGGCTCCCTTCTTGGTGAGATCAGTAAGAGGAGCAGCATTCTGTGAATACCCCTTTATGAATCTCCGATAGAAACCACAAAGACCCAGAAATCCTTTCAACTGAGTTAAATTCTCAGGTGGTGGCCAATCAACTACTGCTTTGATCTTTTCCAGATCCACCTTTACTCCCTCAGCACTGATTATGTGGCCAAGGTATAACAACTCCTCCATTCCAAATTCACATTTGGAAGCTTTTGCGAACAAACTCTCAAATTCCAAGATGCGAAGCACTTCCTCCAAGTGCTTGAGATGATCTTCCCAAGTCTTACTGTAAATCAGAATGTCATCAAAAAATATCAACACAAACCTCCTTAACTGATTCTGAAAAACATGGTTCATGCAAGACTGAAAGGTAGCCGGAGCGTTAGTCAATCCAAATGGCATGACTAAGAATTCGAAATGGCCATAGTGACATCTGAAAGCTGTCTTCTCCACATCAGATCCCCTCATTCGAATCTGATGGTAACCCGATCTCAAGTCGATCTTTGAGAAGAACTTGGCCCCATGTAAATCATCAATGAGCTCATCTATTCTGGGGATGGGGTATCATTTTTTGATGGTGCTCTGATTCAGAGCACGATAGTCCACGCACATGTGCATGGTACCATCCTTCTTCTTCACCAGGACCACTGCAGATGCAAAGGGGCTCTTGCTTGGGCGAATGAAACCCATCTCCAAGAGTTCTTGAATATTCTTCTCGATTTCATCCTTTTTCCTCTTCGGGTACCGGTATGGAGTTGTAATCACCGGTTTAGCTCCTTCCTTGAGCTCAATGATATGTTCTGAACCCCGTTCAGGTGGTAGTCCAGAAGGAAAATCTGCAAAGACTTTGCTCTTCTTCGTGAGTAGGGACTGAATATCAGGAGGTTGGTCACGTTTAGTCTCTACAGGACTATCAGGAAGGATCATGCATTCGGCAACCCACTCAGCTTGATCGTGACGTATCAGCCTTGCCATTCTTTTGAATGACACAACCTGAGGGCCCCCATTAGACATTCCTCTGAGCACTATCTTCTTCCCATCAGACTGAAACTTTAGCTCCATAGTCTGCAAATTCAAGGAGATCTCCCCAAGAGAACGCAGCCATTGAATGCCTAGGACGGCATCAGTATCTCCAATGTGGACTACATAGAAGTCATCTTTGACTTCATAATTTCCCAATTGCATGGTCATGTTCGAGATTTTCTTTGTGCATGTAATATGGAAACCATCGGCAACCATGACCTTGAACCCTTCAAACTCCTCAGTTTGCAACCCCTTCTTTGCTACCACAACTTCATCAATGAAGTTATGTGTTGCTCCAATGTCGATCAAGGCAACGATTCGCTGCCCTTTGACCATCCCTCGAACCTTGAATGATTCGTTTCTTTGGAAACTCGAAAGCTGAGCCAAGACTCCTCCACTTTCCTTCTCATCTCCGGACTCTTCTGGAGCTCCTTCTACTTCACTCTCCTCAAAATCAGATTGCTGGTCGGAAAAATCAGAACTACTTTCACCAGCAGAATAGTACTCAATCTGATTGAATTTAACTCCCTTAGGGCAAACATGATCCTGAGACCATTTTTCCCTGCACCGAAAACACAACCCTTTTCTTCTGAGCTCATTCAGGGTTTCAGGATCCAATCTGGTGACATGAGGATTATGATGTTTGAACTCCTTATGCTGAGGTCGCAAAGGAGGTCTATGTTGAGGTCTTTTCCCTTTATCCCTTTTCTAAAAGGGGGAGTTAGATTGAAACTTCACCTTAGGAGTAGCCCACTCCATGTTTCTTGCCTTCTTCATGGCCTCTTGCAGGGTTGGTGGATCAAAGGCTTTAATCCAACCCTTGAGCGACTCTGTCAAACCTTCACTGAAGAGGATCACCAGTCTTCTCTCTGTGATTCCAGTCACCATGACTGAGAGTCTCTGAAACTCAGCAATGTAGGCATCAACTGTGCCATACTATCTTAATTGTGCAAGCTCTCTGAAATGAATTTCAGGATCCTTCTTTTCAAATCTCTCGATGAGCCTAGTAGTGAACTCCTCATAAGTTGTGATAGACCGGTGACCCAGAGTAATTAAGCCATGGTACCACCACTCGTGCGCCACCCCATCAAGGTGTAGCGTAGCGAACTTGATCGCTTCTTCTTCTGCCATAGGTCTGAGAGCTAGATAGTTATCCAGCTTCTGAATCCAAGCTCGGGCTGAACTGGAATCACTCCCGTCAAAGTGTGGAAGTGTCACCTTGTTGACAGCTTGGTACAAGTCTCCTTGGTTTGATGGTCTTCTTTGATCATAGTGTCTCCCTTGTCCTTTGTTTTTCCTTTTATGATCCATGAAATCATTATAGGACATATCCATCCTGATGTCGGCAGGTAGAGAATCATACTCTGCACGACCCAGTCTCAATTGCTCCACGAATGAAGCATTCTCTTCAGGATCTGGCTGATTGTTTATAGGTGCCAAAAAGGTGGGTTTGAATGGCCTGGAGGAAATGTAAGTGTTGTTTGACACTGTCCGAGCTGCATGCTCATCATGCTGGTTGGAAGCACTATGCTCCCCTCTCTGCCCTGAGTTGTTCTGTGGAGTGGTGTTCTGGCCCACTTTCCCCATCATGAGAGATACCATGTCCATCAAGGCATCCATCTTTCTTTCAAATCTCTTTCCTGGACTCATGGATCTTTCTCTCCCATCTCTCCCTTTCCCACTATCATCTCTATTGTTGGTAATCCTCTCATTACCCCCAACTGACCTCTCACCTTCTGCCATGTCTGTTTCCTAAGAAGACTCCTAATGAGCCCTCAAGATTCCTGAAGCTGTCTGACCTTCTGGAGGTTGATAAAGCTGGAACTGTTTTCCAACCTTCTTGTCTTCTCTTGCAAAGTACCTCTTTTCTCTGTCACTCATAGACGGATTGTTCACAGGATGGCAAGATCTTGGCTCTGATACCACTGAAATATTCCGAGCCAATTTTTTCGTTTTTTCAAATTACAAATTAGAAACAAATGCACCCGTTAAGGTTAGCAGCTAAACCCAAAACGTGCTGAAGCAACTCTAACTAGAATGTACACCAGGATCCCGATGTGGGCAAGGTGTGAGCATTGGTCAGAGGATCTAAATCAAATTGTTGATGCAGGAACTCTAACCAAGAATGGCGCCGATGATGGTGAGCATATGGTCAGAGGATCTTCTACACTAAGTGCTGAAAGGAACTCGACACCAAGTATGTGCTACCCAATCCAGTATGGAGTGAGGGGCGACCATATGGAGGAGTGTTACAGAGTACAATGCTTGAAAGAAATACTGAAAAGCTGAAAGTACTCAACACCCAAAATGTGCTTGCTAACCCAGAGTGGGAAAGTAGCTACCATAGGGCGGAGATGTATCTATTACAAAACAACTTCATAATGAAAAAGAGCATTACAAATCAGATTTGAAAATGACTGCCAGTACTACTGTCAGTTTACAAAATGAGGATCATCCGCTTGCCAATAGCTTAGGAGTTCGAAAGATTAACAATACATCATAAAGAACTCTCCTTAGCTTGGATAGAGTGCCAAAACAATACAACTCTTCAATGATCAAGATTCTAATTCTGGTTTATCACAAATTTGCACTTTAAATTGAAAAACCAGCAACCTATGAATTTACTCATATGCTCATAACTCTCTCATTTTTCACCCAAACGATCTCAAATCTGATGCAATAGACCCTCAAAATGATGGCGCCTAACTTAGTAATAAGAAATGGCATCTAAAAATGGTTATTAATTACTGACACGAATCCTAATGCACTCCAGAAAGTACGGCTTTCAAGGAATGACGGATTTGCATTATAAAATCATGAGCTTCGTATTAAAATCTGCAAATATTCATGAAAGAGCGCCCTTACCAGTAAAATGCAATGACACAATACCCAGAATGAGATTATTTTTGTTTTCTGATTTACGAGTGAAACTACAGATTCAGCCTTGTTATCAGCAACTCCAGAAAATGACATAAAATGCAAGTAACTGAACTTCTAATGGCAAAACAACACTACAATGCAAACCTCACTACAACTCACTCAAAATAAGCAATCCTCTCCACTAGGTGCTATCTCTCAAGCACGAAGTCGAGCCAAGGGTAGGAGGCATTCATTCCTCGAAGCAATCCAGCAACCATTTTGGCAGCATAACAATAGCATAGACAAAAGATGATCAAATGAGAACCCAAGGCTGTCTTTTATAAGCTTCTGTGGACCTTCCTTGAAACCCTAACTTCTTTTCCAAAGTCAAAACCCTAATCCCAAGAAATGGCGTCCTTTTCCAAGCATCTTTAATTTTGACTTCATTAAATTTCTCACTTAAATAAATGCGTCCTCCTTAAGGCTTAGTTTTGACTTGATAAATTCAATATAATTTTAATATAACCTCAATGATGGCGCCACCCTTCAAGTCCACCTTTTAAAATAACATTAAGTTATTTGACTAGGCCAAGGTGATAAAATAACATTTAAATTATAATGTTATTTTTAAGTGAAATGAGTTCAACTCTCCAAAACTGCATTCTGAAGCCCGAAACTGAATACGCCACTTGAGACAACTGAAGGGGAAAGTCAACTACCTGAGATCAACCTGTATACTGCCAAAAATAGAATTTACTAAAAATAGTAAATTCCAGAAAATGCTCTGAATGCCGAAATGATCATACCACTGCGAAGCACTCTGAAAACCCAGAAAGAATCCACCGTCAGATCCACCAACTCCGAGCAAAGACATCCCCAGAAATAGGAAACCCTAATTTTACCTTCCGACTAGCCTTCGGGTTTCCTGAAAAAGGCCAACGGTCACTGGAAATATCAGGTTTGAGAAGGGGTCATTACACATTGCTATTGTGGAGGACAAGATTGGAATTCTACCTTTACTTTGAGTAGAACCCAAATCTTGAGTAGAAGTGGTAATGGTAGGGATGGTGTTGGTAACATTAAGGAAATTGATTTTAGGAGGTGGATTCATGGGTAATGAAGTATTCAAATTAAGAGCCATAGATGGTTGATTCTCAACACTATCGATAAAAGAGTTAGAAAACACAAGATCCACGATGAGTGAGTTATCATGGGATGCCATGAGCCTTGAACTATTCCTTATAATAGTATTGTGAATAGGACACCAAGTTGTAAAGCTCATACAAGTTTTACAACCCTAGTGTATGTAGGGATGGACATTGCTATTGTGGAGGACGAGATTGGAATTCTACCTTTACTTTGAGTAGACCCCAAATCTTGAGTAGAAGTGGTAATGGTAGGGATGGTGTTGGTAACATTAAGGAAATTGATTTTTGGAGGTGGAGTCATGGGTAATGAAGTATGCAAATTAAGAGCCATAGATGGTTGATTCTCAACACTATCGATAAGAGAGTTAGAAAACACAAGATCCACGATGAGTGAGTTATCGTGGGATGCCATGAGCCTTCAACTATTCCTTATAATAGTATTGTGAATAGGACACCAAGTTGTAAAGCTCATAAAAGTTTTACAACCCTAGTGTGCAATCCCTAGAATGGAGATGCAATAACCTAGGATGAAATGCGATTTTTAGATTCTAAACAATACAAATTATAGATTAAACAATGCAATAACCTGAAAATGAAATATTTTGATGCAAATTTGTATTTTAAACAATGCACTAAAATGAAGCAATCTAAGCTAAACGCAATGAAATTGATTAAACAAAAAATTTGGAAACTGAAATAGTAAGATAAATGCACCAAATAAAAGCTAAAAACTAAGATTTTCATATCTTGAAATTGAATATATGTAGCTAAGTGGGACTCATTCACCAGTAAGGGCGAATGGGTTCTAGTTAGGTCTTTTTAGGATCTTTCTATGGATTTCATAGTCAAATTTAATGTCTTTTCAGATGCTAAAAGATACAGATCAGACCTGATCAGGAACTTATTCACCAGTAAAGGTGAATTGGTCTTGGTAGGGTCTTTTTAAACTATTTTTTAATGATTTGCAAGTTCTCAGATATATCTTTTAGTTCCAGGTTGTAGACAATGAAATGCAACTTCAGATTTTCTAGAAATTAAATGCAAAAATGCAATAGAAAAATGAAATGTAAGACCTATATTGAAATGCAATATTTTTTATATTTTTAAATGCAATTGAATGAAATATAAATGAGATGCAAAATGACTACTTTTTTTTAATATTTTTTATATTTAAGAAGTACAAAACAATGCATATCTAAACCCTATATGACATGCAAGATTTAAATGCAAATGAAGAAAACCCTAATTAAATGCAAATATAAATGCAAAGAATGCAAGATTTTAAATTAATCTACAATGAAAGACTCCAAAATTCAAAAAAGTGCAATGTTGAATATGTTGGGTTCACCAAAAATGAAATGGTGTGAAAATAGGATCTTTCCCAAATGAGATGGATCACTTATTTCCTAGACCAATTTCACAATTTCAAATTATGCAAAATGAGATGCTAATAACAACCTGAAATGCATCCTAACTATTATATCAGCTATGAGGAATGTTTTTAGAGTATAAAATTTGTGTACCTAGCCAGAAAGTTGTTGTTTTTGAGTTATGAAGGACTCATTCACCTTCATTGGTGAATGGGTCATTTAGGGTTTCTGAAAACTAATTTTAGGATCTTGTACCTTGATTTTTGCACTCTTAAAATATTGGTTATTAAGTTCTGGAAGCTTGTGATTAACTCTGTGGAGCTCTTTCTGTGATCTTATACTTTGAATGACAACTTTTCTCTAAATCTTTCTCAACTTGATCTTCAACCTGTAAACCTACAATAACACACTCAAGGGCAAGAAAAACTTTTGATTTTTAGTGAATGGGGGTTTTCCTTAGTCAAACCCCTTGTATTGTAATTAAACCAAGTGATGAAATAAGGAAATGAAGCATGGAATATGAAATGATATAAATAATGTCACCTTTGATTTAGTATTGTGAATAAAATCTGTAAACAATCATGGAGTGGCCATGAAGAATGAAGATCTTGGATGTAGGATGATTCTTGTAAATGAAGCCTTAATGAAATATTCAATTCTTAGCTCAACAACATGAATGCATTAAACCCTTGACATGATGATATGATTTTGAGTTGCTGCAATAAACACTTGAAATCTGCCTTGAAATGCCTTGTAAATTCCTTGTAAATGCTCTTGTAGTGCTCTATAATTCTCTCTTGAAGTTGCTAGGATCCTTGTACATTTTTCCAGGTGAAACAATGTGAATTAACCCCTTATTTATACTAAATTAGGAGATTAACCCTGGAATTGAAAGAACTAAGGCCAACACTAGATCTATAAAGAAAGATAATTAAATTCCCGTGAGAATGAAATCCAAAAAATAGTGTCTTATTAAGGGAGGACCCATTCGCCACGAAAGGTGAATGGGTCCTAGCTAAGTTTCTAGGACTGAGCTTCAAGGAGCTGAAAGAAGGCTGAAAAAACATTCTAGATCAACTGAGAAAGGGGAGTCCTATTAAGAGAGGACCCATTCACCACTAAGGGTGAATGGGTCCTAGCTTAGCTTACCAAGATCAAAATTTTCCCAATGAAATAATTTGATATTTAATTTATGATTGTCGAGAAAGATCCTCAAGAGGTGTCAAAATTTATGCCTAAAAAGGGCATTAATAACTAAGCCACTTAACCAAAATTAATTAAGGCTACCTAGATAAATAAAAAATTTCTTTAAAAAACTTTACAATACCTAAAAAAGGTACAAATTATGCTTATTTTATTTAGGAAAGGCTTTATAAGGATTAATTAAGTAAATAAGTCCTAGAAAAGTGTGGAAGTGTGTTACAACACTTCACAACACCTTTGCAAAGGACCAATTAAGGAATATTTTTGTTAAATAAAGGTCCTAAAATGATGTGAATGTGTGTAAGACATTACAACACTACTCCAAGATGCCATTAGTTTAGTTTTAATGTCAATTATCAGATCAAGCAAGAAAAAGGATACTTTTTTCCGTTACTACAACACTATATCATATACCCTATATTCTAAACCCTACACTTAACCCTAGATCATAAAAACTATAGAATCTAAACCTTAATCCTTATACATTCAACACTCAAGGTTCCTATACCATAAATCCTAAACCTTATAACTCAATATTATAATCTCAACCCTAAACCATATACTCAAATTTATACCCTATACCCTCAACCCTAAACCATATAACCTCAACCTTAGGACTTAAAGCCTATAGGATAAAAATTTAAACCTATACCATATACCATCTTAACCCTAAACCCTATCCCTCAACCTTAGACCCTAAGGCCTATATAATAATCCCTCTACCATATACAATCAACCCTATACCATATACCCTCAATCCTTAAACCTAAACCCTATCCATCAACCCTATTGCAAGTAAGTATAGTTGGTGTTGTCATTGATGTCAACAAGCTTTGGTGTTGTCATTTGTTTCAACTGTATGAGCATGAGATTGTTGCAAGAGTGTGAGAAATTTCTATTGACTTGGTGTTGTCTCTAATAATGATTTGATTAGTTACATTATGTTGTTATTAGTAAGCTACTAGTGTCAACCTCTAGTGTTGCTTTGATAAGCTTCTATCTGTGGATGTGTGGTTAATTTTTTATGTTTTAGTTGATTTTGTGGTGATGAGGGAGTGCTAAAGATGTTAAGGATGTGTCTTTGGTTCTTGGTTTCCAAGTGTTATTTAGAAATATTGAATAAAAAGAGGAAATAATGTGTTGTAGTATTGTTCTATGTTGTAGAGTAGCATTCTTATTTTTCTTCATAGTTCTTCTATGTTGAAGATCTACTTTTGTGGCTTGAATATGTTGATTATAGGTTTTCGAAGGCGTTGCATGAAAAAATTGGTGTGCTATATCATTGTGTGGAGTAATTTGTGTTCACTAGTTTGTGAATTTTGCATTGTAGAGGTGTTTGGGAGAAATGGTTTTTCTCTGCATTTCATCATAGAGTGGTTCCAGGTCTTGTAGATTTGGAAGGGTTTTGATAGTGTTTTCATATTTCTTCAATCAATTTTTTTCATGGTTTAGTGATTCATAAGTTGGTTTCTTGAGTTATAGTGTGTGGAAAGTTGCTTGAGTGTACTAGGTGTGTACATTCTTTAGGTGAAATTTGTTGAAAAGGAATTTGCTAGATTTAAGGTGTTTTGTGGAATATTCTAGATTATGTTCAAGTGACATTTCTTATTCATGAGTCATCTCTGGATTTGAGGAAGCATGTAATTAAATGTTAATGGTGTTAACATATGTTTAATCGATATTATGTGTTTACAATAATTACGTAGTTGCTTCAATGTTTGTGGAAGTGTGGTGTGTCATGTATGAGTGTATTTAGGTTTGAGTTAAGGTGTGTTATGGTTTTCCTTCATTAATTTCCACTGTAGGAATGTTTTGGTGGCAAACTAATTTGAATTTGCATGGTTGAGATGCATAGCCAAGCATGAAGAATGTATTCAAGGTTGAAAATGCTATAAAAATGTGTTGAGTTGTTGAAGGATGATAATATATATGCGTGATATTCAAATGATGTGAATTTTCAAGTTTAAGGTAGAAATTTGTGAAGTGCAGTACAATCTTTAATGTATTAGACTACTAGATGTAGTGAGAAAAAGGTGTCTACAATCTTCAAAAAGACTGTGAAGGTGTTGTTGATGTAGTGGTGGAATTTTTTGTTGCATTGAGATGGATTTATCATTGTAACACTCTTCTTTATCTTCTTTTCTATTCTGGTAGTGAGCCTTTTACAGTAAGCCTTTCTTTCTTCTAGGAAATGAGCACTCTGGTAGTGAGCCCTTTGTAATTGGTATTGATATTAATTTATATTGTGAGCTAATCCTCATTATGGTTTTTCCCTTCTTGGGTTTTCCACATAAATCTAGTGTTTCTTTGTGCTTGGTGATGATTTAGTTCTTTTTTGTTATTTTCTTTCATGATAAATAATTCTAACCGATTAAGGGTTAATTGACTATAAATGTTTATGAGGGTTTTAAAGTTTTATGGTACAACTGATTCACCCCCCTCTCTCAGTTGTCTTGTGCATTCAAAAATTGGTATCAAAGCAAGGTTCCTTGGAAGAAAGCTTAACCATTTGAGGTAGATCTAGGATGGCACAAAAAAAATATGTTCCTCTATTTGATGGATCAGATTATGCATTATGGAAGACAAGTATTAAAGGTTTTTTGGTTTCTCTTGGATTTGGAATCTAGAATTATGTTGAGGCTAGATATACTATACCTAAAAATTGTTTGAGCACTAATGATGATATCAAGGCCTATGAAAAGTATGGTAAAGAAAGGTATGATCTCTAAAGTGGTCTTGCTAATTCTGAATTAGTGAAAGTTATGAATTTGAAAAATGCTAGAGAAATTTGGGTAAAATAAGAAATCATTTATGAAGGATATGACAAGGTCAAACAGGCTAATATCCAAAACCTAAAGGTCATATTTGAGAACCTACAGATGTCTAAAGATGAAAAAATTACAAGCTACATGCAAAAGGTGGATGAAGTTGCCAGTTCCATCAGAGGACTTGGTGGAAAACTTAAAGAACAAGAAGTGGTAAAGAAGGTACTTATAACTCTTCCCGAATCTTAGCTTCAAAAAGTTTTTTCTATTTGATAATCTCAAGCTTTGAGCAGATATACTAGAGATCAGTTGCATGGCTCCTTAACTACTTTTTAAATGAGTGAATTTGGTCCAAGTAATGCAAAATTTGAGATTGCTTTTAATGCTGGAAAATAAAAGAAGCCTATAGAATCAAATCAAGAGGATCTTGATGATGTGGAAGCTAACTTTGTGAGAAAAATGAAAATGGGTACTATAAATTATAGAGGTGAGTTTCCTTTCAAATATTTTAGTTGTGGGAAGATAGTTCATTATGCTTCAAGATGACCAAATGGAGCTTTGAATGAAAAAAATAAGGAGAATAAATGTAAGATGATTAAGAAAAGTAATTATGTTAGAGAAGATGCTAGTATATCTAATGATGAATTTGATTATGGGAATGATGAGGATGGTGAATGCGTGTCCATGGGTTGAAAATATGAAATTAATTTTTCTATATCTAAGAGATGTGTGA
This sequence comes from Sequoiadendron giganteum, assembly GCA_007115665.2. NCBI lineage: Eukaryota > Viridiplantae > Streptophyta > Pinopsida > Cupressales > Cupressaceae > Sequoiadendron > Sequoiadendron giganteum. The sequence continues at coordinate 712,550,995 of CM021101.1, read as the reverse complement.
AGGAAAGTGCTCCAAAATAAAGACTTAATATTGAAGGCACTTTGGTTTCTTCTTTTATGCTAGATAGGAGAAAAACTACTGGATCATCGATAGTGGATGCTCTAATCATATGATTAGTGACATAAGTAAGCTTACTAAAATTGAAAAATATGAAGGAGGACTAGCTAGGTTTCATGGTGGTACATCTGCTAGGATATGTGGAATAGGCTCAATCATTTTTTATGGAAATCATAATACTAAAGATGTTCTTTATGTTAAGGGTTTAAGACATAACCTCTTGAGTGTTGGAAAAATGTGTAAAAAAGGATACTATCTTATGTTTGAGGATGATAGCCATCAGATCAAAGAAGGCTTCAGAACTATGGTTGTTGCTAGAAGAAGGACAAATAGAAATGATTATCATCTCAAAGGTGTTGATGGTTACCATTTCAGAACTCAAATCAATGAGAGTTGTCTATGGTATAGAATAATTTGTCAAAAAAAATTTGATAGCCTAGTGAAAATAAGTTCAATTCAAAATATGAGAGATCTAGCAAAGATTACAAAACTTATCAATGTAGATTGTAAGGAATATCAAGTTGGAAAGAAGAAAGAATAAGTTTCAAAGTCAAAGAATAATATTTTGTTCGACTATTGGAGTTGATGCATACATATATTTGTGGTCCTGCCAGAGTAAGAATTCTTCAATGTGATATGTATTTCATGCTATTAATGGATGATTATTCTAGAATTATATGGGTTAATTTTCTCAAAGAAAAATAAGAAGCTCTAGATAAGTTTAAAGCATTCAAAGTTATGGTTGAGAATGAAATGGATATGAAAATCAAATGTTTGAGGTCTGACAGAGGTAGATAGTTCACCTCCAATGAGTTCAATATATTTTGTGAGAATAATGGAATAAAGAGGAATTTATTTGCCCCTAGGACTCAACGAAATGGAGTGGTTGAAAGAAAGAATAGGACTATTCAAGAAGCTGCAAGGATAATGATAAAAGAAGAAAATCTAGCTAAACTATACTGGAGAGAAGCAATTCATACAAGTGTGTACATACTTAATAGAGTTCAATGAGAGTAAAAAAATACAAAGAATCCCTATGAGATATGATATGGAAGAATTCCTACTGTCAAATACTTCATTATAGTTCTTCGAAGAAAATGATATATTTAGAAGAGATGAAGAAAACTTAGGAAAGTTTGATGCAAGATTTCATGAAGGTATCTTCCTTGGATATTCTACTAAAAGTAAAGTTTACCGGTGCTATAATAAGAGGCTAAGAAAGATTGTTGAGAGTGCAAGTGTCAAGGTTTATGAAGACCTATAGAAGAGTTCAATAGTGATAGATGGATATTAATCAAATGAGTCTTCTTGTAGAGAAGAAGGAAAAACTATGGAAAAATAAGTACAAATTGAAGACAAAGAATCTTTGAAAAGATTCCTAAAACTCTTAAGTATGTGCAAAAGAAACATTATAAATAATATGTCATTGGTGATAAGAGAAAATGTTTACTAATAAGAAGGAAAGCTTCTAAACAATAATTAAATATATGTTTACTTTCTAAAGTTGAGCCTAAAAAAATGATTGAAGCATGCAAGTATGTGTATTGGATAAAGGCGATATAAGAATAACTAATACAGACTGAGAAAAATCAAACTTGGGAACGTGTCCAAACACCAAAAAACAAGAGTGTGATCGGAACTAAGTGGGTATTTTTGAACAAACTGAATGAGAGTGGATAAGTGGTAAGAAAAAAGGCAAGGCTTGTGTGTAAAGGCTACTTACAAGTAAAAGGAATAGATTTTGAGGAGACATTTTCTCCAGCAGCAATAATTGAAGCTATCAAGATGTTTTGGGATTTTGCAACATATAAGGATTTCAAATTTTATCAAATAGATGTGAATTCCACTTTCTTGAATGGGGAATTGGAAGAATAAGTATACATAGAACAACTAGAAGGATTTCAATTATCAAATAAACTAGATATGGTTGGAAAATTGAGGAAGACATTATATAGATTGAGAAATCTCCTAGAGCTTGGCATACAAGGTTAGATAGATAATTGCTACAACAAGGATTCAATAAATGTACCATAGATAGAAATATTTACTTCAAAGTTGAAAAATATCAAATCTTGATTGTGGTTGTGTATATTGATGACATAATTTTTGGAAGAAATGAAGCTATGTGTAAGAAATTTGTAGAAGAGATGCAGAAAGAATTTGAAATGTCAATGTTTGGGGACCAAGATATCTTTACTAAATACATGAGGGATGAAATGATTACTATGATTACATTGCAACTTCTTAACATAAACCTGGAGATGCTCAAGAGCGTTAATGCGGTGTTCATCGAGCATCTCAAGCCGATGTAATCTTTGTTGTTTGTAAGTGTCATCATCGATGAGCTCTTGAAGATCAATCCTTAACATGGGGATTTATAACTCTAAGGGTATCACCACCTCAGTACCATAGACAAGGTTATAGGGGGTTGTTCCCATTGATTGTATGACACTAGTACGGTAAGCCCATAACACATATTTCAGTTGCATATGCCAATCCTTGTTATGTTTATTAACTATTTTTTTTAGGATTTGTTTGAGATTTTTATTATTTGCTTCAACTTGATTATTAGATTGTGAGTAGTAGGGTTTTGAAAAGCGATGTTCGATACTAAATGTGTTGAGAAATTTATTCACATCATTATTATTAAGTGGTGTTCCATTATCTGAAACTAATGTAGAAGGAAGTCCAAAGTGAGCAATAATGTGTTCCAATATGAAATGACATATTACATCAGCAATTGTAGATTAAAGAGGAATGGCTTCTACCCATTTTGTGAAACAATCCATTGTTGTGATTAATGTATAGCCAGTAGATGAAGGTGAATTTTTTTTTTCAATTAGATTCAATCCCCACACTAAGAATGGCCAAATAGGAATTTGGGCATGAAGCTCAATAGTAGGAGCATGAATCAAATTTCTATGTTCCTAACATTTACAACATTTCTTAATGTACACAAAGCAATAACTTTCCATATGTCTCCAATAATATCCCATACAAATGAGTTTTTGTACTAAATATCTTTCTCCAAAATTACCTCCACAAGCACTTGAATGCACCTCTTCAAATGCTATGGTTATTTTAAATTTCTTAAGATATTTAAGAAAAATACCATTAAAGGATCTTTTGTATAGTATATCGGCTAGAATGATGTATTTGGTTGCTAGTTTTCACAAGTGACATTAGGTATTCATTGTTGTGGGATCGACAATAGTACCATCTTTTAAATAATTGAATATTGTATCAAAACATTCACTCGAGTCTTTCTTAATTGTTACTAACACTTCTTCAAGTTTATCATCAATGGATGGTTTCATGATTGGGTAAACAATAAATGTGACATATTTTGAAGGATATTGAGGTGATATAAAAGAGGTTGCACTCGCATTTTCATCTGCATGCCGATTATCTTTTCATGGGATGTTGTCAATGGTGAACGATTCAAACTTCTCTAACAATTTCATTGTGAGATCCTTGTATTTGGGTAATTTTTCATGTTTTTCTTGATATTTCCCATTTATTTGTTTGATTACTAATTGTGAATCACCAAAGATCCTAAAATATTTCACACCCAAGATTAAAGAAGAATGTAACCCAACTAGCAATGCTTCATACTCAATAGTATTGTTTGTACATAGGAAATTTAATTGATATGACAAGGGAATGGGCTTTCCTACAGGTAGGATTAATATAACCCCAACACCAAAGCTTTTCCTACACTTAGATCCATCAAAGTATAATTCCCATGTATTAGTTTTGATTGTTAACACATTATCATTAGGGAAAGAGTCATTACTAGGTAATGAAAAAGTGGAAGGAGTATCAAATAATTCATCGGTCAAGGCTTGACCCTTTATTGATTTTTGTGAAAAAAACGTTAGGTCAAACTCAATCAACAACATCACCCACTTAGCTCGACCTCCTGATAAATCTGTTTTATTAAAAAGATGTTTGAGAGGGTCAAATTTTGTCATCACTTGTATTTCAGTATTCAAAAAATAATGTCACAATTTAATGGTAGCAAATATAAGGGCCAATTTTTTTTTTTCTATTGTTGTGTATAGTTTATCATAATATATCAAAATTTAGATAATGTAATAGACTAGATTCTCTTTATCATTTTCATCTTGCTAAGCCAACAATGCTATGAGAGCATCGGTTGAGGTGGCAATATAGAGTATAAATGGTTTTTTTTTGCATAGCAGGTTGTAAAACTTGGGGAGTTGTATTTTTACATTCACTCAAAGATTTTTTGAAGGAATTTCACATTGTCTTGTCTTGTTAACAATTTGGATAGAATTTCATCAACGTAATCCTCCAAAATATTATGTATGTAATCATGGAATATTAGTGTCATAGCTCATTGATATGTTGTGCCTGCATTATTTAATCCAAAAGGCATCATAACCCAGCAAAATACCCCCCAAATAGTTGTAAATGCTATTTTACATTGATCTTGAGGGTTGATGAGGATTTGATTATATCTCAAAAAATTTGTCCATGAATGACAAAAAATCATGTCCTATAGTCGAGTCTACTATCATGTCAATATTATGAAGGGGAAAGTCATCTTTTAAAGATGCTTTATTCAAGTCCCAAAAATCCATACACATCCTAATATGATTGCCAAGTTTTGTGAATCTGACAATATTTGAGATCCATGGAGAATAATCTATATATAATATGAAGCCAACATTGAGGAGTTTTTCAAGTTCACCTTTAACAAGTAAATCTATCTTAGGATTCATCTTTCGTATCTTTTATCGAACGGGCTTGGCATTTTCAACAAGGACAATGTTTTGTGTCACTCTCTTTAGATCTATTCCTAGCATATCTAAGTACTTCCAAGCAAAGATTTTGGGAAAGTCATGAAGCAAGGTTATAGTATCTTCTTGTTCTTCATCATCGATGCATTTTTTGATTTTAATGACTTTATCTTAATCTATTATATTGATTGGTATATCAATTGTATCTCCCAAAGGAAGGGAATTTGACTTTGGAAATTCAGGATTGTATTGTGCTCATTTGTGTCATTATCATTACTTTCACCTTCGACATATTTTTCCTTGGTAGTGATCATAGCACATGCAACATTTTTATTGTGAGGAATAGATAGTGTATCATAAACTCCTAGCATGTATTTCAAGGCTTCATCATATTTAAAGTACTCCCATGATGGTGGTAAATCCATGTCCAACAATTCAGGATGTTGCATTGTGAGTTTGAATTTTGGCTTGCACATGATGGTATTGATGTTTAACAATGGTCACTTTATTTCTTGTGTGATTTTAGAAGGATAATATCCCAAACTAGTCTTTGTTCCTTGTATGTTAGGCTCTATAGGAACTCGAATGCCTTGTTCTTTATTTCCACATCCTTTACCATTTTAACCCAATTGCTTTACAAGATCATAACCTCTCCCATAATTTTTTTCTATTTCTTTTGGGTCTGGTGGTTGTTGGTAATCTATCTCATCAAAGTTTATTGTATAACTTTTATCTTCTTAAATAGTATGGGAGTTAGATGTTTGTGATTGTTCTTCCATGTTTTGAGTTGACATGACCATTGGTTTCTTTTGCTTTCCATCTTCTTTTCTTGTGATTATGTATTCGCCCATAAATGAGGGTGTGAAATCCAAGGAACCCCAATCATCATCCAATAATTTTGACATTATTTCAATTTCTTTCTTATCTTCTTTTAAAGGTTCTATATTGGATGTGGGAATTAATATTCTTAAAGGACTTGTTGTTCATTTTTCCACTTGTAGGCAAATTTCAGGTTTGGGATCCATTTCAACTTGGTATACCTTGTTGTCATAGATATTTCATAATACGATGAAGAGTCGAAGGAACCACATGCATCTCATGAATCTATGGTCTTCCCAAAAAAAATATTGTATGAAAGATCATGAGGCATAACATGAATAGGATTTTTTTAGGTAGCCTTTCCAAATTTTTATAGGTAAAGTAATTAGACCTAGCGGTTTCCTTCCTACATTGTCAAATACTTGAATACATAAGGATTTGGGTTGCATCATCGATTTGTGTACTCACAACCTATCTAACAGTTTCACGTTGTACAAATTAAGGGCTAAGCCATTATCCACCATGGCCCTTTTTATGCATATTCTGTTAAATTTAGCAATGATTATGAAGGCCTCATTCTTCTGTCTCAATGCTAAAGGGGATAGCTCATGTTGGAAAAAAATTATGTCTACATTAAATATATTCATTCCTTGTATTAGAGATACCACATAATTTGTATTTGTGCCAGGAAGAACCACTACTTGTTGTAAGGTTGTTTGAAGCATACTGTGATAGTTTGGTGAATTTTGAATTATGTCCCATAGGGATATCTTTGTATGAGTATTCTTAAGTTTTTTAATGAGATTATACTCCTTTCCACTACGTGAAGTTAAATGAGGAGCACTAGGTAAAATGTGATTAGGTAAAGGTAAGGTGTCGGGGTTGTTTGTTGATGTTGCAAGTTGTTTCTAGTATTGTACATATGAGCAACAATATTATGACTTGATTACTGCAATACATTATTTTGAGGAAGATAAAGGGTAAACTCGGGTTGTAGTTTATGGGAAGGTGGGTAAAGGATGAGTTTAGGTTGGATCATGTTAATTTCTCTTGTTTTTGGTTTCTCATGACAAGCCTTAGTGGATGGGCTTTGTGAGATGAAGTCCTCAAGGGTTTCATCTAACATATCAAATTCATTGCTACTAAAAGGCTTGAGGGTTAAGTTAACTTAATTTGGTTTGTTATTTTCATAACAAGCCTTAGTGGATGATCCTAGTGAGAGGAAGCCCGAGAGGTATTCGTCTAACATGTCTAGATCATCACTACTAAAGGGCTTGGATGATATGATTTTTCTAAATTTAAGCATTTTTTGAATTGTTTATTTTGATGTTTTTCAGTTTTTTTTTCATTTTCTAATGGATTTGATCTAAGGGAACTAGGAACTTATGTTGAAAATGAAAATTGTAGAAATCTAATGTTATCCATAATTTCCATGAATGCTATTTCTAATGATTTCAATGTAAAACAAAGAAACTAAATTGAAACAAAAAAGTAACAGAGGCAAACAAAAGCTTGAAAATTGGAAATTTAACTCTGTAAACTACAACTCAAATTTTTCACTAGGATTGATTCACCCAATGTGGCGAATGAGTCCCAATAGGGATTTTTTTCAAAATTTTCAGATTATTTGATTGATTTTTATGTGTTCTATGTTGTATGACCTAGATCTAGAATACAAATGTAGTTTTTCAATAATTTTTTTATGAAATTAAGTGCAAAAATGCAAGATAAATGAGCTTTTCACTAATGCAATACCTAATGCAATGTTAATGCAAGCTAAATATAGGATGTAAATGCACTCCAAATCAGAATTATGTGAATGAAATTTCACCAAAATTAAATAAATAAAATGGTGACCTCTCTCTCGAGCTTCTAGGGTTTTGGACCTAAAAGGAAATAGGTCAATTTTCTTGCTTGTTTCACTCAAGAACAAACCCTTGAGATTTAAATGCCAATGAGATTGAAATTTGGCAAAGGCAATTCTCTAGGGGGTTGAATGATGTCAAAAGAGGGGTTCACCACCAAGTGTAAACTTGGAAAAGATAATGTTTGAAAGCAGAGTATAATATATAAAATTGTTGAATCCCTCTTGTGTTATTTTTGTCCTTGATGAAAATATATGTTACTCTGGAAATTTTGGTGGTTACTTCTCAGTTGATATGATTTTTTGATTGGCACATTTAATTCATTGATTATATTATATACGGTGGTATTAAACGCTTAAGTTCATGTGCAGATCTTAGTTAAGACATTATGGTTACTGGTTCAGTGTTCCATTGGTCAGCTGATATGTTTCTGGTCTAACATTTTATGTTTTAGTGATGCACTTAATTATATGTCCTTGGCATGGCAGTGTGAATTTATCATGCAAAATCAGTCTTCAAAAGGCAGTGGACATTATTTTGGCATTGACACATTATATAACAATGGACATTTTAAGATGGCAAGTTGGCGTTAATGTATTTGGTTATGGTATTGAAAATTGGACTTTGGAAAAGAGATTCTCTAAGTTCAATTATTTGCATCTGGTATTGTGTTTTTAGCATGAGTGTAAGGCATATTAAAATCAACATATATATCAGCCCAAAATATTCATCATAAGTGTTTGGACTTCATTTGACTTCATTTGGAAATGGCACATAATATAGCATTGAACATATCAAGGTGGCACTAGACCTTGGGTAAAGGCTTTCTATTCGATCTTCTATTTTTCATTTGACTTGGGTTTATTGGTTGTCATTTATATATGGCCTCATGGCCGACAGCAGGCATGTTTGAATTTGGTAAGACCGTGGCTTCAAAATCTCTTACCGCAGTACCGCTGGCAGTTAAGCCAGTGACCGTGGTAGTGCGGTGGAAACCACCAGTGGAAAGCAGAACAGCTACCGCCACACCGCGAGCTGTCAGGATCTTAACTGCAGTAATGCGGTGTAAAAAGTCAGTGGAAAACAAATATGTACCTCTATACTATGAGAAGTTGGAAGGTAACCACGGTAGTGCGGTGGTAACTATTGGCGGCAAGCAAGACAGTTACCGTTACACCATGGGCTGTCAGAAGTATAACCACAGTAATGCGATGAAAATGACTAGCGGTTAGCTTGGAGCTACTATTGTACCACGAGTAGTCCAAAGAAAATCCGCGGCTGGGCAGTAAAGGATGCGGTAACAATTAGTGTTAGCTACTGTTGTACTGCAGGTAGTCTGAAGGGTGGCCGCGGTTGTCCGGTAAGGAAACAAATGTCAATTTATTTTTGTCGGCATGCAAGTCATTGATCTTTTTGTGGATTTCAAAGTGTATTGTACAGTTTTGATATTTCATTAACTCACCTCTTGGACTCCAAAAGTTCATCAATCTTAGCAAAGGATTTCATTTTGCTTACTTTGGAAGTTTGGGTCACTATTCTTTGCTTCACTTGCTTCGAAGGTTTTGAAACCCTATTCGGGCCACCATCATTGAGTTTTTTATCTCACAGTCATTTCACTATTCTAGTAGCTGGTTTACTGATCTTTGGCAGTGTATTGGAAAATAGAAAGACCATGACATTGGTCATTTCACCTATCAATTTCCTGCCATCGAATAAGAGCTTCAATAAGGGAGAAGCTCAGGTTGCTAAGTCACTTTGCAATCTAGTAAAATTGCTACATGCAACATGTATTTCGATACTCTCAGGTATTTAGTTTTTCAACTAGTTTGTAGAACCGTTACTTCTAAATCGAAGGTGGAAAATTGGTTAAATATTTTTTATTGGTCAGAACCAAAAAGATTGCATATAATTTTTAACTGCATTTTACAATAGATTTATCTTATTAGTTTTATGAAATAGTGGTATCTGTTTGGGGAAATCATGATGACTTCGAATCTATTCAGTCTCTTACATGGATTCTTTCATAATGGTTATTGGATGCGTCATTCTAAAGTTACGGTTACATTTCATTGGAGTTGTTGGTTGCACTACTGTTGTAGTTGGCTTTTCGAGGGTTTTGTTCATGAATTTCATATATGATTTAATGGTTCTTGTTTTTAGCTCTGTTTGTGTAGGTTGCTTGAGAGGATAGGTTTCAGTTTGCCTTCTATATTTGAAAAATACTTGGATATTCCTGTTAGAACAACTTATTCATATTGATCTTTCACACATGGACACTACAACACATGGCATTGTTGGTCTATTGAATTTTGGTAATCTGATGACCATTTTTGTTCTTATTCTCTAAAATAGAAGAATGAGAAACTGTTGTAACCTTCCTTGAATGTAATGATGAAATCTGTAATCAGATGAAAAAAAAGAGATTAGGGCTCTAATAAAAAGGAAAAATAAAAAGAGAAAAATAAGCGTTAACTGGTTTGCTGTGACAATCCATGAAAAAGGTTATAAAAATTGAAAGACATAATTAATAAAAAAATGGTGATAAAGTATAACAATGAGAAAAGTATGAAACAAAAAGGGAAAAACTAGTGTGAGTACATCACAGTGATTGTGTTGAAAAATGTTGAGCTCTGAGATTGAAAATCTGAAATATGAGTTGATAATCAAGCTGACTTAAGGCTTGACAATGCTTGAAATTTTGAAGGTTCATTTTTAGAACTTTGAGGAGTTTAGATATTATCTGTCAAGAGGCACTTGATAGATAAAATAGAAACAAAGAGATCCTATGTATTATTGTATGATTTACTAAAACAGTAAAGGGGTTGGTGCTCCTTGAGATTGGTGTCTCTAAATGAGGGGTTGGTGCTCCTTGAGATTGGTGTCTCTAAATGAGGGGATAGTGCTCCTTGAGTTGGTGCTCAAAAAGTAGCCTACAAGGCATTGTAAATAGTGGTTTTGAAATTAAGCCAGTAAGGCAGTTTAGGAGTGGTTTTTTTACCCCAAGAAGGTTTTCCACTCAACAATTTTTGTGTCTCCTTTTTTGTGTGATTTATGTTTATCTTGCATACTCCTTCTTATAGTCACTTATGTTATTATGCTAATTTAGTTGGTCAATGCTCTGATACTTTAAAGCTATTTAAAAGTTTAAAAGTCAATTTTCTCATGTTTGTCATGAAAATTTAGATTGGGCAAATCTAGTGCAAAATGTCTTTCATAAGGTGAATTAACTTCTGCATTATGTCCTCATTATATGAATCCTCAAGAGTCTATCATAAGTAAGTCAAAGTTTCATATTATGAAGATTTATAGTTCTAGTGATAAAGAACAACAAGACTATTCATAAAGCTTTATTTGAACAATATCATTTGATGCTTCTAATATGGGTTGCGAATGTTAGTCAAGTCTCATGTCAATCTGGCATGAAATGTTAATGCTCACCTGCTTAATCAAATCTGTCTCTTTGGGTTAACTGAGTAAAATTTTAATTATGCTTTCAACGTTAAAAGTTAAAATTACTCCACTCTGATTCACCCCTCTCAGAGTGAATCCAAGATCAGTGTCAATAAAGATGTATTACAAGATCATAATGATGAAAACAAGATTATTGAATTTTTGAAAGGAAAAATGGTTGATAAGAAAGAGACTGAAGAGCGATTAGAAGCCAAGTTAAAGGACAAGAATGGATTATGTAATAAACTAGAAAATGAGGTTGCCTCATTTAAGAGATGTTCAGATAATGATTCCAAGTTAAAAGAACTAAATCTTAAAGATAATTTGATTATCAATCAGAAAATTGAAATTGAAGAATGCAAAAGGATTGCAATTGTTGTAAAGTTTGATTTGGAGGTTAAAAATATTGAATGTCTAAAACTTGAAGGAGAATTAGTTGCTTTGAACAAAGAGCTTGAAAGTGTTAAGATTCATTTGGTTAAAAATTAGAAATTTGATTGTAGTACTGATTTATTGAATGAGATGATTGGCAGACAAAATCATTTTAAAGATACTACAGGAGTGGGATATGAAGTTGGACAAAGCTCTGCAGAAGAGTCTAACCATGAAACAATTTTTGTTACTGTAGATGGAAAGTCATTTACATCCAAGAAAACACCAAGATTTAAGGTTAATCTCAGTCACCATATTGTTGTTGCTCAGTCAGAAGAAAAATGGGTTAGGACAAAAAGACCATCAAGATCTCAGTTAATCAGGTATAACCACTCTCAATTTCATGGCTATTGTTTTCACTGCAATTCTTATGGACATAGAGCAAGAAATTTTTGGATGAATAAAAGTCATAATCATGTGAGAAATGTCAAGAGACGTTCATACAACATGCCTAGAAGAAATTATTCTCTCTTTGGTCTAGAAAACTCTATTAAATGTTATAGGTGTAATGGGTTTGGACACAAAGCATAGTGGTGTAAGAATTTTTTTATAAAGCCATCTAGAGACTACATTTTCAAACAAAAGGAAAAGAATCCCATGAGTAAGGAAAAGACAAAGCCTATACAAGTATGGAGAAGAAAGGAAGAAAAGAAAAATGAAGAACTAAATCTTGTGCATGCTGCACAAGAATCTTCACTAAGAATTTGAAAGACAGTATGGAGATAGGGGGAGATGATTAATGCATTTCTGAATAATCCCCTTTGATATCAAACAATAGGTAGTAGAATCTTGTTGTTTCATAACCCATTTATCATCAAATGCAAGACACATATTTGTTTTATTGTCTTGTTGGGAATAATAGTGACAGTGTGTGATGATAACTGTCTTATTGCAATGATCCATCTATATCATCATTAAGTTGAAGGATGATTTCTTATATGCCTATTGTTGTTGCAGCAGTTGATACTGAGTGTTTCTTTGGGTGTTTCCATAGTAAAAGATACTTGTGACACAATTATGCTTTCCACTATTAGTGGACAAATTATTATTAATCTTTCTTTGCCGCAATGTATTGCTTGTGCCAGAAGGATCAATATCTTTTCTTTGTACTTATCAGAATAGGTGATGGTCTGTGTTACTCAAAGAGATTCACAAGGTTAAGATTCTTGAATATTCAAGCAGTGCTCATTTTGTCTTGGTCATCAAATATTGTTATACTGTCTCATCTTTATTCAATACTTTGAAACCATATCTAAATAACAACAACTTGATAAAATTCAATGCCTTGATTTTTTTTGAACGATGTTTCAACAACAAAGCAAGTTAAGACAATGAGTTGTTTGAGGTCTTAATTGAAATAATGAAAGAGGCAGTCAATTGAAAAACATCAATGGTAAATGTTGAATACTGCAATAGTGTGCTTGGAAAACATGGACAACATACTAAGTATTTGATATAAAATCAGTTTTCTAGAGTTGTGGTTGCTGGTGTAGCATGTTTTGACATTGAGTATGTTGGTACAGTATATGTGTACTTGAGAACAAACAAACAACATTGACATAAGTTTGGGTATTCTTGGATGATAAAGATTTCAATATGCATCTAATGATCAATATTTTCATTTGACAGTTGATTTCTACATGATACTAATAGTGTGGTGACTTGAGACTTATGTAGAGGACTGTATGCTATAGATTTGGCTTCTTTCTGTTATTTTGGTAAAAGACATTATTCTCAAGAACAAGGTTAGTTGCAATGAAAATATGTTGGCCTAATTATCTTACTAATGGTTCCTTAAGTAAGTGTTGTATATGTAGTTGTATCTTCTTGCTTGTTGAGGTATATAAATCTATTTTGGCAGCAGTATATTTAAGTGCTTCATTTGCAAATGAATTTGATCATCATACTGGTTTTATTATGTTCATGGAGAAATGTGCAATAAGCTATTTAATAAAAAAAAAAACTCATTGTTTGAAGAATTTGCACATTTGTAGGCATGTTTGACTTTGGTAAGACTGCGACTTCAAAAGGTCTTACTGCAGTACCGTTGGTAGTTAAGCCAGTGATTGCGGTAGTGCGGTGTAAACCACCAGTGGCAAGAAGAACAGTTACTGCCACACCGCGAGCTGTCAGGATGTTAACCGCATTAATGCGGTGTAAATAGTCAGCGGCAAGCAAACAAGTACCGCTATACCATGAGCAGTAAAAAGGTAACTGCTGTAGTGCGGTGGTAACCATTGGTAGCAAGCAAGATAGTTACCGCTACACCACGGGCTGTCAGAAGTATAACCGTGGTAACGCGGTGGAAATGACTAGCGATTATCCTGGAGCTACCATTGTACTGCAAGTAGTCTGAATCAAGATCGCGGTTGGGTGGTAAATGATGCGGTAACTGTTAGTGTTAGCTACCGATGTACCACGGGTAGTCCAAAGGGTGGTCACGGTTGTGTGGTAATGAAACAGATGTCAATTTATTTCTTTCGACACGCAAGTCATTGATCTTTCAATGGATTCCAATGTGTATTGTGTGGTTTTGATATTTCATTAACTGACCTCTTGGACTCCAAAAGTTTATCAATCTTAGAAAAGTATTTCATTTCGCTTACTTTTGAAGTTTGGTTCACTATTCTTTGCTTCACTTGCTTCGAAGGTTTTGAAACCCTATTCTAGCCACCATCATTGAGTTGTTTATCTCATAGCCGTTTCACTGTTCTAGTAGCTGGTTTACTGATCTTTGGCACCATATTGGAAAATAGAAAAACCATGACATTGGTCGTTTCACCTATCAATTTTTCGCCATCGAATAAGATCTTGAATAAGGGAGACACTCAGGTTGCGAAGTCACTTTGCAGTCTAGTAAAATTGGTACATGCAAAATCTATTTCGATACTCTCAGGTATTCAATTTTTCAATTGGTTTGCAGAACCGTTACTTCTAAATGGAAGGTGGAAAATTGGTTAAATATTTTTTATTGGTCAAAACCAAAAATATTGCATATAATTTTTAACTGCATTTACAATAGATTTATCTTATCAGTTTTATGAAACAGTGGTATCTGTTTGGGGAAATCATGATGACTTTGAATCTATTCAGTCTCTTACATGAATTCTTTCATAATGGTTATTGGATGCATCATTGTGAAGTTATGGTTACATTGCATTGGAGTTGTTGGTTGCAATACTATTGGAGTTGGCTTTTCGAGGGTTTTGTTCATGAATTTCATATATGATTAAATGGTTCTTGTTTTTGGCTCTGTTTGTGTAGGCTGCTTGAGAGGACAGGTTTCAGTCTGCCTTCTATATTTGAAAAATGCTTGGATATTCCTGTCAGAAGAACTTCTTCATATTGATCTTTCACAAATGGACACTGGAACACATGGCATTATTGGTCGATTGAAGTTTGATAATCTGATGACCATTTTTGTTCTTATTCTCTGAAATAGAAAAATGAGAAACTGTTGTAACCTTCCTTGAATGTAATGATGAAATCTATAATCAGATGAAAATAGAGAGAATAGGGCTCTAATAAAAAGGAAAAACAAAAAGAGAAAAATAAGCGTTAACTGGTTCACTGTGACAATCCATGAAAAAGGTTATAAAAACTGAAACACAAAATTAATTAAAAAAAAGGGTGACAAAGTAGAACAATGAGAAAAATATGAAACAAAAAGGGAAAAACTAGTGTGAGTACATCATAGTGATTGTGTTGAAAAATGTTGAGCTCTAAGATTGAAATATGAAATATGAGTTGATAATCAAGTTGACTTAAGGCTTGACAATGACTAAAATTCTGAAGGTTCATTTTTGGAACTTTGAGGAGTTTAGATATTGTTTGTCAAGAGGCACTTGATAGATAAAAGTGAAACAGATAGATCCTATGTATTATTGTATGATTTACTAAAACGATAAAGGGGTTGGTGCTCCTTGAGATTGGTGTCTCTAAATGAGGGGTTGGTGCTCAGAAAGTATCCTACAAGGAATTGTAAATAGTGGTTTTGAAATTAAGCCAGTAAGGCAGTTTAGGAGTGGCTTTTCTACCCTGGGAGAGTTTTCCACTCGACAATTTTTGTTTCCTTTTTTGTGTGATTTATGTTTATGTAATGCCCCGCCAAGTAACCTTAAAAGAAGTTGCAATTTACGTCTTAAGCGAACCAATTTTTTTTTAAAGTGCATTTAACATACATATTCACTTACTAATTAACAACAACCTCTAAGGCTACAAGGTTAGGATTACTTAAACCCACACATACATATAACATATAACCATAGCATTAAAAACATTATACATCAAAAGGATACCACATGACAAAATATGATAAACATCTAAGGTACAATCTCATAACTATTAACTTAAACCGATAGTTACATCACTCATTCCGAGAATGAGGCAATAGAATAAATGTGTTACAATTACATAATTCCACCTCATAACAAAAGAGGGATAAAATAACTTATACAATCTGAAATACAACAATACAAGAAAAGAATAACTAGATCTGCGAGTTGTCCAACTGGATGTCTCGCCTCCACGAACTGAAGATCAATGGGGACCCAACGGTTTTGGTGCATGTTCCACCCAACCAAGTGGTACCCAAAGGCCCACCCCCCATGCTAGGAGATAGTAACAACGTAACATGGACAAAGAATCTACTACCTCTAACCAAAGGTAGACTCATACTGACTCATACTAGCATAACCAAATAAATGTTCAACACAAGTACAACACACAAATCACTGACATAGGTCACATTGCTTCCAGACATAAAAATAGATCAAGTATGTGCAAAGATCCATACACATATAACAATAAACAACAATTGTCCTAGATAGAGTGTCATCGCATAGTAGTCATGAGATCTTGTCTGGGCATCCTTCATAGGCTCTGGCCATGGTAATCCTGGTGACCTCAACTAAATCCTGAACCTCATACTCACTCATGCGGAATCAACTACCTCTCGTACAGACAAGATAGTTGATCTTGCCATTCCAAGCCTTCCCACTCATCCCAAGTCTAAACAAGCCCTTGTGTCTATGAGTGAGGTAAGATTATCTTGATTAGTGAGAAGTTAGTCCTAATCTTCTAAGTACATTACCTTAATTATCACTTGTTTAAATAACTTCTGAAGGTTACTCGATTTACCTCTTTGGGCTCCGACCCCTAACAAAATTCACTCTTCTATTCGACAACACATAACCAAACAAACTACCAAGAGAAACACAAGTGCATGCAACCTAGGCATCACACCACTCCAACTCAAGGAGGAAAAAAATAAAATTACTCACTCCAAATATCTTGGAGGCAACATAACACATAGTCCACTCCCTTCATAGGAGGTACAAAACATACCCGTTCGTAGAAACTGGGTAAATACTAAAAAGACACCATGCACTACCCAAGGGAAAACAATTGGTTGACATAATAACTCAACAACCCTCATCCTCTAAGATTCACTGGAAGACTTATAATATTGGACTAACACATAATCCCATATCCCAAAATGCGACATGACGGCATAGCTACAAAATCATTCAAGTCATTAATCAATTCTAATATTTGGATTTCCTAAATCCATACTCATTCAATAGATAACACTGACAAAGTCAAAGGCACAATAACTAGATTAACTGAACTAATCATATACCCATATTTTATCTTTCATTACTTGACATCTAAAACAATTAGACTCACTTTCCTTTACGAATACAAATAAAATTAAAACATTTAAAGTATTCACAAGGATATCTCTATTTTTTGGAAACTCTGAGTCCATATCTCTTCCATATTTCATTCTCAGTAAATAAATTGCTCAAATAGAAAATGATTAAATTAAAGTAATTAATTGCCTCTTCATATTAATCAATTCCTAAATTTACTTTTAATACAACATTCGACTATTGCAAACAATCTTTTCAATTTTCTATCTAGAGTCTATGTCTCTTCAACTATCCATTTAAAACATGCAATTTTATCGATGTACAAAAATATCTTTTGGCTTATCTATTTAACCACGCATTCATATTGTTTCCAATTAAATCTCATTAATTAAACAAACATTCAAATATAAATATTTCTATAACTCTTCAATATATTTAAATATCCTTTTCCTTATCAATTTTGACCATGCATTCAAAACTTATCTTTTAAAATCTTCATGCAAAGCTAAATTACATGCACTTAAATAAAACAAGGTAAATACTGATTATACTCCTAATTGAAAATACTCATGGATATATATACATCTCAATATTTTCTTCAATGATATTAACAAAATAAATATTTCCTTTTAAATCAAGTAATTACTTCTATTAAATTAAAAATATCTTTCTCTATACATTTCCCATGCATACTAATCATTTCTTTTAAACACCAATAATACCTAATTTTGCAAACAGCAGAATAAAATAAGATAAAATATTATTTATTCTCTCAAATGTATATATACCTTCAATATATATATACTAAATATAAATTAATATATTTAAATATATTTAATCACTAACATATCTTCTATTCTTTACAAAATATCAAATTGTTTAATTCAAAATAAAATACCCATTATTATCAATTTTCCAAAATATATATATATTTATACCATACTGACATAGTATGTATATATACTAATATATTTACAATTTTGAATAAAATTACATATACCATAAATTTCTAATTTATAAATCATAATAACCTGAAATACATACCAAACCATAAATGAGATTAATTATAAGTAATAAATCAAAGTACAATCACAAAATCCGAAATATCATTGAGGTTTCGGTTCTGGATAGACACACATAGGGGGGTTTGGTTAAATAAAATACTAATAAAAAAAAAACTTTATTAAATTTGGGAGGGGTCGGCTGTAGCCGAACCCCCCCTCACCTCCTCCATATGTGTGCCTCCCTTTGGGGCTGCACTGCCCCCAAAGGTAGCGCTCCCTCCACATATTGGAGGGCGCTGCCTTGGAGGCAGTTGTACCTCCATTGGTGAGGGTGGTGGGGTGTGCAATGCACCCCCACCCAAAGTATTAAACAAAACCCAACAAAAAAATTATCGAATGGAATTCGCGTTACGTCAATCTGTGGTTTCCAAGAAATTCAGACATCGTGAATGGAAGGTTAAAATAATATTTTAACTAGGATATATTTAACATAAACATTGTGTATATATATATATATATATATAAACAGATTTTCTATATTATATAAACTGGAGGAGTTTTAAGAAGATATTCACCTACAGGTGAAATGTAAAACTTCTCCAGAAAATCCCAAATTTTGTAAAGGCTTAAAGATTAATTCTATTAAACCTTTTCAAACAATTTCAAATAATATAAAAGTAGGCAAATAAAATAGATCTGGATTTTTTTTTTTTTGATTGAAGGTTTTCTACAAAGAATTCGTTTGCAAAACCAGATTTGATTGTTTTCTAAAAGGGTAAAATTTTTTTACAACAATCTAATTGTTTGATGCACAATCTGAGGTTTAATTTAAACAATGTTTCAACAATTTCCCCGTTTACTGAATTAAATCCTAAAATAATTTTTTTTACAATCTTCCCCAAATTTTCGAGTAATTTAAATCTAATTTCTATTAACAAATCCTAATTCTCAATGAATTCAACACACAGATTTCTCAACAATATTTATTTGTTTTGAACAACCAAGAATAAGAGAGACACATAACAAAACCTGGATTTTTGAAGCTACAGTAAAAGAATGAATTTTAGATGCAAGCCTTCTCCAAAGATCTCCTAAATTTTCTTTAATCGTGCAATGAATTCAATCCAGCACTCTAACAAATGCAAACAAACTTTCCTCAATAAAATTCTACAATCATAAAATTCTTTAACCCCTTCTCTGTCAATTTTCCCCAAAATCTTCCTTCCAAAATCCTCTCTCATAATGCATCCATTTTCAATAATCTCTTCTCCTTAATTAAGCATGCAATTTAGTCCCAAATCAAAAATATCCTAAAATCCCAAATCTAATCCTTTTCATGCAATATTGATAATTAAAATGTTAACCCAATTCCATTTTTGAAAACACACTTTGAATTTAAAATCCAATTTCAAATAATTTTCAATTTTAAATGAACTTTTCAAATATCTTTCACAACCATATTTGATTTTGCATGAAGAAATGTGTGAAATGTCAGATTCATGGGAATCTCATTCATGCTCCTGCTCAGGAATTGCAACCCTTCACCACAACATGGCCTTTCGCTCAATGGGGATTGGATTTGGTTGACAAGATACATCCATCATCTTCAAATGGACATAAATTTATCATTATAGCCATTGAGTATTTCACTAAGTGGATTGAAGCTATTCCTCTAACAACAATTACGGGAAAACAAATCTCTTCATTCATCTTGAATTATATCATTTGCAGATATGACATTCCTAACTCCATTATCACAAATAATGGTAGACCCTTTAAAAATTAGGATATTGATGAACTATGTGAAATATTTCACATCCAACACAGGTTCTCTACACCTTATTATCCATAAGGGAATGGTCAAGCTGAAGCTTCAAACAAAAAAATTCTAAAGATTTTGAAGAAAACAGTGAATGAAGCAGGCCATGATTGGCATGTCCAATTGAATCTAGCATTATGGGCCTATAGAATGAGCATTCACACACCAACAAGAGCTACTCATTATGCGTTGGTCTATGGAGAAGAGGCTATTCTACCACTAGAAGTTGAGATTCCTTCACTTTGAGTATCACTCAAAGGGCTAATCAATGATGAAGATTATCGAGTATCAAGATTGCAAGAGCTAGAATTGTTTAATGAACAATGTCAAACTATGGTTAATCACTTGAAGGGATATCAAAAAATTATGTCCTGTAGCTACAATCACAGAGTCAAACCACAAAATTTCCAAGTGGGTGATTTGGTTCTCAGAGAAAGCCCTCAAAATCAACAAGATCAGGAAAAGAAAGACAATTTTGAACCTAATTGGCTAGGCCTATTTGTTATCATTGCAACATATGGATCAGGGGCATATCTATTGTCAACAACAGAAGGGGACCTGTTCAAAGATCCAACCAACAACATTCATCTATAGAGGTTCTACACTTGAGAAAATATCAAAAACAATATAAAAAGTCCTAAAAAAAAAGCATTGCCTTGATGAAAACCTGGCAAATAGGCGTCTTGGTAATAACAAAAAAATCATAAAATCAAGAAAAAGTGCAATAAAAACAAACGGTGAAAACCTGGCAAACAGGCATTGTTTGTGATTTTATTTTGGCTCTCTCATCTATTAGGATTCATTCTGCATATACATCCTTTGATCAGCATTAGGCACACACCTCACCATCACATTCGCATTGCATCATCTCCTTGGAATGACAAGGATCTCATCATGGCTTGATAATTTGAGGGTTATCCATTGCAACAGTTGTGTCTAGCAAGAGTCAGAGTACAAGGTCACTAGGGGGTAGTTCGCTTTTTGAAGCTTTTCTAGTAGGTAGTTGGTGGCATGTGTCTAGAATCAGGATATCGGAAACAATAGTCTTGTCCAATTAGAATGAGCTTACATGACTATTTTGACAGATGATTGAAACAAATTGGATGATCTTAATCTGAATAAAATAAAAGACAAACTTTAAAGCATAAGTTGCAAAATGTTGTTTTGATATTTGATGACATCATATCTATGGAGTGGTTCAATGGTGTACTGAACTAGAATCACAAAGAAGAAGTATGATTTTTCTTTGCTTGTTGTCTGTCAGTTAAAAATTAGTATGATGCAAATTGGTTGTGGGACATGCTCTACAACATATCATTGATGACATTTCGGAATTTGCATAGGAAAATGGTTAGCTTTTTTTCTATTTATGCAAGCAATACTCAGGTCATCTTGGTTCAATTATACCTCGATGCTTGTATTGACTTGCTACATCAAACATTATGAAAGCAGTACTCAGGTCATCATTGGTGCTAACATACCCTTTGATGTTTGTACTAACTTTCAACATATTAAAAGGTTCAATGATGATAACTAAACACAGCAGGAAATGGCAACAAGGTGAATGGTTCATTATTTCATTTAGGATTGCATAATTCATTATTAGGACTACATAATTCATTTACATTTCGAGGGCCTTTTTAAATTGTTTTTTGAGGGTTGACCACATTCTTGAATATCTTTTTCAGACAATGGCGAAGTATGACTGGATATTTGTTACATCTCATTTTCATTATCATTCACATGCATTTCACATCATTTTCCATTATTATTTGCATACTTACATCATCATTTCATTTCATTATCATATAATTTTTCATCATGATCATTATCCATCATTACATATCATATGCATGGTCATTATTTTAATCATTCATTAATCATTCATTAACATATACATTTGCATATTTCACACACATTCGTAAATAAAATTGCATCCATGTCATTCTTTTCACATCATCATTATTATCATGTTCATTTCCATTACATCATATATCATAAGTTCATTACATAAGTGCATTTCCATTACATCATTATTATCATTCATCTTACATCATAAATCATATATTCTCATTTCATCTAAAGAAGTTACATCCTGCATCATACATTCATTGCATACATCATAAAGGAAAATAAAAATTCATTTAGATTATATCATATCATTATTACATCATCATACATGATATAGCATATAAAAACCATAAATCATCCATAACATGTGCATAAATCAACCATAACACATGCATAATCAAATCACCACTACATATCATAGATCTCATAAAAACAAATGTCCAGAAATACAAGGATATCAAATGTTTCAAAAAGATATATCGAACACAATGGCATAAATGTGTACAACAGATCATCACTGAGGGGCATCTGGCCATGGAACATGACTGTTGCTGCCTCCAGAGGTAGTAGGTCTTGATGGATCTCTGCTCCTAGAAGATCTGATCTCCCGTCTGACTGACTGACCCACGCTCCTCGTCGCACTCCTAGAGTGACTACGTGAATGAGTCTGAGTCTGAGTACCTGACTATGTGAATGTTATCCGCCACTCAGGTGGCACTGCCTCAAAATAATGCATCCTATAGTACTCGACCTCCCGAGTAGTCTCTAGCCCCTCTGCTACAACCTCTCCAATAGAGGTGCTCTCAACTGATCTCAGCAGTATCTCGGCTACCCCCTCAGCATGTATGCATCGCTCTCTGAAGTTGTCTCTCTCGGCTGTAAGTTGAGCTATCTATGGTTCAAGAGGTAGTGGTTGTGCGATCTGTGCCTGTAACTGACTAATGGTGACCTGTTCCTATGCTAACTGACTCCTAAGAGTCTAAACCTCAGCCTACAAAGCATCCACCTATCCTTGTGACGGAGCCCTGATAGTAATCTATGGCACTGAAGTGTTGGCTTGACCCACCACTTTGGATGTCTGTGGCCTCATACTGAAGGGAATATCAAAGAAAAATCTTTGTCCCCTACCACCCCCGTCACCCCCACTGTCTAAGTCATTTGACTCTTCATCCATCTCCTCCTCCTCTAAGCTCTCGTCATCCACGTCCATAGCTACTCCGCCAATATCCTCAGCCTGATTTGTCTGTACCCCTCCTTGTGCTGGTACTTGTGCCTGACCCTATGGCTGCCCTGCTGCTGGAGGTCCCTAGGGCTGTTGTCGCCCCATCTGTACAACTGCCCCTCCCATCAATGGGGCAGGCTCATCTGGACTAGTAAATCACGGGAAGGGATGTGTGTAAAAATAAGTTGTGTAATCATCCGTCATCCCTACATCCATAACCTCTAGATGCATGGCCCACTAAGTTGGCTATAACTCAAAGTACTTCACTCTCACTGCCTCAATGGTCACAAATGGACCCCACTCTTATACATCCTCTCGGTGTTTGGCATAATGTGCCACACCCTGTGGCATCATCTGAACCAAACCTAGCTATCTCAACACTCTCGTCACCAAAAATCGCTCGATGATGAAAGGGGTCCTCCCAAGCAAATATCTGGATCTGGTAATGTGAGGTAGCTCTATATCATCGGTCTCCCATGGGTCACAATCTACATATGGTTGCTAGATGACGATATCCAAATCATCAAGTACCCATCGCCAGTACTCCAATTTTTCCAGCCTCGGCTGGACAAGGGGCCCTATATATGCATAAACATATGGAAATCCAATGGGGTGATCTCTCCAGATGATGGGGCGTGTAATCGCAAAGTGCTCCCATGTGAATATCTATAAAAGAGTCATCCCACAAGAGAGACTCTTTCCATCTGTGTACACGACTTGATGAAGATCATGATACAGATGGGCAAGCATGCATGACCCCCATGCATATCTTGTGCAGTGGAGAAGCATGTCCTCCAAGATCCTACCCCACCCAACTGATAGTCCCTTTGCCCTACGATCAGGACAAAGGAAACCACCGATCATACCTACTAAAACTGAAGGCAGTGGGGCATATCTCTCCATCATCTCCTTCCAGGGAAGCTCATATCCAGAGACATGAGGATCCTCGAAGACTCATCTCAAAGCATTTGTCCCTCTGATCTCCTTGTGATCATAAATCACAAGCTTTCCAACCACAAGAATACCCAGAATCATGTAAACATCCTCCGGGGTCACCGTGATCTCTCTTGTCGGCAAGTGGAAGGTGTTGTGCTCATTGTGCCACCGCTCCGCTAAGGTAGTCAACAGTGCCTTGTTCACCTGATACTACGGGATACTCAATAGAGCTCTCAAACCACACTGATCTATCAATCCTAAATCCTCATGGGACAATCGGGGAATCATCTCCCACGTTTGCAAAAATCTCTCTCTGATTTGGAGGAGGTTAAATTCCTCCTTTACAATATCATCAAGCATTCATGCAAATCAATCAGCAATGAATATCATCAATCAATCAATACATCAAGCAAGTTCAAATCAATTTCTATTTGTTTTTCATATCGCATGGAAACAAATTTAACATTCATGATGACTCAATTTGACTTTCAAATAGGAAAAAAAATCTATCATTTACATTTTTTTTTCATATCGCATGGAAACAAATTTAACAGCCATCATGACTCAATTTTTATCTATTTGACTTTAAATCGGGAAATCAAATCTATCATTTCTATTTGTTTTCATATTGCATGGAAGCAAATTTATCAGACCTATTTGTTCTTCAAGCACGAAGACAAATTTATCAAATATAATCATTGATGATATTTAGAAGCATAAAATCTGTTGTCTAATCTAGCAACAATCATCAAGCATGCATCAATTTTTCTTCAAAAATTGAAATTCAGCAAAAATCCATGGATGCATTAAAACAATCAATCAATGCGCTAAAACCATGGATGCACAATTTTACTCCATGGATGTGCTAAAACATACTATGGATGCGCGATTTCATGAATGTGCTATTTTATCAAGCAAATGCGCTAAAATAGTTCATCTCTGCGCTAATCTAGCCTATGTGCTAATCTATCATCCTCCACAGACAAATTTCATGGATGCACCATTTGATCTATCCTATGCGCTAATTCATCTATGCGCGACTATTTTGCATCTATGGGCGACTGTTTTGCACCTATGCGCCACTTTGGATGCGGTGTTTTATCTAATCTATGCACTAAACTATGGCTCGTATGCGCTAAAACAAAATTTTAAAAATCAAAAAAATTCAAAAAAGCATCCAAAAATCATTAAAAATTTTATAAAGAGGTTTTGATTGACTTACCGAAGGTCCATACATAGGTGGTCTCTGATGATGGTGACCTCGCTTGAATCTATGGTGCTCATAAGGGATCGGCATCACTAATATCTCTCTCAGAGCTCCAAAATTCTCAAAGGTTACTGTTCAAATGAAAGTGACTTCTCACCTTTTTCACCTTTTAAAGGGGTAAAAATGGTATTTTTACTATGCAAAGTGCTATTTCGAGAGTTAAATCACCAATCTTCCAAATTAGTCTTATAATCATTCTCATCACGTGATTTATCTCTCGAGGGGGCATATAGCATCATCAGTTAAATTTTTCAAAATTAGAGGAAAATTCTTTGAAGCAATGCGTAAAACACACGACTTCAAAGATGGGCAAAATGTACACATCTAAAAATGGTCACGGTTAATCAAACCTGTTAATTAATTAAATATGAATTATTTAATTAATATTCTTAAGTCATCTACATATAAATAAATTTAATTTTTTATTTATATTGTTCATTTTTCAAATTCTTCTAATTTAATTAAATAAATAAAGTTTATTTAATTAATGCTATTTTTCCTCTTAATTAATTAAATAGATTTCACAATTTATTTACATTAATTTTCACGAGTTTAAATTCTAAATTTAAATGATATTTTTCATTCCACATTTAATTAAATATTTTCAATATTTAATTAAAAACCTTTTCATTTCTCACACATAATTAAATATTTATTTATTTAAATTATGAGAGACACCTTTCATTTGTCTCTTCATTCTCCATCCGTCTCTTAAACCTCCATCTCCTTTTCGAATTCTCGATCTATCACCATTCATTTTAATAGGTTTGCACTCAACTATCGATCTTGGCCAATTGAATTCTTGCCTTGAAAAATCTATAAATACAACCCTCTTATGAGTTGAAAAGGACCTCGAATCTTAGGTTTTTATGCGTAGTTATTATAGTTGCATTTTAGCATTTCTAGCATTTAATTAGAATTTAAATTTCATAGCTTAAATCTTTTAGCAATGCACATGCATTTTCATTAATCTCATTCTCTCAAGCTACCATTCTACAAGTTGCTGTTTTAAATAAATGAGAGCAAGCATCTTGAAACAAATCCTTGGAGATAGAGGACAATGGGACGAATTTGAAGGAGATGTTGTGTTTTAGAGTTTGTATTTTGCTTTCTTTAATCTAATGTTTCATTGGTGTATTAGTTTAGATTCACTTCGATTTTCACATTCTATCATACACAGTTTTTAATTGGCATGGCTTTGTTCTTCTTCTTCCCTATCAATATCATCATTAGATTCATCATCAGATTCATTACTTCCTTTGCTTCCATGTTGATCAAGATGCTCTATATTCCACAATTTGCTAAACTCTTTATCTTCTTCGTTAGCTCCATACTCTACAAGAGCTCTTGGATCACCTAGGTCCTTCCTCATAGACCAAAAGGTAGTAATTTTTTATCGTGACCAATTTTTATCTATAACTTCCTTCTCTAGAGAACCTGGAATTTTTACTCTACTAGATGGTTTATCACTTTTTTCATAAAAAATGTTGTATGTCTTGATTGTCTTTTGGTGCAATGCCATAATTTCTACTGACAATTGTTCAAAAGAAATACCATTCTCAGCAACACTTTTCTCCATTGCTATTTTGACCTCATCCCAAGAATCCTTATTTCTCAAGTTTTCAAGCAAGGGTTTACTTTGATGTTGAATTCTATTTGCAGCATTCCTATTGGCCACAATCATTGATTTAATGATGTCACATGGATCATACTGTCAGTGACAGATAGCATCAAAGTCAAAAAAAATTCAAAATATTATGTGCCACACTAAATTCTTTTCTCTCGAATGTGAACCCTCCACATGAAAAGGGTAAAGAAGGAAATAAGGTCTTCTTTTGTTGACTGAGAAAGTGTAGTTCATCAGCAATCTGCACCTTCCTTACATATTCCAATGCAAAAACCCTTTATGTCACATGTATTGGAATTTTGTATGGTTGTACTCTTGATCCATAAAATCTTAGCATAGTATATTCTTCCATTAAGTACCAATCAGCCAATTGTATTTCTTTTCCTAGTTGCATGCAGTTTCTACATTACATAGGCAATCTAGGCATTGGAGTATTTGTAATCACTTGCTGAAATGGAGCCAAAAATGAGTCTACAAAATGACTGTAGTTCCTTCGATAATCATGCATCTTTATCTCAGTGGTCCATTCATATACTAGAGACATTTTATTTTCCTCTGCATTACTATAGGGTTGAATCTGAAGCTTGTTGGTCTAAAACATTCCTATAAATTTGAATAGAAAAAGATAGCATAAGTAGGTTGTGAACCTAAATGTCTTTGTGGAACCTACTTTAATCATTAAAAATTGTTTATGCATGGATTCTACAATGTACTGAGTGTAATTACATTTGACATGTTTATCAGCATAATGGATATTATATACCATTTCAAGGAGGCTTGCACCCACTTCCAAATTGCTATCCAGACCGAGGAAAAATGCTAGCATGGAAATAGTATCTTGAACCCATGGTTTAAAAATATCCAAATTATAAGGAGGCTTATGATCACCTTTCAATTTGTTTCTATCCTTAACCATTTTATTTAAGAAATCAATTTTCAACCTTTCTTCCACTGTTTCATAATCACTAGCAAGCTTTTCTAGGTCAATGTGGTGGTTTCCAAATTCTTCAGTTGTAAACCCCAACACTTGTCCAAGTTCTACTACATTAATGGATAACAATTTCTCTTTTCTTATCATCATAATTTTCAGCACAGACCATGATAAATTTTGGGCAAGGGAAAACTTCATGTAACATCATGCGCCCTAATCCAGTTACCCATGGTGCACTAATACTATAAAATTGCATGTGCTTTGCAGCCTTATTCTGAGATGAAAATATAAGTTATGAGATACGCCTACAATATATTCCAAGATCATAAATATCATGGTGCCCATTGGTGAAACCTAGGTTTATAAGCAATTATGCATAATCTATTTTTTTATCAGACATTGCTCTAGTGGTACTAGTGGTAGACATGCTTATACAAATGTGAAGTTGTGAAATTTGAATTCCCTAATAAGTAATACCTATTAGTCCTCCTTAATTTTAATGAATTTGAGTCTCTAAAGTCTAAACCCAAACTTCAAACTTTGACAAAATAAGATTTTAAAAAATGTCAAACGATGAAACATAGCCGCAAGAATTATTTCACTTACCTAGATTCTAAGTCCTGACTCTTGAAAACTGCAATGGCATTGTTGGAAGTGGAACTATGGAATCCAAAACAAGGTGGTGCACTGCAATGAGCAATCTGAAGACTAAAGAATTTAAAAATCACTGTACAATTTCAAAGTGCAATGTGTTTTAAATGTTTTTTTTCTCATAATTGGAATGTTAAAGTGAATGACACGTCTTAGGAGTTAGGTCTACAAGACTACAAGTTGAAAATTCTTAATCGTTGATCTTTCTAAATCTAATAGTTATAGGGTGGTTCCAGAGGTTTAAGTTGGGAAGCTCATCACTCTGTGCATTTCATTACAAAATGCAACTACAACCATACATTAAATGTTCATCCAACAGTTGAAACTTTAATAATTTATGTTATTAACTTTAAAGTTTAAAAATAAGCATTAATCACTTGATAGTTGACACTTAGCAATACAAAGTGTTTTAAATACTTTGTTTCTCGAAATTGGAACATTAAAGTGAATGACATGTCTTAGGTCTACAAGTTGCAAATTCTTAACCATTGATCTTTCTAAATCTAACGGTTATAGGGTGATTCCGGAGGTTTAAGTTGGGAAGCCCATCACTCTATGCATGTCATTACGAAATGCAACTACAACCATACATCAAATGTTCATCCAACGGTTGAAACTTGAGTAATTTATGATATTAACTTTAAAAATAAACATTAATCACTTGATAGTTGACAAGAGGCATGGAATTTGATGGTCTATTTTAGAGTTAGACCGTATATTACAGCTATAAAATTTATTAGACCGTATAGTTTGACTTGCTATATTTTTATTAAACCGTAAAAGTTTATTATATAGTATTTTAATTTATAATAATTATATATATCATTTTATAATTTTTATTATAAAAAGAAAATAGAATATAACTTTTTTGAATATTTTTAGTATGAATTTAGAAACTTTTGAGATTTTTATAATAGCTATCATTTTTTATATTAATATAAGTGATTTATAATATTATTATAAATATATATATTAATTTAGAATCTTTTCAAAATAAAACATAATTATTTTTAATTTTTAGAATATATTTAACAAGATTTATTTTTAATATGATTTTAGAAACTTTTGTTAATTGTTAATTATAACAGTAGATTTTTATATTTATCACTAATAATTATCATTGTTTTCTAATTTTTCAAGATATTGCATTTATAAAAGATTTTATATAAAAATTCATAAATTAAACATTTTTTTTTATAGGCATTTAAATGGCCGAACTGTCATAAATTTTTCATATGATAGGTAGCCGGTAGGGGTGACCATTGAATTCCAGGACTAGTTGACAATGACACTTAGCAGTACAAAGTGCTTTAATTTCTTTGTTTGATTGTCTCTCGAAATTGGAACATTAAAGTGAATGACACATCTTAGGTCTACAAGTTGTAAATTTTTAATCTTAACCGTTGATCTTTCTAAATCTAATGGTTATAGGGTGATTCTAAAGGTTTAAGTCGGGAAGCCCATCGCTCTATGCATTTCATTATGGAATGCAACTACAACCATACATCAAATGCTCATCCAATGGTTGAAACTTGAGTAATTTATGATATTAACTTTAAAGTTTAAAAATAAAAATTAATCACTTGACAATTGACACTAGTAGTATAAAGTGTTTTAAATGCTTTGTTTCTCGAAATTGGAACATTAAAGTGAATGACACGTCTTAGGTCTACAAGTTGCAAATTCTTAATCTTAACTATTGATCTTTCTAAATCTAACAGTTATAGGGTGATTCCAGAGGTTTAAGTTGTGAAGCCCATCGCTCTGTTCATTTCATTACGGAATGCAACTACAACCATACATCAAATGTTCATCCAATGGTTGAAACTTGATTACTTTATGATATTAACTTAAAAAAATTAACATGACACATGTTTTTTAAAGTTTTTTTAACTTTTGCGCGCTAGGATTGTCATCAAGGTGAAGGGGCTTGTGTTTTAACATTGCAAAGGACTTATTATAGCCTACATATTACATAATACAAATCATAGAAATTTGTGTGATAAGATCTATATTATAGCCTACATAATTATATTGCATCCATAAACAGATTTGAAATATCGTACGCGTAGTCCTTCCCCCAATCCTAACAAAAATCAATACCATAGGCATCAGTCTAACAATGATTTATCGATGGAACACCCATCACAGCCCCGCTAATGGCCCGAAGGCGAAGACTCATAACTAAGGTGCGCTCCTCGATATACCGATAGAGTTAACAAGTTACAAAAGTAAGCACATCGTTGTAACACATAAACATTGGCGGAACGAATGATTGCTTTCCACTAATGGCCTGATATAACCATGAATTATCAAGT
The DNA here is from genome assembly GCA_007115665.2 of Sequoiadendron giganteum. NCBI lineage: Eukaryota > Viridiplantae > Streptophyta > Pinopsida > Cupressales > Cupressaceae > Sequoiadendron > Sequoiadendron giganteum. Next base: position 712,520,326 of record CM021101.1, on the reverse strand, counting down.
GCATATTGCATAAAGTATATTACTTAATTTCTCAAAATAAAAAAACTGATTTGAATATATTAAATTATTAATAGACACCGAAGTTTCGAACTCAAAAAACAACTCTTTACTCTTAAGCATAAATGAATAAAGAAGATTCAAGAATAACACAACACAACCATTTATTTTATTGCAACTGAATTTCAATGTCACATTATTTCATTATACATATCTTTTTACAGACGAGTAGCACTGTAGATCCTATTTTGTATAAATAACATATGTCAGTGTGTCACTTTAGTACTTTATGTAGACAAAATTTAATAATTTATTCCAAGTTGTTGCTCATTACAATGGAGTACAAATTGATTCCAATTTCTAAGCTTTTGCTACTGAAAATTTACTACAAATGTAAATCTAAAAATAAATGCATGATTCCAAGCTTCTGCTGGTGACAACGTAATACAAATGTGGCTCTGAAAATAAATTCATGATTCCAAGCTTCTATTGGTGGATTTTCCAACCATGCTAGGGAAAGGGGGTTCTAATCAATCCCGAGGAAATGGGAGTCATGAAGATACAAAATGTACTTATCCCCTACGAGAACGAGAGTCATACAGAAGATGTAATACAAATGTCTCTTTGAAAAAAATTACATGGAGCTTGCCTGGCCAACCATGCTGGGGAAATGGGAGCTGTTAGAATATAGGAGGAGAAGTGAATTTGCTCCCATCTTTTGCACGCAACTTCCATGCACTAGTATAGCACTTACCTCCATCAAAGCTCCTCATCGTGGTTCAAAACCTGTCTTTGAAGTCAGGTTAACCAAATCAACTTCTTTCCAATTCCACCCATTCTGAACTTGAAGGAAATTTGTTTTACTGATTACTCTGTAACTACATAACTGTAGGTAGGAGAATTTACAGTATCCCCAATACTGCATCATCTTCTTCATGAATCCTTATTAACCCTAGAAAATAAAAACCCTTATAGCACTATCCACTATTCACTAAATCACTATCCCTATTGATGGGCCACCAGTGCTGCTACCATCTTGTTTAATTTGACTGGCATCTGGCTACATGCCAAATGTACCTCAAGCTGACAAGCTATCAAAATCACTGATTCACCACTACCAGTGCCACTCAAAGTTCAAACGATATGAAATCATTATAGATCTTGTTTCATTAAAGCTATGAGTTGTCCAAGAAATTGCTTCAGATGTTCATATCACATATGGCATTAATCGCCACCACTGCCACTGCCAACCACACTTTCTTCAAAAAGATTGAGAATTTCAATGAAATGTACAACATCGAGATTCAAGGCATTGAAAAGAGTGAATGAGCGATGAGCAATGGGCCTTTATCTCACCACATGTTTGCATCTAACAGCTAGTGTGTTATTTCAAAGGTTTCAATTCACAAGTCTAATGCTTCAAAGATTTACTTCTGGACTGCAACTCTTTTTTCTTGTTGGTGTATAGATTTGTCACTTTAACCATGAAAGTAGATGCAAAATATTTTAAAATAAATGACACAAAGTCCATTTTTTTGACAATCAGTAAAGAAAAGCAATAGTTTCTCTTTTAACAAATGAATTAATCTAAACACAAAGTCTTAGAGATGAAAAAATAAGCATTTTGAATCTGACCTAACACTAACAAATAAACATTGAATAATTATCATGAAGAAACACAATTCATTCATAATTAAAAGGAAGCATTGATAAATACATAGATTTTGAAATATATTATTTTATCTCTCTAATGCCAAAAATGTGGTTTCACAAACCTATCACCCCACACCCTGTACAATCAAAATTCAAAAAGCGCTCAAAAGCTGAAACTACGCCCCCTTATCATTATGTGTCACAAATTCACAATTCACAAAAGGATTCATGTATGTTGTTAAGCCTCTGGAGGTGTCAAGACTCTGTACAGTTCCAACTGCATTTCCATAACTAAATTATGAAATTCAGCGCATTCTTCTTCTTCTTCTAAAATGAAAATTACCTTAGTGTACTCGGCATAGCTGGTTTTCTCTTTGCACGCCACTGAACGTAGCTAGGAAATGATGTCAAGTTACTCTTCTTCAGACCAATTCAAATTTGGTTGCATGACGGCCACAATTGCATCTTCCCATACCCTAATATCGGCTGGAAGTACCATTTGAGGAAACTTTGAGTATGGAGTTTAAAATGCTGCCACCTTTCCTTGTATGTAGGCTCACTTAACTTTACTAGCAGGAAGTGAAAATTTGCTACTAAATCCAATTCTCCAAACTCCTTAATACCTTATTTAAGATCTATCCTTTCAGAGGATTTAAAATATTACGTTAAATCTATCCAGTTGGTGTTGGAGAAGACATCCTTTAATGGCAGCGTACAATTCATTAAATGAGTTGTCACTTCGAAAGTTGTGCATCCCACCAAGGTCGCCCAATCGTTGAGAAACAGAACTTTATAACCATTTGCACAGTAATAAAATCTCAACCATTGATTTCTAGAAAAATAACGGTTCTAGTGATATTCCAGAGGTTTCAAATCGCAAGTCTAGTGCTTTAGATATTTACTTCCGGAATGAAACTATAGTCATCCTTCGAACATTCATCGAACGACCCATATGATTTTGATTTCGCCAGTGGATTTTTTTATTATTTTGAGATTCATTTTAATTCGCCAATGAAAATATATTTTTTGCTTTGAAAAATGGTTTTAATCCCCAATGGAAAAAAAATTCTGGTTTGAAAAATGGTTTTATTCGATTAAAAAAATTTGCAATTCGCCACGATTTTCCACAGACTTCCAGGGATTATAAAAGATTTGCCAATGGGGATTTTTTTTTTCCTTGAAAAATGAAAAAAGTCACCAATAAAACTAATATTTTTCATTGAGAAGTATACAGGATTCGCTAGGATTTACACCTGCGCCGAGGGGGAGTTTTCTTAAAGTTATCCCCTAAATAATGTACCATGATTTCAACCTCATGGTGTGAAAACTGCCCTAGATCATTATAAAAATGTGCAAGGATGTTGTGGCCCTAGACATATATGGTCCTATATTGCTCCATATGCCTGATCATATGAACAAGACCTCCATTCAGGTGTGCTCCTTCGTCATCAAGGATGAGTACTAGTGCAACTATGAACATCATGATCTATCTCAAGATTGGTGATCATACATAGAGTAGCCACACTAGCTCAATTCCTAGCCCTATGATCTCATCTCAGATATGTCCCCTTAGGAAAAATCCTATGTCTACTCACATTCGTGCATATGAACGATCCCCAACAATGTACGTCCTCTAGGGTGATCATCATTTCACCGGTGGATAGGAAAAATGTGCAAGTATCAACATCCCATCTCTCTGCAAGTGCCATCAACATAGCATCATGGTACCTCATGGGAGGCATGAGGTATGTCTAGTATAATCCAGTGGTCTATAAAGTTTGAATGTCTACCTATGATAATGTCAATACTGGGTCTCATAGGTGATAGAATTTTCATCGCTGAGATGTTGTCATGACTGAGGTGGAGTCTAACAAAAAGGAAAAATATGTCCTATAAGCATTCTAAAATCTCAAATCTACACATCAGCAGTAAAAAAGTGTACTAGACTTATTCTAGTATAATTTTTTAAGGGTCCTAGACACTTTATTTCCCTTTTGGGACACTTCGTGAAGAAACGAGATTTTTTTTGAAAAATTGGAACACTTCATGACAAAAAAGGACACTTCGCGACAAAAGGGAACACTTCACGAAAAAAAAGGGATACTTTGCGAACTTTTCTTCCAGGGTCCTAAATAAACTTATAGATGCATAAAAACATAAAATAAATTCATAAGGACAAAGCTAAGGCACAAAAAAAATCAACTCAATTGATGCTATAGCTTGCCTCGAGCTACCTCCTCTTGTAGGATCTCGAGTCATAGAGGCATGTATTCTCGACAGCTCAACTTTTTCATTCACTCTCCAACAAAGTAAAACTGCAAGAAGGTTAAAATACAAAATGATTACAAAAATTACCTCTTTTTAGTCTTATATATGTTTAAATTAGGTCTTTTGCATTATTAGGGTTAAAAGTTCTTTTCATTCAAACTAGCATATCGAGGGCTAGAGAGCTCCATTTTTTATGTCATTTTTTGCGTTGGATTCATAACTCCACTCCTATTCTCACCAAAGGTCTATCATTATGTGGTATGGTACTTGGAAATACCCTATAAGATGACTTCTCAAATTTGACACGGTTAGGTTGCTACCTTGATTCCACCTCCATAAAGCAAGCAGAATCAAGGGGGGGCATACATCTACCCTCAAATTTTATTTCTATGAAAAATTAGATAAGAAGATTTTTGGAACAACTAACAAATTGGTGTTGCGAGATGCAATTCCTAACATTGTGGTTTTATACAGATAGCTATAGTGGGGGCTTCATTTTCCCGTACTATGAATGAATCCATATGAGTATCCTTTTATGAAATGAAGTTTATTTTTTGGATTCCTTTAGCTTGCATATGCACATAGAGTCATATGGGGGCTAAAGTGGGGGATAGATGTAATGACAAAAAATGAACTCCCTTCTTGGAGATGATAAAATTTCTCATTTAATCTAGACCTATTTTAGTACCCTTTCATTTATGACCCTTTACATCATCATTAATAGGCCCCTAAGACCCTTTATTTCGAATCTTAAGGATTATTTCAACTAAAATCTCAATAAAATCAGCAAAAGCATTAAAATTACTAATAACCCATCATTGGCCGACCTCGAAAAACTAGGGTGGGACTAATACGCCACCTTGGGCATATGAGTCCCCCTAGGTGGGACCCATATGCCACAAGTGGCGCATGAGTCCCATGTGGCCCATTTTTAGAGTTTGAGTGGGAAATTCAAGTTTTTACTTGAAAATTTTGGTTGATGTCGATATTTGAGATCTAATAAATGGTAAATTAGGTGTAATGCCTATATAAACAAGCTCTCAAGTCATTATTTTCATTTAGAGAAAGAAATTCAAGATCTAAGCATTCAAACATATTTTCATAAGAGCATTCAAGTTGTCAAGAGCAAGCAAGGTTGAAGTCTTGGAGTAACATTAAAGTGCTATTGTAGGTCTTCAAGCCGACTTTCATTTGATATCTAACATTGTCAAGGATTGATTATGGTTTCCTATGGTGAATCATGATGGATTCTAGGTTGGAGAGATGCAACTAGCCATCAAGCCAAGCCTAATGACTTGTTTCCTAAGTGATTCCATCCTCCATTATCACTCTACTTTCAACCTAAGGAAGGTACATGCATTATTATGACTTATTATGGTGATTGGGGAACTCCCAAAGTGATTCATTCTATTTCGTGTTTCATTCATTCATCTCATTCTAGCACATTAGGATAGGGTTGGATTACATTTCAGATTTCCTAATCTTAGATACAGTTAAGATTAGGGTTTGTGTTCACATTTACTCTCAAGATCCATTATTTCTACCAAGGTTATTTACTGAACTAGGGGTTTGACCAAGGAAAACCTCCCATAAGCAAATAAATACTATATTATGTTTTGGAGGTCTTTTTACAGGTTTAAATCCAAAAATCAAGTCAGGAAGGAAGAGCAGGGATTGGAGAGAAGATCTAGAATTTTACTTTGTGAAAAAGAAGAATGGGACTGGCACACCACAAGTGGTGTATGAGTCCCTGGAAAGGCAATTTTGTAGAGTTTGGCAGATCCTAAATCAACACTACCAAATTCATGTTTTAGCTCAAAAAACCTAGATTGGGATTGATACGCCTAGCTTGGGGTATAATTACCAGTGTGCCCTAAAGTCTGCATTTTCAGATTTTTAGAGCTTATTCCAAGCACATTCAAGTTTTCAGGTGCACTTTTCTGACTTCTCAATTTCTTGTTCTATTTTGCATACATTTCTAGGTAATTTATCCAAGCTTTCCATTTCATTAGTTTTTATCATTAGATCTTGCTATTATTTCCAAACCCTAGCTTGGTGGTGAACCCCTCTTTAGTTATTAATCATACCCTAGGACACCCTTCAACATATCTCTCTCTCATTCCACCCCAAAATTGAGATCTCTAGGGTTTCCTTGAATGTAATAATAGTGAAACAGGAACACCATCATTGTGCTCCATCTCCTACAAGGTGGTTCACCCTATTTTAATCATTACAATGGTGAATGGGGGTTTGCCTTCATTAAACACCATTTTGGTAATTAAACCTTGTAATAAAATATTGAAACATGAAGGAATGATGAATGAACAAAGCAATGCCACAACTCACCAAACCCTTGAATAAACCTTGGAATAGAAATTTGCAACTAGCATTAAATGGCTTCAATGGATGTGGATCTTGATCTTGAAACTTGATTTGAAACAATGCCTCAAATGCTTGAATGGATCTTGAACACTACATTAAGATATTAACTCAAATAAAATGCATGATGCAAGAAGACTTTGACATGATAATTGGATCTTGATTGCTACAATAATTCTTCAATAAATCTACTCTTCAGTTCCTTGAAATGCTCTTGAAATATTACTTTAGCTCTTGTAATTGAACACTTGAAAACTTAGATGAAACATAGTGAAATGGCCTTATATTTATAGATATGTAACATTAATTTCCCAAAATTTAAATAACACAATCTCACATGTGAATATAGATTTGAAATCATTAAAATATTGCTAAAAACATAATTAAAATTTAGGTCCTAGGTCTACATGAGGACTCATTCACTCATGGGCGATGGGTCCTAGGTCACTTACCTAGGACACACATTGCTCAATGAGAAGTTGTATGTTTAGGCATTAATAAATGTTGGGTTTCTTCTTCAGAAAATCTAATTAATTAGGCTTGGATTTGAAGTAAAATGGAAAAATAAGGAAAATTAACCTCAATTAAGTAATAAAGCCCTAGATAAGTGTGAAAGTGTAAAGAGGTACATTCTACAACACTAAAATGAGGCATAATTAAGTCCATTTTATTTAATATGGCCCTAAACTTAATGTGAATATGTAAAATACATATTACAACAGTAAATTAAGGCATAATTTAGTGAACATTTTAATATTAATTCCCAAATTAAGTGTGAAAAATAGATACTTTTTCCTACACTATAGGGTAATATCTCCTCAACCTTCTCTTGAATAAATTGATCATCATATGCTAGCACAAGAGAAGAAACCTATTGAATATGCAGAAATAGAGCCAAAAAAACATACTATAGAACACTATTATTCGAAAACTAAACTTGCAAACCATCACAACACTTGATATTGGTTAGTATGTCATGAACACCAACGAACATATTCATAGAATCGCAAGACCAATACTTCAAATCTAGAGGAACAAATAATTCTAGTAAGCCGTCATAAGCATATCACTCTGTTATAGTACCGTTCGAAATATCATTGCTATTTGTAACTTTCACTATTGAAAGTGTAATGACTTGATTTCTTGGATATGGAACCTTCATAATTTGACTGAAATATCATTTGAAGCACAATACTGAATCTTGCACATCAGAAAGATGTGGACCAAAATTCTATGACTCTACCTTAGAGTCTTCACTATGAATGCCTTAGAGAAAATTCTACACCATGTATCTATGTGTGATACACCAAATTGAGATGATATCATAGTAGGCATACTAGAACAAGTGTACCCACCTCTTCATAACACATAGATCATCATTCCTCCTTATACTTCTCTATAGACATACACCAACTAATATCAACTATGCAAAAACTAATAAATAAATAAATAAAATTCCACAACTACTTTTGGAGTATGTACATATTGAACAACAACACATTACATGATTTACAACCCATATTGGGTTGACATCAATGACAACACTTATTTCCAACAAAAAGGCCTTGAAATTTTAAAAAATAATAATTCACAGGTGTTACTCATCACTCCATAACCTTTGCTAGCATCTTCCCAGCATATGCCAAAAGTCAAACTTTAGAAGAGGGATAAACATCCCTCAAAACTTAATCAAAAGTGTATTTTAAAAAAAAATTGTAGTTGCATGTGCCCTAATAGACATGTATGCAAAATGTGGAAATATAGACAAGGTGTGTGAACAATTTGCTAAGTTACCTCAAATAAATGTGATTTCATCTAGAATATTATGATACTTTATATGTCCAAAATAGCTTTTACAAAATTTCTCTCAAGCTCTTTGAACTAATGAAACACTCTAGAACCCAACTTGACTATATAAGTTTTACTTGTATTTTTCCAACATGCAACCAGAAAGGTTCGATAGAAACATAATGTAAATACTTAAATGCTATGTTGACTCATAATTGCATTACACCAATAGTAGATCATATGTGTGCATGGTTTATCTTCTTTACTATGCTTGCTATCTTGAGGAAATAGTAAACTTTATCATCAAAATGCCAATTAAATTGTAGTGTCAAAAAAGTAACCCTTTTTTCACAGTTAGTTTGGGAATAAATAATTAATGATAAAATGGACTTAATTATGCCTTATTTAGGATGTTGTAAAGTGTATCTTTACACTTTCACACTAATCTAAGGCTTTATTAATTAATTGAGGTTAATTTGAGCTTAATTAGCCCCTTAAAATCAAATCCAAGTCTAATTTATTGCATTTTCCAAGGAATAAAGCCTGACACTCATCAATAATGTTTTACAACACTTAATTTTGCAAGGTTTGAGTCCTAGACTAGTGACCTAGAACCCATTCACCAGCTAGCAAATGGGTCCTTTATAGGTCCTAGGACCCCCTTTTGGCATGTCATTTCATATCCTTGAAGCATGTCCTAGTTAAGTGGGCTAGGACCCATTCGCCCTATAGCGAATGGGTCCTCCTTAACTTAGGACACCCTTTTTAGAACATATTCTTGGTAGGATTTTAATGATTTCAAATCCTAGATCTGATGTTGACTTGTGTAATTTGAATTTCAGGATTTAATCTTAAGTTAAGTATATATATAAGGTTATTTTCACATAGTTTCATCCTAGGCAATAACAAGATCTTCATAAGAAATCAAGAGTACTTTCTCAAGAGCATTATAGCGCATTCAAGAAGTCATTCAAGGTTAGATTATTGAAATTTTATTGCAGCAATCAAAGATCTATTTCATCATGTCAAAGTCTTGTGTGTTATTGACCTAATGTGATGTTGTAGCATTGGTGATCAAGTTCAAGTCTTCAAAGCCATTATCTTATTTCAAATTCATGATCAAGATCTACACTCATTGAATTTATTTCATGCTAAGTTTCAGATTTGCAATCCAAGGCTCAATTAAGGATTGGTGAGGTGTAGTACTACTTTGTTCATTCGTCTTTCCTTTTATGCATTGTTTCAATTCAAGGTTTAATTACCAAAATGGGGTTTGACCAAGGCAAACCCCTATTCCCTAACAATCAACAATTTTTTTTCCCCTTTGATGCGTGATTGCAGGAATTAGGTTGAAGATCAAGTGGAGAACAAAAGATGCAAAAATTGTTAATGTTGCAAATTAAAGTTGTAAAAGTTGTCATCTTTGTTGCAAGATCACATAAATGAAGCTACATAATTTATTTCCAAATTTTGAGAGTTGAACACCTAGGAGCTGGGAGTGCATACATTGACGAACATAACCTAGAAATCACTTTTCCAAAACCCTAGTAGGGACCCATTTGCCACTGGGCAAATGAGTCCTCAGTGAGGCTCGAAACAACACTTTTTCAACAAGGTACACATCATTTCAACATCTTAAAACCTTCCTATTGCGCTATAAGAGTTAGGTTTGTTTTCTAATTGTTATTTATGCATTATATCCCTCGTAATTGAGTGAGACAACTAGCACAAACATAGGGGGTAGTGTGAATATCCTCTCTCCCTCTCTTTTTCTTTGTTTAATAAACTTGTGATTGTTTTATCAACACCTTTTCCTAGTTCATGTATAGCACATAAGAATGTGAGATAAGATAATTTATAAGAAAAAATATTTTTGAGTTAGTCTATAAAATATTTTTAATTTATGGGTTTCTTTGATAATTATCTTTGAAATGAACTATTTCTTATAAAATAGTAGGAAATATTCTTTTTGACTTGGATAATTAAAAATCTATAACTTGATTTTTTTTCGAATTACCTTTGAAATGGTGTCTTTCTTTTAAAATCATAAAAAAATTCACAAATTATCATACTTATTTTTTTTAAAGCTAATAACAATATCTAAAGATATTATTAAAAATTAAATAAACATCAATATTTATAATTATTAACACTAAATATTCACTAAATAACTCTTAAAAAATATAAAAATATAATTCTTGACCGAAATGATTATAAATATTTGTACTTATCAACTACCTTTTTAATAACACTTCTAAATTTATTATTAATAATTAATTAAATATTATGGTGGCTTTCCCTATAAAATTTACAACGTTGATTTTATATTGAAACGATCATCTCAACCATTTAACGTATTAAATTTATAAAAGAAAATATGGGAAACCAACGCATGCCCAACTGTTATTTAGGTGTAAGGGCTTAAAGCAAATTTTCACCTGTGTACGATTTCGGCAAAGGCAGAGCAACCTACAAACCTACAATCTGCAGATAAATATCTTTGTTTTTCCAGTTTCTCTTGCTTTCTCTGTTTTGGCTGATGTTTGTTGACATCTAAGAAGAAGTTTGCAATGAATGAAGATATTTAATTAATGATATGAGATTTCTATAATTCTGTGTATGTTTTTTCATTAACATTTCGGATCACATTCTTGAATCTATTATAAAAAAAAAATTTCAAAAAAAAAGAAAAATGGTTAATTACAGACACATTAACGAAATAGATTTTAAAATAATAATAATAAATCCAATGACTTGGTAAAGAAATGCCCAATGTATGATTATGCAAAGAGGATTAAGAAAATAAGTAACATGAGGATATTTAAGGCAAAAATTTAAGCTGCTACTTGATCAAAACATCCTACAGTATTGGTAAACCATTGAATATTTGATATCTTGTGTATATCAGAGAACTCTTGATTCTAGGCATACCACGATGGATATGCCTCTGTGATCTTTTAAATCTAACAATATTATCTTTCTTCATGCCAATCCTTTTACTGTATTCTTTTGACAAAAGATTAGACACAAAATTTTAAATATCCACCTGATGATTTTTATTTATAAGCAACTGCAAGCTGTACATTCTGTATAAAACAGAAAACGCAGACACTCGGTACTTATCACCATGATCATTTTGGTTAAGAGCTCTTAAACATTTAGAATACAGGAAAGGATACTAAGACTATAGTGTCCTATTACTAGGACTATGAGATACGTGGGATGTAAACAATAGGAGGCTTTTACTTCAAATTCTTCTCTCCAGCATTCTGCTCGTACAAGTGAAGAAGAGCAGCAGCAGATAGTGCAGCCAGAGTAATGCCCTGTGCGTGTATCCTACATACAACAAAATTACCCCAATCTTAATGACATGGTTAAATTATTCATAAATTAAAAATAATATCTAATATCTGTTTGGAGTTTTTGGATTTGATCGTGTATGTATTATTTTAACATATTTAAGATCAATATTCAATAAATCCATCGCGGCATCATTTTTCTCTTCTCTTCCTATCTTCACACTGATGAGGGTTACAACAATATATATGATCCGAAATATTGATAGAAAATAATTACACGATTAAATCCAAAAACTCTAAACTAATGAGTAAATTAATCTAAATACAAACAAAAATAAGGGGTCACTGCTGTGATAAGAGAAATGGCCCATACCTTGCATGTATCAGTCTGAGGCTGGTTTTCATGGAAGGCCTTGCACAGTTATAAGCAAAGGAAGCTGCCAGAGTTGAACCCCACAGTGTCCCCACTGTTGTTAGCTTGTTATCAGATACCCATTTCCTCACGGAAGCTGCCATCTCCATTGGAAGTAATGAAATCAATAAAAGATAAAACTTGAAAAAGATAAACCGAAAGAATAGAAGGGAACGAATGCATTTGTTTCCTCTTTCTGTTGAGGGAGTCGAGAATATATAAGCAGGCATTGGCACAGACGGGCCCCTGGTTTTACACTCTTATTGTGTGACTCCCCCGGATTTGTTTTCATTTGGTACGGCCATTGTAAAAGTGAGACCTATGGACTTTGGACTTGTGTCTCTGTTCTGACAAAGTAATATGATAATATAATAATAAGACAGACGCGTCAGAGAGAGGACTGTTGAAAATCACACAAAATTAGGTAGTCAGGTACATCTGTTTCGTTTTTCTTTTAACCACAGGCGCCCCATGGTTGTTTCGAGACGGATGCTGCTCCTTTTGGACTTCTTGGTTTTACCACAAATCTACACAGTTGTTTGAGTCACTGTTCCTTGTGAAAAGTGCATTCAAATTCAGCATCCTTAACAACTCAAGTCACTAACATAAGTTGAAACATCCCATCCGTTTGAACGGAAAATGCGAGACGTTAGACTAGGACGTCAACCTACCTATACCTAGGAGTTAAAAAAGAGTGCTAATAAAATGCGGTAGACTTTTTATATATATAGCAATGGTCAATGTAGTGGGGTTGGGAAGAGCCTTCTAAGACATGTTTATAGCCCATGAGACAGCGATTGAGAGATAACTGGTTTTTTGAAGAAAGTTTCCACTATAAGAGAGTTCCTTAAACTTACCCCCAAAAAAAATAAAAAATTATAGAGTAGGGTTGACAAATAGTAATATTTAAGTCTTTTTAGTTCTCATTTTTTTTAATATAATATAAAAAGTGTTATACAGTGAAAGCAACAAAGGAATATTTGTATATTATAATAAACAATGTTAAGTATTGATAATTTTCAATGTTTTTTATATATATTATTAATTAATATGTGTAAACACATATATTAGCAATGGCAACTTAGAGTGCAATGGATACACCGAAGAGGTGTGGGAGGTCAATCAGGGAAAAATATTTATTATGATTTGCATACATTTGTGTAGTATAGGGGAGAGAACCCACTAGCATGCTTCAATAGTTGTGATAGTAGTTGTTTATATAATGCCCAATATTTTCATCAATATTAGACCAATAGTTGTGACCTTAAAGTGGTTAGTGTTGATGATGACTACCCATAATTAAACAAAATGTATTCCTTTGATCTAAAAAGCAGCCAATCATGTGATTCCACATCACCGCTCAATAAAGCATGTTGTGAATGCACAAGTATTGGTCTCACTGTTTTGGGGGGCCTTTTTGAACACCTTGACAAAAAAAACATGTTGATGTGCCATCATATTTGATGATGTGGCCTTGAAACTTTAGTTATAAGCAGGGGACTTGCCAAGTAAGCTATGTAAAAAATTGGGAGTGATTTGAAATTTCCACGTAGGATAATAAGAAGTGTGAAGTCAATTTATGGATCATTTTAAAAATGATTTGTTTTTTCTGTCATTTTTTTTATTATTATTATTATCATAATTATTATTTTATATTTTTAATATATAATAATATTTATATATTTTTTTATTTTATTTTATGTATTAACTATTATATTCACCACATATTCTAACATATTAATGTACATATAGTTTTTTTTTCCTAATCTATTTAAAGATCAATTAAACTATGAGATGTTTTATAAATTAATTTAATTTGATCTATATAGAAATATATTAATTATTAATTATGAAAATTTCATATTAATATTTAATATTTTGTATTATAGAATACAATATATAATAATATAACCTATATATATACTATTATATATAATAATAATTTTTTTTTTTTTGCTAAATAAAAGGTTGGATAGGGCCAACACCCATTAATATTAATATAATAAAGTGCTACATATGTGCAGGAGCATCAAAGATGCAGACTATGTCCTTATTGTGCAGACCATTTTACTACTATCTTAAACACTGTCTTTTGGCCCTTACTACACAGATAGTTGTCCTAATTACATTCCTACTTAGCTCGACTCCAATGCCCTGGCACTTCACTGCCATCTCCTCACCTATCCTCGTTTGACACCAGAGATGGCTCTTTTTGATAGTGCATCTGCCAATGTATTCCCTTCCTTGTAAATATGACTTATTTGAAAATCTTCCAAATCGTCGATTAATGTTCTGATGGAAGCCAACCACATGTTGATCTCCAATTGGGGGTTGAGTTTTGTCTAATCACATGAACAATGATTAGTGAATCACCCTCTAGATTAATTCTTCTTTCCCCTAATTCCTTACCCAATTCCAATCCTTTTAGTGCTTTTCTGACTTCTGTGATGTTGTTAGTGGCTTCATAAATACATTCCAGACGTTCTACTACAATCTTCCCCTCTTCATCGCACATCACACAACCTATCCCACTCGACCCCAAATTTCCATTCGAAGCATCGTCAAAGTTTATTTTTACCCACCCTAGGCACATGACACTCCACTTTACCCCTATCCGCGGATCTACCTGTTGTGCTGATATCTTGGCTCCTACCAGTTTTGGGACTGTTAGCCCCTTAAATATCTTTTTCAGTTTGTTGTCCCAGTTAGAGAAGGTACTATGCTTTACATTCATCGATCTTACAGTCGAGTTCACAACTTCAACAATATAGGTTTCAATATTCTTAGCCAAAATCTCCTTGGGCATTATCTGACCCTTAAAAATCCTTCGATTTCTCTCTTTCCAAATTTCCTAGATGAAGATTGAAGAAGCTATTTTCCAGAAACATCTAAAGAAAGCATGCTTCCTGATACTCGGCCAACTAACAAACCAGTCTACCAACTCTTGAGGTTGAGGGAAAGAGTATTATAGTTTGGATCAAAGGAAGTTCCAGCTATACCTTGCATAAGGTTAGGTCATAAGGAGACAATTTGCATTTTCATCATGTTGCTTACACAAAGGACATCTACCCATGCCAACAATTCCAACTTTGTTCAATCGATCTTACATTAGGATTTTATTTTGGATTGCCAACCATGAAAAAACACCAGCCTTGGGTAGAACATGCTTCCACACAGTCGATCTTTTGGTCATTCATTATCTTCTTCACTTGCTTCCCCAATATTGTATCTTATTTTGACTCAATAATATCCCTCTATCTAAGCACACCATCTAATCCTATCCTCTACCTCTAAAACAACCCAAGTTTTGTGTCTGAGGTGCATTTAATTCTGCCATAGACTTCCATTGCCACTTCAACACTCCATGTTCCTTGGAGAATGTCCTGTAATTACAAACTTCCCTTCCCCATACCTATTTTGATTCTCTTTGAATCTCGTCCAAATGACGAAGGGACATCAAGGCAAGATGTCCCTCCCACGAATCCTCGCAGAATGTAGCCCTCCTACCATTGTTCAATTCCCATGTGATGTGCTTAGTCATAATGCTTCTACATTCAAGAATGAAATTCCAGATCACTAACTCCTTTGGTGGATCTTAGATAGTGAAAATCTAGATGTCCTCAGTCGAATCCAGGTATTTCTTTCATAGTATTTGGACCCATCGTTGATTCCCATTCTGATGCATGTACCAAACAAGCTTCGCACCCATGGCCTTATTTATTAAGTGCAATTTTTTCACACCCGCCCCCTTTGCTCTAGTAGGTTTGCAAATCTTTTCCCATGCCATGAGTGGGAGCTTCTAAGATTCCCTAGTGCCACACCAAAAAAATATTCTCATGAGTTGAATCAAGTTGTCTTCTACTAATGTGAGTAGCTTCAAGCAAGACATGGAATATATCAAAATAGTAGAGAGAACTATTTTCCATCACCCTACCAGTCGAGGTAAGCCACTTCCCCTTCTAGCCACTCAATCTCTTCTTGTAATTGTTTAATAAAGATTCCTAGTAGCTTAACTTATTTATTTTTGTAAACAAAGGCATTCCTAAACATCTACCAGAAAAGTGGGCATTTTTCAATCCCAAAATTCTTACTAAATCTCCTTGAAGCCTCAGTTGTACATTTAAAAAGAATACTTAGTGATTTGTGCCAATTCGTACTTTGTCCAGAGGCCAACCCATATTCACTCAACAAAAACTTGATGCATCTAGCTTCTGCTCTAGTAGCCTCACCAAATAAAATGGTGTCATCTACTAATTGGTTATGAGTCACCTTATCCAATCCTGGGGCAGCCTCAATGCCTTTCCGTCTACCTTCAGTCCTTAAGTGTGAAATGCTTCTGACATGATGATAAAGAGAAAGGGTGATAAGGGTTCACCTTGTCTAATCCCATTAGAGAACTCAAAGAAGCCTTGTGCCGATCCATTCATGATCACTAAGAATTTGGGTGAATTGATGCAACCATGCACCCAATCAACCCAATCTTGTTTGAAGCCAAATTTCTTCAGAACATCCACCAAAAATTATCGATCCACCAAGTCATATGCCTTAAGGATGTTGAGTTTAATGATCATACTAGGAGCCCTTTATTTTCTAGCCATATTAATAGTTTCGTGTGCTACTATGATGCCTTGAAAAATGGACCTACCTGGGGAAAACCCACTTTGTTCTTCCAAAATGATTTTCTTTAAAACATTCTTAAGTTTGTTGGCAATTATCTTAGTTGTGATTTTGTATATGGTTTTACACAGAGAGATTGGCTTGTAATCCCCAAAGCTCTATGGATCTTTCTTCTTAGCGATTAGAGCAATGCAAGTTTGATTGAAAGCCCCAAGCATCGTTGTTTTTTTCCTTGACTCTTCGACCGCCATATACACCTCTGTTCCAATGATGTCCCAAAAAGCTTGAAAGAATCTGGCTAAGAAACCATCCAGTTTAGGGGCTTTATCAGCCCCTAATTGAAATGTGGCATATTTTACTTCTTTTATACTGATTGGCTCATAAAGCATCAAATTGTCTGCATCATTGACCAAAGTTGGGATTCGGTTCAAAAATAACCCCCTTTCTCTTCTATTATCCCCAACCGCTCTATTGAGAATTGATTGAAAGTATTGCACTGCTACTTGGTTCACTTCTTCTATGTTCTGAGTAACTGATCCATCTTCCTTTACTATCTCCATGATCCTTCTCCTAGCCTTGTTAATATTCACAGTCTTGTGGAAAAATTTGGTGTTCTTGTCACCTTCCTTCAACCACACTTCCCTTGATTTTTGTCTCCAAAACATCTCCTCCCTAGCCAAAATCTCTTTTAACTTTGTCTTAAGTTGTAATTTTGTGTCATAGTTTTCCCCATCCATTCCTTTCTCTATGAATTTTTCATTTAGCTTGGATAATTCTCCTTCAACTCATGCTTTATTCATGAAAATGTTTCCAAACCGCTCCCTATTCCAATCCTTCAACTTATTCTTGATATTATCCAATTTTTGTCTAAGAAGAAACATACATGTATGATTTCCCCCCTTCACTTCATTCCACTAAGTCTTCATTAACTCCTGCATAGATGGATCCATCAGCCACATGTGCTCAAATTTGAAAGGGATCGCACCTTTGGGCACTTCTAGCTTTAATTATAGCTGGATAGGGAAATGATCTGAACCAATGAATGGGAGGATGCTAGCTTTAAATGCATCTACATAGGGTCCCCGATCTCCACCTAGTAGAAATCTATCTAATTTTTCTGCAATGTGAGTGAAACATTTTCTCTGATTCGTCCATGTATATTTCCCATTTTTCGCTTGCACCTCTCTTAGCCTCCCATCCTCCACAAATTCCTGGAAATCTAATTGTACTCTAGACAGAGTTTGAGAGCCACCCAACTTCTCAGTATTATCCAATGTAGCATTAAAATCTCCTCCAATAATTTCTTGTAATCCATCCTGTAGCTACAACCAAGCCCCAATCTCTGACCACAACTCTATTTTTGCATTAGTCATTGTTGGTCCATAAACATTCACTACTATTATGAACCTATTTTGACTTAGGAACCTACATTTGACCACCAACCAGTTCTTCTTTTCCATTATTTTCATACATTAAATGAATGGGTATGTTCATGATCATCAAGAAAAAATAGGCCCTTAAGTGGCATTAAAATTTAGAAAATCAAAGTTAGGCAACTTGACATAAAAATTTGAATAAGTTATCTATATTATTTCAAAAATATGTAAGATAGAATCTGTAGCAAATTGAATTTAGTTTCTAAACTACAAGTTTTTTTTTTTAAATCTATTTGGTGAAAATTTGAAATTTCAATGCAGTAGTACTTAAATTTCAAGGAAAAAATAAGAATTAGGTGTCTGTCTGACCACCCTAACCATAATAAAATGATAATATTTTTTTTATAAGATTTTAGATATAAATAGGAGACTCATGTTCCGATGTGATGCATATTTTTTTGTAATTTTTTTCCAAGTAAATAATTAATTGTGATTTTTTTATTACAACTTTTAAAAAATATAAAAAATTGTATGTCTAACCACCTTAACTTGGTCAAAACTTCATGAAATTCAATATTTTTTTTTTAAATCATATAGTATGTGAAGCATAGAATGTGACGCATCTTTTGGATTCAGAAAATGTGATACCGTTTGAAAGCTATAGATTTTTTTCAATCAACCTATCAATCAGGATTTTAGTTGTAATTCAAAGTAAAACATAATTTATATTGGTGGAAAGCTGAGAACCTCCTTTAAAAACCCTTTTCGTTTCATCAATTTTGGGTAAAAAAAAGTCGTCAGCCACATGGGCCATCATATCACTTAGATATCACCATTTTTTGGCCCATCATGATCCTGCACATACCCAAATAGGGGATTCCACAACACTCCTAATCCTCCATAGGCCTCTACTAACTCTACAAAGACTCTTCCCAATGCTTCCAATTTCTCATTTTATTTTCTATCTCCTATCTCTCCCATTAAATGGTTTCTTGCAACATAATTACTTCCACCTTACTTTGATCTATTTGGCACTTAACCATGTGACATTGATTACCTTCATGGCTCCTTAGGAGGGGCTACCTCCCTCCCGCTTCTTAACTTCCTTTGGCCTTCAGAACTGCCAACCATTTCCAGTTTGGCTTTATTGGTTTTAGGACACCTCTTCTTTTTAGTCATGATGTTTGGTTTTTTTAGTTTAGATTGGGTTTTCTCAATGGTCCTTTCCTCAAGTATGCCTGCTTGCTCCAAATCATGACCTTTCACCTCCTTAGGATTTGAATCACTATCTCCCAGATCCTCAAAGGTCTCAATTGGATTTGGTTCTTTGTCACTAGTAGGCATTCCAGGGATTTCAGCCCTGTTACTGTCCTCCACTCCTTGATTAAAATTAGGTGACTTTTCTAGAAGAGAGTTCAGGTCTTTGTCCGACATATCATCTTGATTCTCTACCACCTCTTTCTTTTCTTCTATTATGATTGCTCCCAATTTTTCCACCCCTTCAACTATCTATTCGTTATGCTCCCTCATTATTCCAGTTATTTCTATTTCTGACAGGGCATTTTTGATTTAGTCCATGTTATCCATTCGGTCCCCTTCTATTGTGGTCATGACCTCTCCACTACTCATTTCCAATATTGTCAAAGAGAGGCTATGTCTTGTATCTTTCTCCCCTCCTGACTGCCTATTCAAGGACAAAAATTCCACAGTAGGATCATACTCATGTTGTTCTATTGGCCTAGGTGTGCATTCTAGATTTGTGGATGTTAATTCTCCTCCATTCCTAAAAATATTTTGAGTGTATTTGTTTTCCCTATCAACATTAACCACGCCATTACACTCCAAATTCCCATGCGTAATGGATTTGCATGAGGGGCATAAGGGCAATTGATCTTCTCTTTCAACCTTCAACTGACATGATCTTACTGTAGTAGGGATTTCAATTTCTAAAGGCAGTCCATGTTGTAGATTCACTCCCAAACACATTCTAATGTAGGCTCCCCTGCATCTGTCTATTAAAAATTCATCCACTGATCTCACCATACCTAGTTTATTCCCCATTATTTTCAACAACCCTAATTCCTAGAGGATGTGCTTCCATGGGTTAAAATTTGGGTACCAATCAATCAAATGAATTCTGACATTCCTCAGATAGTGCGGTTCACTATTAAGAGCTTTCCATTTCTCCTCTGGTGTCTAGAAAATGACTAGGAAGTAGTCATTAGCCAACACTTTGATTTCAACTCTATTACCCCATTTATCAAAACACCATCTTTTGACTTCCCTTGCTCCACCTTTTCCACCCCCCCATTTAATGAAAATCCCTAACTATTTTAATTTTTTTGATTCGTATCTAATTTTTTGGAGTTCTATGGGAATTTGTAAAGGTAGGAAAGGATTTTGAGGCTTTCCAGGAGACTCTAAGTTCCCGCATACTTCCTTACCTTTCTCTCAATCCCGCGCCTTCTCCCTCCATCTTGGGCCTTTCACTCCCCAACTCTTTCGTTATTATAATGATTCTTTTTTTCGCACAGATCATTTGCCCTTGCCCTGTTCTCCACCTTGTTGAACCAGAACCTACCATTCTCCCTTTCTTTTAGGTCGTGTTTCTCAACTATCTATTTTCCTACTGCTTCAATTTTGTGTGCATTCTTCCATTTTGATTGGTGACCCCTCAGGTGAATCCAAGGTGGTCCTGCTGGCTTGCTCCCCCACCAAGAATTTTTACCATCATCCATTCTCTTCACATCACTCCTTCCTCTCTCACGGTTTTGGTAACAGGGATGACATTTGTCTAGCCACATGCCATTTGTGTATACCCACTACGAAGTGTGGCCTTCATTGTTCCTCTCCTGCCTTCATTCGCCATTTGGCCCTCTCCTTCCATTGATTCACTCTTTCTTTGCTACCCATTCACATGTCGCACATTCGTGGTTTTGCTCCTCCTCTACCATTAAATTTCTTTCTTATTTTAGGTAGTGGACACATGTGAAGATCACATTAATAATAAATATAATTATATTATATAATTTAATCTATATTATATAAAATATATTAGTTATATTTCCTATTAAATAAGAATATTATAATTATTAACTAGTAATTATAATATATATTAATAGTTATATTAAAGAATATAATTTATAATAATTATTAACTAGAAATTATAATATATATATTTAATAGTTATATTAAAGAATATTATTTATAATAATAAATAAATAATATAATTATATAATTATAATTATTTTTTTATTATATACAGTTTAAAGTTTAAATTATATTAAATTTACATAGGGTAAAGGATGCCATAACGTTAAAACCTAAATGTGTTAGGATCTTGGCCGTAATTTTCATTTTAATAAACATACTCTAAAACCCTCGCAAAAACATTATTTTGCAGGCTGCAACTCACCAAATTGGAAGAGTGAAAGGTGAATACCACTGAGGAGGATTTTGGAGGAGTGGAAACCAATATTTGTGGGGAAAGGAGTAAAAGTTTGCTAAAAATAGCTAAAAAATGTGTGAAAAATGATATAATAAGCATATATCATCCATGTAATACAATCATCAATCTATTGACTTCACTTCCCACATCAATACCTCTCCATCAATTGTGAAGCTAAAATTTGAATGAATTTATTTTTATTTTATTTTATTTTATTTATTTATTTATTTGCTATTTGTAGGTTGCAAAGCAAGGAAATAGGCAATAGAGCTTAAATCACTCCCACATAGGGTCAAGAAGGGGTATATTTAGGTACTACTTTGATAGTTGGTAAATATACCTCTCATTGCACTCTCTAACAAAGAGATATTTTTTAAATTACATTATAGTTGAAGTATGTTCCTTGTGGGTGACATTTGCATGTTGTTTTTATAATTTTCCTAAGAGCATTCAGAGGGTCCATGAAGGGCTTATTCACTTGTTCATCAAATAGGGATCTAATATATTTCTTCGTCCATTTGTCTTGGTTCATCGTGTACATTTTCTTCAGCATTAAATCCTATTTGTTATTGGGTTATATATTCAAGGTGTAAAAATTATTGAGGAATTTTATAAAACTATTAATATGTTATTGGGTAAAAGCACAAGCTTGTGTCACACTTTCAACCAGAAAAATAATTTCTAATGAGAGGGTTTTGAGTGAAATGTATTCAATCAAATACATTTTTTCTAAAGCCAAGCGACTCTAAAGTGGAGCATGTAAGGAAGTTAAGGTAGTGAAACAACTTCCTATACTAATCTTGAGAGGAGGATAATGCAAAACTTTTACAAATCTTTAGTAGTTACTGTAGTGTCGAAAAATGTCATTCATGATATTCTCACACTTGTTTGGGTCCTCCTTGTTAAATTGAGCTTGATGATGCCTTAACTTAGTGTTGTAATATGTTTAGCACACTCACATTAGGTCTTGGGCCCTTTCGAACTAAAAGGACTTAATTGTACCTTATTTAGAATGTTGTAAAGTGTTGTACCACACTTTCATAATTTTTTAGGGTTTTATTAAATAATTGGGCTTCTTTATCCTTTAATTGGCCTCATTTTACATCCACAAGCCTCATTTAATTCATTTTTTCAAGGATAATCTTGACATGAACCAACATCCAATCATAATTCACATGTTTTTATGTTGTGTGGCCTATAATTGATGATCTAGGACTCAAATTCCACCTTGGGCATATGAGTCCCACCTAGGATATTGGGCCTTGATCCTAATTTTACATCACTCTAAAATTTTTGGAAAATGTGTCCCATGATTAATTCCTAATAGGACTCATATGCCACTTCTAGTGTATGAGTCTCGTGTCGTCCAAAATCAAATATAATTAAAATTCTTGGTGGGATTTTATCCTCCTAGATCTGATGTTGACTTGTAGTGTTGTAATTTTAGGAAATTTGGCATAAACAAGTATAAATACAAGTTTCTTTCAATCATTTTACACCTAACAAGTTAAATGAGCATTCTTATAAAAAATTGGAGTTCACAAGAGCATTCAAGGGTTGATTATCGAGTGTTTTGGAGCATTATTCAAGTATCAAGCATCATGCCAAAGTCATAATGCATCATATTTATTTCTGAGCTAACAATTGTGATGCAGGGTTTGATGATTCAATTTAGCATTCAATTAAAGATCTATTACATTCAAACAAGATTCATGATCTACATCCATTGGATCCACTTCATACATCTTTGTAGAACTTAATTGCTAGGGTTTGGTGAGTTGTAGCATTGCATGTTGTTCATTCAGCATTTCTTCATCTTATTTCATTTCATTTCAAGGTTTTATTACCAAAACAAAGTTTGACCAAGGAAAACCCCTTTCCACTAACAAAACAACATTTTTCCCTCTCTTTAGTGTGTGATTTGCAGATCTAGGTTGAAGACATTTTGAAGAGAAAGTTTGGTGAAAGTTATCAAAGTGTTCAAAGTTTTCAAAGTTGTCACCTTGCATTGGAGATCATTGGAAGACATCTATAGGTTGCAAATCAGATATTCAAATCCAAAAATCAGGTGTAAAGGACAAAGCAAACATTGAAGAGAAAAATAAAACTTTAAATTTCTAGAAAACCTTAATTGGAATGATACACCACTTCTTGCATATGAGTCCCAGTATAGGAAAAATTATAGATTTCAAGAGTTTCAATCATATCTCTACCAGATTCCAATTCCTAGACCTAGAAACCCTAATTTGGGACTACATCGCCTAGTCTGGCATATGAGTCCTAGTTAGCATTAAATTTAGTTTTTTCAGAATTTCAAGTCTTCACCCAGTCCTCTTTAGGTTTCCAATTGTACACCTTTCATCTCTCAACTTTTTGTATTGTAAATTACATGCATTTTTAAGTCATTTAGTGAATTTTTACATTACACTAGGTTTAAGCATTAGATCTTGCATTTTGCTAATATTTCCAAGCCCTAGCATGGTTGTGAACCCCTATTTAGTTTATGATTAGACTCTAGGACAACCCTATTGCTAGATCTCTTTCCTCTTTCTGCACTAGATTAAGATCTTTAGGGTTTTCCTTGAATCAAAGAGCAAGGAAGATTGTTGTTCTATGCTCTAAACCATAAGAAATGATAATTTTTATAGCTTTCATTTTGGTGGACATGGATTTATAAACTCTTAATTCTGATTTGGAGTGCATTATCATCCTAAATCTCATTTGCATTAACATTGGATTACAGTTTTCATTAGTTAATTGGCATCTAGGGTTTGTAAATCTTGCATTAGTGAAATTGCATATAGGTTGCATTTTTGCATCTTGCATCATTGAAAATCATCTAAAATCTGCATTTACATTTAGTCTACAAATCATACAAACTAAAAAGCATAAAAATCACATAATTTTAAAAAAAAATTGTGAAAAAAACCCACTAGGACTCATATGCCCCTCTGGGTGATTTAGTCCCACTGCAAATTTTAAACTACATTTTGCAGAACTCAAAACTCTATTTCCGAGATTTTGTTTGCTATTGATAACTTTTTGTTTCATTCTACAATTTTTTTGTTTCATTCAATTCATTACATCTAGTAAAAATTGGTTCATCTTGTGCATTGCTTATATTCAAAATTGCATCTAGAACATTTCATTTTAGATTGTTGCATAGTGTAATTACGTTGTTTATAATATAAAATTCATTACATTTTCATCATGGATATGTGCTTTGGTAAGCTTTGGATATCTTTGAAATTATTAGTGGATGTGTCAAGTTGTGCTTTTGGCAATAAACCTAATGAAATTGAACTTATTAATGCTCACTCAACCCCTAATGCATGTCCTCCTCGTGATGTTGAAATCATTGGAGAAGACGATGACATCATGAATAAATTAATAAATGATTTCCTTAACAACCTTCAAGTTAATGCATCCTTTTATCCATTAATGAAAAAACCAAAACCACATAATAATATCACCATCTGAGATGTTTGGTTACTTACATCCTAAAACTAAGACACGAGTTGAACCTAAGTTCCATATAGTAGGTGAACCTAGTTCCTCTAAGTATGCAAACATTCAATTGGATTCTATGTTAACAAAGTGATAGACACTCCCATATACCTAGAAGAGATATATGGAAAATGATTCATGATCTTGAGCAAACAAGGATGTGATAAAATAAGTGAACATGAAATTCATTAACTCTTAGAACAAATACCAATTGAAAATACCAAAATGTTATGATATCAAGGTCCTCCTCTTGATATGAGTGTCCTCCTTCCTAAAGAACAATCAATGATTTGTAACAATGATAGGGATTCCAAGATCATCTTAGGTCCTCCTCCTCAACATTCAGCTAGAGAAGTTGGTGAACCTAGTAAAAATAAAAGACCTTACAAGCTCAAACCACTACTATTCTTACATACTCAAAAAAAAAATTGAATGATGGATGGAACATCTTATACACACATCGGCTTAAACTACCACCCCCTACTAGAAGCAAAATTCCTAAGGATAACACGAAGTATTTTGCATACCATCAAAATTGTAGGCATTTAATTGATGAGTTTCATACTTTAATAAGGATCCATCGACAATTTGACACCATAGAAATAGTCCCTTAAAGTAGGACCCTTCTACTCCTTGCCATGTAATAGTTGAAGAATAATAACATTCTCACTATAACATTTTATACATTTATTTCAAATCATTTCAAGATGCAATGATCTCCTTTCCCATCCCCTACCTTAGCTCATTCTTGTCTTATACTAAGTGGGGGCAAGAATTAGATAGCCTTGTCCTAGTAGTGCACTTGTCATTGTCCCTTTGGCTAGTTGTACATTATCGGTATACAATGAACATGATTGGGTTGTAGATGACTTGCTAATATGTTGACTCACATGTTCCTTACTAGTATTTTGCATTATTTTATTTTCCATGTGATTACATGTGCTTAATGTGATCCCTCGTGATGTTTTGTTTGATGTTCTCTCTCTCTCTCTTTGTGAAATTCCTCTATTTGTACCTAAATTATTCTTTATGTCACAAATCTTTTATCTTTTCCTTTTATCTTGGTCTTGTGTTCTCCTTTTTGGGATGATGTAAGGCATCGAGACATTCATGTCTCTTCCATGTTGACTCAAAATATTTTTCTTTATCTTTTTCTTTGTCTTGTGTTTTCCTTTTTCGGAAGATGCAAGGTGTTGAGATATTTAGGTCTCTTCCATGTTAAACCAAAAGGTTTTTCTTTGTTTTCACTCTATTTGTGCCATTCTTATAGTTTTATGAGTATTTCGGGATTGATGATAGTTTTTATCTCTCTAGAAATATTGTAACAAGAACATACTGACACCAAATCCATGGATCCACTATGTGTTTGGAGTTTCATTTTGGGGGCAACCCCTCTCTTTTCCTTTTCATGATGTAGCTTTATTCAAAAACATATGACTTGGTAGAGGGCTTTCCAAGTAAGCTCTCATGTCTTCTTTATTGTTAGAATTTATCATTTTCTACTCTAAAGTAATTTCTCATAGCATGGTGTTTACAAAATTATTTAACGTGGGGGTATATATTGGCATTATTCGTTTTGCATTTTTCATGTTGCATGGTGTAGTCTTTTTACTTCATGTGATGTATCTTTCACTTTGTGGTTACATCGAGTGTGATGTCCTTAAAGAGCATGATACCTCTTAGCATATTATATTCCTCTTGGTGGTTTGATGAAACACGTGTTGCATCCCCTAAGTTGTGAATCTTCTATTATTTTCAAGTGGTCATCTCTTGGAGACATTAGGCATAATTTTTCATAAAATAAGTCCTTACATGAATTAAGCAAGACTCCTTTGAACATTCCATATTTTGAATTTTTTTTACTATATGGCCACCTTGCATAATACACTTTGCATTCTTGTGGAGCCATCTTGTTTGTTCATGATTATCAAGCATAGGGAGTTTTGCTTGCCTGATTGAGCTCAAATTTCATTGTTGCATGGTTCCTTATCAAATTTATTAGGAGGTATAACTTTGGTCTAGTTGAATGGGAAGTCAATGCAAGGCATGACTTTCCCTTAGCCTTTTGTATGTGTATGTGTGAGCGTATACTGATCGTTTGTGTATGTATCTCACCCCTTTGAAAAATCACCTAACGAGCAACCTAAAGTTTCATTTCCTCAGAGTGAGAGTGAATTTTTTAAAAAATAGCCTAGATATGATCCACATCACTATGGATAAATGGTTGAAGCTTGATCCACCCCATTATTTTACTTTTTATTCTCCTTGTCTTTGGAAATGTATGTGTGTGTCTTGTTGTTTCTCCCTATATAAATTTTCATGTTTTCTCTTATGCTTATGTTAGTCTGCTATATGATCTTGGTCTTGGAGGCTTACACAACCCTCTTGGTTAGTGTTGTCCTATCCCACTAGAATTGTTATGATGGAACCCCTCTTGATGCGAGTTTTTCTACTTTAGTGTGAGTTTGAAGCAAGTTCATCCACTCATTAAAGTGGGGGCTAAATGTAGTATCAAAAATTGGATGTTCGTGACATTTTCACACTTGTTTGGGTCCTCATTAAATTGAGCTTGATGATACCTTGAGTTAGTGTTGCAATGTGTTTAACACACTCACATTAGGTCTTGGTCCTTTGTTAATTAGAATGACTTAATTGTAACTTATTTAGAGTGTTGTAAACTGTTGTACCACACTTTCACACTTTTCTAGGGTTTTATTAAATAATTGGGATTATTTATGCTTTAATTGGCTTATTTTACATCCACAAGCCTCATTCAATACATATTTTTGAGGATATTCTTGAGATAAACACACATCCAATCATAATTTAGGTGTTTTAGGTTGTGTGGCCTAAATTTCGTGATCTAGGACTCATACGTGACCTTGGACATATAGGTCCCACCTAGGTGTTTTGGGCCTCAATCTTGATTTCACATCAGGGCAAGTGCAAAAAGATGAGCAACCAAATTGTGGCCAAATTTTTTTAAAAAATCTGATAGGCTATAACACAAGTGCGTTATAATGCGAGCATGTTATAACACAAGAATGTTATAATGTGCTCATATTATGGCTTGGTGTGCCAAGCCTAAGGCTCAACCACATCGAGCCTATTTTATGCTCACATTATAACCTAACCATGGAATAGTGTGCTCACATTATCATCTATTATATAAAAAAAATCAAATTGAATTCATTTATATGTTGACTATTTTTCCTGTTGCTCGCGACCAAAAACCATTCTCTTGCATGCTCACATTTTGGGAGGATATAATATTATGATTTTTTCATCAATTTGTTTCTATTTTGTTGCTAGGATTCCACCACGTCGATAGGGAGGTTGAATAGGTAAGGATTGTTTGGTTTTTGTTGTGAATTTGTTAGTTTTAGGTTATTTTCTATATTCATTTTTTGAATTTGTAATAAATAGTAAGGGTCTTGGAAACCATCTTCAAAACCCTCCTAAAAATCTTCAACAACCAGAGCAAAAAAAACATGAACAAAATCCTCAAGTTCAAAAACCACAACAAAAATCTTCTCCACCAATCCCTTAACATCCTCCTAGCACTCAACAAAAATTAATGGGGATAATTGAAAAAAAAATAAAAAAAATTGAGTTAATCACAAGGTTTAATGATGTAACAGATTCAATGATGGAGAGAACACTTGTAAATTCACTTAAAGAATTGTTAAAACAGTATGCAATCAAAAAATAATTGAGTGGTTGGCAAGATAGGAGGTAGGCGGCTAGGATGTTGATAGATGAAAAAAATTCAACTACAATATAGTCTTTTAGAAATTCAACATAAGCAGTGATGCAATTACTTCACATAGCATAAGTAATAACTAGGAGCAGTTGCCAATTGTATTTGCTTGTCATGGCATTCCAGGAGGCCACTTTTCACTGAGGCATTTTATCAAATAGCTCACTACCTTTTCTATGCTATGTATGCTTGGAAGAAATATATGAAAGAATAATAGTAAGAAATAACATAGACAAAGCAATGAGTTGTTTGAAAACATGCCTCAAAGAAATGTGGTCTCATGGTGATGGAACCCAATTTCTTTGAGGATTTTTTCAAAAAACTCACCGAATTTTCTATGCTATCACATTTTCCATACATGTCTACCAAAGCATTTTATCAACTAGTTCACTTCCTTTATGCTATGGCTAAAAGCCTAAAAAAGGTGCTTTGCAACAAACTATGGATTCTTGGAAAAAAATCTATCAAAGAATAATAGTAAGCATAGACAAGGCAGTGAGTAGCTTGAAAAAATACCTCAAAGAAATATGGTCTCATGGTGATGGAATGCCATTCCATCACCATGAGACCACATTTATTAGAGGCATTTTTTCAAATAGCTCACAACCTTTCATATGCTACCAAATTTTACATACATGTCTACCAAAGCATTTTATCAAATAGTTCATTTCCTTGTTGCTAAGGATAAAATCCTAAAAAAGGTGCTTTCCAACAAACTATGGATGCTTGGAAAAAATCTATCAAAGCATAATAGTAAGCAATAGCATAGACAAGGTATGATTAGTTTGAAAAAATGCCTCAAAGAAATATGGTCTCATGGTGATGGAATGACATTCCATCACCATGATAACACATTTCCTTGAGACATTTTTTCAAATAGCTCACTACCTTTTCTCTGCTACCACATTTTCCATACACGTTTACCAAAGCATTTAATTAATCTACTCACTTCCTTGTTGTTATGGCTAAAAGCCTAAATTAGGTTCTTTCCAACAAACTACGGATGCTTGGAAAAAATCTATCAAAGCATAATAGTAAGCAATAACATAGACAAGGAAGTGAGTAGTTTGAAAACATTCCTTGAAGAAATGTGGTCTCATGGTGATAGAATTCCATTCCATCACCATGAGACCACATTTTTTTGAGGTATTTTTCAAACACTTCACCACCTTTTCTATGCTACTACATTTTCCATACATGTCTACCAAAGCATTTTACCAGACTACTTGAACTTCCTTGCTGCTATGGCTAAAAGCCTAAAAAAGGTTCTTTCCAATTAACTATGGATGCTTGGAAAAAATCTATCAAAGCATAATAGTAAGCAATATCATAGAAAAGGCAGTGAGTAGTTTGAAAAAATGCCTTGAATAAATGTGGTCTGATGGTGAATAAATGCCTTGAGACCACATTTATTCAAGGCATTTTTTCAAACTACTCATCGACTTTTCTATGCTACCACATTTTGCATACATGTCTACTCAAGCATTTTATCATACTACTCATTTCCTTGATACTATGGCTAAAAGCCTAAAATAGGTGCTTTCCAACAAACTATCAATGCTTGGAAAAACTCTATCAAAGCATAATAGTAAGCGATATCATAGTCAAGGTAGTGAGTAGTTTGAAAAAAATCTTGAACAAATGTTGTCTCATGGTGATGGAATGCCGGGACTAATTTGTTTGTTATGGAATTTCATCACCATGAGAACCCATTTCTTTGAGGAATGTTTTCAAATAGTTCACTTCCTTCTCTATGCTACCATAGTTATTGTATATTTCTACAAAATTATTTTATCAAACGGTTCACTACCTTTCTGCTATGGATAAAATCCTAAAAGCAGGTTCTTTCAAACAAGCTATGGATAGGGTAAATAGTAAGCATGATAGTGAAAAATATATAGTTTAATAAGAATTACTCAAAATTTTGTTCATTATCTCATACATTATAAGCCATGACATGCATCACTGTTGTAGTTTTTGTGATTGAAAAATTTGTTGTTATATTTTCAGATGTTGGAAGTGAATACACCTCTAAATTTTCATAGGGAAATGGAGCTTGATGTTTTATTTTCTATAGAATCCTTGATGCTCCTCATGAAGGTATGAGGAAAATTACTAAATTTCAATTTACATTTGTTGTTATAGTTGTTAGTTGTGAAAAATCCAACCATTATTGATTCGTAATTTAATTTCTTTTTGGATGGTTTCTATAGGGCTTCAACACATCTCAGTATGGGAACACAAACCTTTCCCTCAAGGAGAGTGATTGTCTAGTGGAAGTAAGTGATTATTTTGTTAAATATATAATTTTTTATAATGTAATTTCTATATATTAATGTGTTTACTTGTTATTGTAACAAATACAACTTGATCAGGAACTAAACCCTAGAAGGAGTAGCAGGAGCACTCCTCAACCTTGAAAAATATGAGTGACAGAATTATCACAATCTAGTGTACAAGAAAATGACAGGAATTGGTTTCCATGACATGGAGAGAAATGAATTTTGATTCCAAAACCCTTTGTTGTATGCCTGTATGACATTTTTGTATATATTTTATATTGGATATATTTGACATTGTATTCTTATATGACATTCTCGTAAGCCTATATGACTATTTTGTATATATTTTATACTTGTATCGACATATATTGATGCATGCTTGCATGGATATTTAGTTAATACAAATATTTTTTATCGATGGTGTCCATATTTTCATTATAAATCCAAGGTTCAATAGATATGAGTTACATGTATTCAACTGTATACTTTAAAAATTATGTGTATAATTTGTTACTTATGTGTATTCTAATGTATACTTTGTGACTTACGTGTTTTCATGCTATACCTTGTATTCATGCATATACTTTGTATTAACTTGTGTATACTATGTATTCATGAGTATAATTCAAGGCTTACATGTATTTGAATAGTTGTGCTTCCCTTATTCACATTTATGCTTGACTTATTCATGTGTATACTTATTAATTTCATTATCCCTAGCATTGATCATTGTTTTCCTTCATGGTTTGTTTTGAATATTTATTGATTAATGCTAAACTTTATTAGTTGATGCTAAACAACTTCAATATTTTGAGAAATACTGTAGAGTTACAAATTACAAAATTACACAAATTGAAAAGAAAAGATTAACTCTAAATAAATACATTGATTAAGAATGAGTATATAATATATATGTATATATCAAGTGATGATCCTTCTAGAATGGCAACTACCAACTATAAAATAGGCAAAGCATTCCCAATACTTTGAAAGAAATAATCCACCCAAAATTGCAATGGGAGATAAGGAAAATGAACCCAAATAGGAATAACTGAATAAATAATAGTTCACCCATCATAGCTTGGTGAAACCATTACCAAACTTAGAAAATCTTACAGATAAAGAAGAATTATGATCTATATAATATCGAGCCGGCTGAATGTACCTTAAAGTGGTTTTTTTTGTTTGGGTGAAAAAGAGGAAAATGTGTAGCATAAACATACCCATCTAGATGCGTTGGAATAGTTCATTTGGTCACATGAGTTGCAGAAAAAAAGTTGCACCACTTTGCAACTTTACACTGCTTGCATTTGACACTTTTTTCATCAAGTGAAAATTAGAAACCACAAGAAAAAAAATTGAGATAACGAAAACCAAGAGAGGCTATTGTAGAGGGGCCCAATATGATCCCATATGCTTGGATAAAGAGTTCTTAAGCATCATGATTTTTGAGTAATAGCCTGCCAAAGATTGCTACCCTTTTGCACTTTGGACCCCTAAGGGATCGAGTCGGTTGAACGTATCTCAAAGCGATTCAACATGTTTGGGTGTGAAATAGGACCATGCCTAGAATAAAAATACCCACTTGAACATTTTGGACAATCCATTTGGTCACATGAGTTGCAAAACAAAAGTTGCACCACTTTACAACTTTACACTACTTGCATTTGACACTTTTTCCATCACCTGAAAACTAGACACCATGGGAAAATGACTCCAAGATTAAAAAAACCGATAGAGGTTATTGTAGAGGGATGCAAAAAAATCTTTTAGGATTAGAGAAATAATTTGTAAGCATCATGGATTTCGAGTAATAGCCCATTAAAGATTGCTACACTTTTGCACTCTAGACCATCAAGGGATCCAACCAGTTAAATGTAGCTCAGAGTGATATGGTGTGTTTGGGTATGAAAGAGGACCATGTCTGGCATAAATGTACGCATCTAAATTCATTGGAATAGTTTTTTTGGTCACACGAGTTGCAAAATGAATTTTTGCACCATTTTGCAACTTTACACTACTTGCATTTGACACTTTTTTCATCGAGTGAAAACTAGACACCATGATAAAATGACTCTGAGCTAACAAAAACCAAGATATTTTATTGTAGAGGGGCCCAATGTGATCTTTTAGGCTTAGATAAAGAGTTTGTAAATGTCACGGTTTCTGAGTAATAGCCCATGAAAGATTGCTAACCTTTTGCAGTTTGGACCCTTAAGGAATCAAGCTCATTGAATGTAGCTCAAAGTGATTCAACATGTTTGAGTGCAAAAGGAGACCATTCCTAGCATAAAAAAACCCATCTAGATGTGTTGGATTATTGCATGTGGTCACATGAGTTGCAGATCGAAAGTTGCACCACTTTGCAAATTTACACTCCTTGCATTTGACACTTTTTCATCAAGTGAAAAATAGATACCATAGTAAAACAACTCCGAAATAATAAAAAATTAGAGAGGTTATTGTAGAGGGGACTAATCTAATCTTGTTGGCTTAGAAGGAGAGTTCGTAAGCATCACATTTTCTGAGTAATAAACCATCAAAGATTGTTGCCCTTTTGCACTTTGGAACCTTAAGGGATCTAGCCGGTTGAACGTAGCTCAAAGTGACTCGGTGTGTTTGGGTGCAAAATAGGACTATTCCTAGTGTAAACGTATCCATATAGATGTATTGGAACAATCCGTTTGGTCACACGAGTTGCAGAACAAAAGTTGCACCACTTTGCAACTTTGTACTGCTTGCATTTGACATATTTTTCATCAAGCGAAAACTGGACACCACGAGAAAATTACTCTGAGATAACAAAAACTGAGAGAGGTTATTTTAGAGAGTCCCAAAATGATCCAATAGGCTTAGACAAAGAGTTTTTATGCATCATGCTTTCTGAGTAATAGCCTCTCAAAGATTGTTGTCATTTTGTACTTTGGACCCTTAAGGGATTGAGTCGATTAAACATAGCTCAGATTGATTCAACATGTTTGTGTGTGAAAGAAGACCATGCATAGAATAAAAGTACCCATCCAGATGCATTAGAATAGTTTGTTTGGTCACACAAGTTGTAGATCAAAATTTGCACCACTTTGCAGTTTTACACTTCTTGCATTTGACACCTTTTCCATCAAGTGAAAATTGGACACCACAAGAAAATGACTTCGAGATAACAAAAACTGAGAAAGGTTATTGTAGAGGGTCCTAATTTAATCCAATAGGCTCATAGGGTGTGAAAGAGGACCATGCATAGCATAAAAGTACCCATTTGAATGTGTTGGAATAGTCTGTTTGGTTACACAAGTTGTAGAATGAAAGTTGAACCACTTTGCAACTTTACACTACTTGCATTTGGCAACTTTTTCATCAAGTGAAAATTGGAAACCATAGGAAAACAAATCTGACATAACAAAAATTGAGAGAGGTTATTGTAGAGAGGCCCATCAAAATCCTATAGGCTCAGACAAAGAGTTCCTAAGCATCAGAGTTTCTGAGTAATAGCTCGTCAAAGAATGTTGCCCTTTTGTACTTTGGACCCTTAAGGGATCGAGCTTGTTGAACATAGCTCAGAGAAATTTAGCATGTTTGGGTGTGAAAGAGGACCATGTATAGCATAAAAGTTCCCATCTAAACACATTGGAATAGTCTACTTGGTCACATGAGTTACAAATCAAAAGTTCCACCACTTTCTAGCTTTACACTACTTGCATTTGACACTTTTTTCATCAAGTGAAAATTGGACACCACGAGAAAATGAATTTGAGATAACAAAAACTGAGAGAGGTTATTATAGAGGTGCCCAACATGATTCCATAGGCTTAGATGGAGAGTTTTTAAGAATCATGGTTTCTAAGTAATAGCCTACCAAAGATTGCTACCCTTTTTGTATTTTAGACCTTTAAGGGATCTAACCGGTTGAACATAGATCAAAGCTATTTGGAATGTTTAGGTGGAAAAGAGGACCATTCCTAGAATAAAATTTCCCATCTAGATGCGTTGGAATAGTCTAGTTGGTCACATGAGTTGCAAATCAAAAGTTGCACCACTTTGCAATTTTACACTGCTTGCATTTGACATTTTTTTCATCAAGTGAAAAATGGATACCATGAGAAAATGACTCTAAGATAACAAAAAATGAGAGAGGTTATTGTAAAGGGTTCCAATGTGATCCTATAGGCTTAGAGGGAGATTTCATAAGCATCATGGTTTCCAAGTAATATCCCATCAAAGGTTGCTTCCCTTTTTTATTTTGGAACCTTAAGGGATCAAGCCGGTTGAACATAGCTCAAGCGATTAGTCATGTTTGGGTGTGAAAGAGGACCATTCTTAGCGTAAACATACCCATCCAGATGTGTTGGAATAGTATTTTTAGTCACATATGTTGTAGAATGAAAGTTGCACCACTTTGCAACTTTACACTGCTTGTAATTGACACTTTTTCCATCGAGTCAAAATTGGACACCACAAAAAAATGACTCCAAGATAACAAAAAATGAGAGAGGTTAATATATATGTTCCCTACATGATCCTAATGCCTTAGACAAAATTCTTGTAACTAACACTATATCCAAGTAACAGACCGTCAAAGACTGCCACCCTTTTGTAATTTGGACTGTTAAGGGATTATTTTGCATGAATTACAAATGTTTGAGGGTAGTAATAAATTTCAAAATTTGAGTAAATATCATTACAAATGTTTATGTTAATAGATGGTATGCTATATTTATATTGATATATAATCATTAGGTTGATTTGTTTTAATTATAATTGAGATTTTTCAAGATCATCAAAATAAGAATGTTGTTGTATAGGAGTGAATTTGCACCCCTAATGCAAATTCCCTGTTTACCCCCTTCCACTCTAGAAAACCAAAGGTGTAGGCTTAATTCCACACGAGACTACTATTCACATCACACTTGGTGCCCATTTTGTGTGTCGGTGGAGGCGTTTCTATCGTGGATGCCCACACAGTGAGCAGTCATCCGCACAATGTGTTTATGTCCCTAGCAGATTCATCCGGCTGGAGTCTATAGAAGATGTTACACTTCCTATTGGAAGTCAAAGTGTAACACCTTTCTTTGGCTGGCTGACCCGAATATGGCCATTTTTCTCCATTCCTTCTTCATATTCTTCATTCATTCATCCATTTTCATCCTAGACATCTTTGGTTGAAGCCTACACAATCTCTCCACACTTTGAACATTCACTGCAAGCTTTGTAGTAGCATTTCACACTTCACAACAACAACCTATCACTACATCACTTCGATAGAGCAAGCGTAGGAAAAATCCATTGCAACAAAGGCTTGAGTTCATCTCATATCTCTCATCCACTAGCCTTGAACACTTTGGACAAAGGTGGTAAGTTCTCTCATCTTCTTTATTGTTTGGTTGAGTTAGCACGTACTATTTTGTAGTGTTTTTTGTTGTACTTTTCTTGTATTCCTTCTTTATCACTTTATTTCTACATCGTTGCAATCTTGGCTATCCATGGAGGTGGAAACACAAAAATGAGGTTATGACTGAGGCAGATGCCTATGTAGACCCCAACATTTTCCCTCTTTTCTATGTGTAGGTGGAGAGATCTCAGAGCAAGCTAGCGAAAGGATTGTTGTGTGAGATCATTTTTGTCACCCTTGCAGTAATCTACTTTCTTTATCACATTTTTATTTATGTTTCCTATTTCATTCTCTTGTTTTATACCTTTAGAAGTTCTTAAACTAGGTTGTTAGTCTATCCTTTAGAGGTTAGACCTTATCTCTAAGGTTTTTTGGTTGTACAAACGCCAACACACCTGAGAGATACCAGTGCACCGTGCTATCATCCTAGAACCACACTTTGTTCCTTTGACAAAGAGTTTCTTGAGACATATAGTTGACCTTGAAAACCAACTCACCTAGTCTCTTTTCAACTCTTGGTTTTGTGGAGTGATGAAAGGACATTATATTCCTCACCATTGTCATCCCGTCCATCCTAACACCCTTGCAAACTAATGTAAGTTATGGCTGCCATATTGCTCTTGACCTTTTGTGACCTGGGGCCTTGCAGTGGTTGGTCTCCCTCTCTTACAGTTGCATTTCTTTTTTGGTTGAGATTCTCTTGGATGACCCATAAATCAACATTTTCTACAAGGAGACACCAATCATTTTTTAGTAGTTTACTTACAAATAGGAAAAGTAAAAGAAGAAAAATAAAGATCATCTAAAAAGGAAATGAAATGAAAATAGATGGAAGGCACTTACAAAAAACAAATCCACACCATTTGGTTCTAGCTCAAGAACAACAAGGATTAAATATTTATGCTTCCATTAAGAATAGGCATGTCAATCTCTCAACTTAGTCACTCCTATCCATACATATTCATTGGGAGTTCCAAGATACCTATTGCACAAAACAAACTCTCATGAATAGAATATGAATAGAACATAACCAAAATATTAATTTCCAGCCTTTTGGAAACTTGTACAACCTATTATAAAAATAGCACAATTTAATCTTCCACTTAGTTTACTAATCTATTGAGAATATCCTACATCATTTTTTTGCAAATTTTTGAGAAAAACTAAAATATGATTGAACTTTGTTTCCTTTTCCATAATTCTAAACATAAAGTGTGCTATATTTGCAAGTCTGATAAATTCATCAATCACCTACATACATGATATAAACATTATATGATAGCATTTTAATCATAGCATTCACATCATATAAATTAATGTACATACATTTATAAATTAATAAGAACTAATGTGCATACATACAAGTTAATCCAACAAACCATCCAGGTTTTCTCTGCTCTTTATTGTGTCAAGTATTGTCTCATGGTCAGACTCACAGACCTTCCACAAGGTCTTGTTCAAAGGTCTACCCCCATATTTGTTCAAATGGACATTGGATTCCATGACAAGGTTAGATTAATGAATAATCTTTTGACACATGTCAAAGTCCTGAAATAGCCAATATTTAACACTCTTATGTGGGTACCTTCTAAGCCGCATTCTAGTAACAAAAACTGAGCCTTTAGGGTATTCAATGTTTTCTCCATCTATAAATAGGGCCTCCAATTTATTTTTGGACTCAAAACAATGACACAAGTAATATTATATTCCCTCTTTGTTGTCTTCATCTATAATAACTGCATAAATATGCCCTGCATTGATATGTGCATCAAATCTCTTGAAATTAGTCAACATTAAAAATACACTACAAAGTAAGATAAAAATACTAATTAAAAAAAATATGCAAGTAGATATATAATCAACATCACCATGAGATCAAATTTATATGAGGCATACGTTGCCCCTACCTTGTCAACCCTACCACATTGGCAAGCTAGTGAGCTCAATAGCTTGTCAATGCTACCACATTTTCCATATATTTATACGAAAAAATTATTGTCAAACAATTAAAATTCCTTGTCCATGCTTCCATTTTGAGCCTATCTTGCAATCATTAAATACCACATCACCATATTTCTTTAAGGAATTCCATCCAAAAAATCATGTGAGCATTGACAAGCTAGTGAGCTCACTATCTTGCCAATGCGGTAGGGTTGACAAGGTAGGGGAAATGTATGACTCATATTAATGGGGGCAACATAAATCAATATGAGACCCCATTTCTATGAGGTATACGCTGCCCCTACTTTATCAACCCTACTACATTGGCAAGCTAGTGAACTCACTAGCTTGTCAATGCTACCACATTTTGCATAGTTTCTACAAATTATTTTTTGTCAAACAATTCAAATTTCTTGTATATGCTTCCATTTTGAGCCTATCTTTCAATCAAGGCATGCCACATTACCCCATTTCTATGAGGCATACGCTGCCCCTGCCTCGTCAACCCCATTGGCAAGCTAGTGACCTCACTAGCTTTCCAATTTTGTAGGGTTGATAGGTAGGGGAAACGTATGCCTCATAGAAATGTCATCTCACAGCGATGTACAACACCATGAGACCCCATTTCTATGAGGCATACATTCCCACTACCATCAACTTGAGATTCCATTTTTATGAGGCATACGTTTCCCCTGCCTTGTCAACCCTATCACATTGGCAAGCTAGTGAGCTCACTAGCTTGTCAATGCTACCACATTTTGCATACATTTCTACAAAAAAAATTATTGTCAAACAATTTAAATTCCTTGTACATTATTCCATTTTTATCCTATCTTGAAATCATGGAATGCCACATTACCCCATTTCTATGAGGCATATGTTGTCCCTACATTGTCAACGCTATCACATTGGCAAGCTAGTGAGCTCACTAGCTTGTTGATGCTACCATATTTTGCATACATTTCTATGAAAATATTATTGTCCAAATATTCAAATTCCTTTTCCATGCTTCCATTTTGTGCCTATCTTGCAATCATGGAATGCCACATCACCCCATTTCTATGAGGCATACGTTGCCCCTGCATTATCAACCCTATCACATTGGAAAGCTCGTGACCTCACTAGCTTACCAATTTTGTAGGGTTGACAAGGTAGGGACAACTTATTTCTCATAGAATGACATACATCATGGCATACATCATGGTGATATTCTATTTATATGAGGCATATTTTTCCCCTACCTTGTCAAACCTATGGAATTGGTAAGCTAGTGAGGTCACTAGCTTGTCAATGCTACCACATTTTGCATACATTTCTACAAAAAAAATATTGCTAAACAATTTAAATTCCTTGTACATGTTTCCATTTTGAGCCTATCTTGAAATCATGGCATGCCAAATTACCCCATTTATATGAGGCATACAACCCCTACCTTGTCAACCTACCACAATGGCAAGCCAGTGAGCTCACTAGCTTGTCAATGCTACCATATTTTACATCCATTTCAACGAAAATATTATTGTCAAATAATTCAAATGCCTTGTCCATGCTTCCATTTTTAGCGTATCTTGCAATAATTGCATGCCACATTACCCCATTTTTATGAGGCATACACTGCCCCTGCCTTGTCAACCCTAAAAAAATGGCAAGCTAGTGAGCTCACTAGCTTGTCAATCCTACCATATTTTGCATAGATTTTCATGAAACCATTTTGTCAAAAAATTCAATTTCCTTGTCCATAATTCCATTTGAGTCTATATTGAAATAATTACATTCCACATTACCACATTTCTATGAGGCATACATTTCCCCTACCTTATCAACCCTACCGCATTGGCATGCTAGTGAGATCACTAGCTTGTCAATGCTACCACATTTTGCATACATTTCTACTAAAATTATTGTCAAAAAAATTAAATTCCCTTTCCATGCTTCCATTTTGAGCCTCTATTGCAATCATGGCATG
Organism: Sequoiadendron giganteum; assembly: GCA_007115665.2. Lineage (NCBI taxonomy): Eukaryota > Viridiplantae > Streptophyta > Pinopsida > Cupressales > Cupressaceae > Sequoiadendron > Sequoiadendron giganteum. Next base: position 712,480,247 of record CM021101.1, on the reverse strand, counting down.
CCACATTACCCCATTTCTATGAGGAATACACTACCCCTGCCTTGTCAACCCTACCGCAATGGCAAGTTGGTGAGCTCACTAGCTTGCCAATTCAGTAGGGTTGAAAAGGTATGGGAAGCGTATGCCTCATAGAAAATACCCCATTTCTATGAGGCATATGTTGCCCCTACCTTGTCAACCCTATCGAATTGGCAAGCTAGTGAACTCACTAGCTTGTTAATGCTACCATATTTTGTATACATTTCTATGAAAATATTATCATCAAACAATTCAAAAGCCTTGTCCATGCTTCCATTTTGAGCCTATCTTGCAATCATGGCATGCCACATTACCCCATTTCTTTGAGGCATACATTGTCCCTACCTTGTCAACCCTACCGCATTGACAAGCTAGTGACCTCACTAGCTTTCCAATTCTATAGGGTTGACAAGGTAGGGGAAACATGAAAATTTTATCATAGAAATGGGGTCTCATGGTGATTTCTATGAGGTGATTTCTAGGGGAGAAATGAAAATTTTTTCATACAAATCACTATGAGACCCCATTTATATTTGGAATTTTTTTACACTGCCCCTACCTTGTCAACCCTATGGAATTGAGGTCACTAGCTTACCAGTATAGTAGGGTTGAAAAGGTAGGGGAAATGTATCCCTCATAGAAATGGAGTAATGTGGCATGTCATGATTGCAAGATAGGCTCAAAATGGAAGCATGGACAAGGCATTCTAATTGTTTGAAAGAAAACTTACCTATTCCATAGGGTTGACAAGGTACCAAATTGGCAAGCTAGTGACCTCACTAGCTTCCGAATTTGGTAGGGTTGACAAGGTAGGGGCAATGTGAGAAAATGCCTCATGGAAATTGGGACTTCATGCATTGTCTTGTGGCATGCCATGATTGCAAGATAAGGTGCACCATTCCCCATGTTGTCAACTTAGCCTTAAATAAAGAGTCTTGAAATAATGGAGAGAAGGGTTAGAATCCATTTTATGTAGACTAATCAAGGAAACATTTAAAATATATTACAACATAATTGATGAGTTAATTTTTGAAATAGAGATGAAAACCAAAATAGATTCAAAGATCTATCAATATGGGAGGATTATATTCCAATTTTGTAGAGACATGTATGGAATTTTTTGTAGCATAGACAATACAATAAACTGATTGATAAAATTCACATCACCATGAGACCCCATTTATTTGAGGCATTTCTTCAAACAATTGATTTCCTTGTCTATGTTGTTTGATAAAATGATTTGGTAGACATGTATGGAAAATTTTGTAGCATAGACAAGGCAATCAGTTGCTTGGTATAACTATTTGACAAAATACCTCAATGAGATATGTCCTCATGGACTAGAATGATTGCAGGATATGCACACACAAAAATTATTGAAAAGGCTTTAGAAAATTTCAAGCATATGCAAATTTCAGGTATAAAACCAAATTCAACTACATTTTCCAACATCCCCCATGCCTATATGAAAATTAAAGCTTTGGAAAGTGCTATGCATATCCATAGTATACGATTGAGAAATGATGTATTATTTTACTTCCTTATAACTTCTATCATATACATGTGTATACAAAACGTGGAAGCATACACAAGTTAGGTCAATTGTTTAACAAATTACCTCAAAGAGATGTAGTTTAAAAATGTAACTAGAAATTGTAAAGAATTGTGTAATTTAAAATGTGCATTGAATAATGACAAAGAAACAATGATCAACATGGAATATGCAAAATAAAAATAATCAAAGCAAGCCAAAATAGAATGAAAGAAAATGTGTAAAGACTTCACATACCTAAAAAACATACCTAAAAAACTAAAGTTTCAAATGGAGGAGTTCTACCCAATTATGTAGCCTTTGCTTCTTCTTTCTTCAAACTAATCAACAATTTGACTTTTTAAATATATTTTTCCCCTCCAAAATTCAATTATATATCACTCTTGAATGGAATTCAAACTTGAATTGATATTATATTCCTTTCAACGTGAAAACTCTACTATTTCATGCAAAGGTGGTGGAAAGATCATGAAAAAGGTGGTGGAATGTGAAAAACATGCATGCACACTTCACAAAATCATCAAAAATCCTTCTTCTTCTTCTTTTGTTAGAACACGTATAGAACCAAGAGAATATGCAGAATGTGGGCTTTGAAATCATGGGTATATTGAGGATTTTACCACTTTCAAAGAAAAACAAAACACAATCACATTATTACCTGCTCGCGTTATAATGCACTCATGTTATAACATGAGTGCATTATGTCTTGCTAAAATAATAGCCATATCTCTACTACTTCAAAACACGCTTGCAGTATGAGAAAGTTGATTTTTTATAAGTTTATTTTCTATTTTTATCTCTATCCTCTACCTTGTACCCTTAAACCCTCTACCCTATACCCTCTATCTCTCTCCTACTCCCTCCCTCTCTCTCTCTCAAGTATTTCCCTCCTACCCCCTCTCCCTCTCTCAAGTCTATCTCTCTCACTCAATCATTTCTATCTCTCTCCCCTCTACCCTTCACCCTCTACCCTCTACCCTCTATCTCTCTCTCACTCCCTCCATCTCTCTCTCTCTCAAGAGTCTCCTCCTACCCCCTCTCCCCTCTCAATTATCTCTATCCTCTACCCTTAACCCTCTACCCTCAACCCTTAAACCCTAAACCCCTAACCCTCAACACTTAAACCCTAATCCCTCAACCCCTATACCCTCTCTCTCTCTCTCAAGTCTCTCCATCCTACCCTATATCCCTCTCTCAAGTATATATATCTCACTCACTCACTCCTATCTCCCTCCCCTCTATACTCTCCCCTCTATCTCTCTCCAACTCCCTCCCTCCCTCTCTCTCAAGACTCTCCCTCCTACCCCCTCTCCCTCTCTCAAGTCTCCCCCTCTCTCATTCACTCCTTCTATATCTTTCCCCTCTACCCTTAAACATAATCCCTCAACCCTATACCTATAACCCTCTACCCTAAAACCTAAACCCTAAACCCTAAACCCTAAACCCTCAACCCTCAACCCTCAACCATAAACCATCAACCTTTAAACCCTAATCCCTCAACCCCTATATCCTATCTCTCTCTCAAGTCTCTCCCTCTTAACAACTCTCTCTCTCTCAAGTCTATCTCTCTCACTCAATCCTTCTATCTATCTCCCCTCTACCCTTAACCCTTAACCATCTACCCTCTATCTCTATCCCACTCACTCACTCCCTCTCTTTCTACCCTCTATCCCACTCAACCCAATACCCTAAACCCTCAATCCTCAACCCTTAAACCCTCTAACCTTGGCCCCTACACCCTAAACTATCTACCCTCTACCCTCTACCCTAAACCCTTAAACCCTAATCCCTCAACCCCTATACCATATAACCTATACAATGGACCCTCAACCCTAATCCCTCGACCCTATACCCTCAAATCTCTACCCTAAACCCTAAACCCTCAACATTCAACCCCTAAACCCTAAACCCTAAACCCTAAACCCTAAACTCTAAACCCTAATCCCTCAACCCCTATAGCCTCTACCCTATTCAATAGACTCTCAACCTTAATCCCTCAACCCTCTACCCTAAACCTTAAACCCTCAACCCTTAAACACTAAAACCTTAAACCCTCTACCCTCTACCCTTTACATTAAACCCTCAACCCTCAATTCTCAACCCTCAACCCTTAATCCCTCAATCCTCAACCCTCAACCCTCAAACCCTAAACCCTCAACCTTGATACCCTCTACCCTATACATTGGAATTTAAACCCCAATCCTTCAACTATATACCCTCAACCCTTAAACCCTTGAACACTCAAACCTAAACCCTAAACCATCAACCCTCAGTCGTTAAACCCTAGAAACTTAAACCCTCTACCCTCTACCCTCTACCCTCAACCCTCTACCCTCAACCCTAATATTTCAATCCTAATCCCTCAACCCTTAAACCCAATTAAACTCTCTACCATAGTCCCTCAACCCTCAACCCTTAAACCATAATCCCTCAACTTCTATACCCTCTACCCTATAAAATAGACCCTCAAACCTAATCCATCAACCCTATACAATCAACCCTCTACCCCAAACCATCAACCCTTGACCCTCAACCCTCAACCCTTAAACCCTCTACCCTCTACCCAATACCCTCTACCCTCAACCCTAATTCCTCAACCTTAATCCGTCAACTTTTAAACCCTTAAACCCAAGTAAAATCTCTACCCTAATCCCTCAAACCTCAAATATTAATACCTCAACCATCAACCCTCAAACCTTAAAGCCTAATCCCTCAAACACTATACCCTCTACCCTATACAATCCTAATCCTCCAAACCTATACCCTCAATCCTCTACCTTCAACCTTAAACCCTCAACACTCAACCCTTAAACCCTAAACCATTAAACACTCTACCCTCTACCCTATACATTAAACCCTAAACCCTCAATTCTCAACCCTCAACCCTTAATCCCTCAATCCTCAACCCTCAAACCTTAAACCCTCAACCCTGATACCATCTACCCTATGCATTAGACCCTCAACCCTAATCTTTCAACCATATTTATCCTCAAACCTAATACCTCAACCCTATACCCCCAACCCAATACCCTAAACCATCAACCCTATACCCTCAATTGGAAACCCTCTACCCTATACATTGGATCCTCAACCCTCATATATCTTTGTCCCTCCCTCCTCTTCTCTCCTGGTTTTCTCTCTAACTTCTCCCTCCATCTCTTCATCATCTATCCATCCCTCTCTACCATAATCCCTCAACCCTAAACCCTCAACCCTTAAAATCTTAAATAATCAACCCTAAAACCTAAAACCTCAACCCTTAGCCCTTAGACCCTAGAACCGTAAACCCTCTACCCTCTACCCTCAACCCTAATCCCTCAACCCTTAAACCCAAGAAAACTCTTTACCCCAATCCCTAAACCCTCTACCCTCTACACTCAACCCCTATACCCTCTACTCTCAACTATTAAACCCTTAAATCCTCAACCCTCTACCCTCAAACCTCAACCCTGAAAACCTAATCCCTCTCTCCTACCCTCTCTAATTATCTCTATCTTCCCTCTCCCTATTTCTACGCACCTCTCACTCAATCAATCCCTACCACTCTCTCTCGCTCCCTCTATCTATCTCTCTATCTCCCTCCCACTACCTCTCCATCATTCCCTCTCTCTCCCACTCCCTTTCTCTCCCTCTCTCTTAGGTCCCTCCCTCCCACCCCCTCTCTCTCTCAGGTCTCTCCCTCTCTCACCCTACCTAGGTAACTCTCTCTCCCCCCCCTCTCTCTCTCTCCCTCCCACCCTACCTAGATAAGACCCTCTCACTCCAAACCCCTCTATCTCTCCCTCTCTTAGGTCTCTCACTCTCAATCCCTCTCTCTCCTACTCCCTCTCTCTCAAGCTCCCTCTCACCCCCAAGCTAACACTCTCAACTCTCTCCCTTTGGTACCCTACCTACATAACTCTCTCTTTCTCTCTCCCCTCTCTCTCCCTTTCTCTCAATTCTCTCTCCCACCCCCTATCTCTCTCTCCTTCTATCCTTCCCACCCTACCTAGCTAATTCCCTCTCACTCCAACCCCCTCTCTCCAAATCCCTCTCTCTTAGACTCTCTCTCACTACCTCTCTACCTCTCTCTCTCTCAGGTCTCTCCCTCCCTCTCACCCTCCCACCCTACCTAGATAAATCCCTCTCGCTTTTAAAATTCTCCCTCTGTCTAAAGACATACATAAATAAATGCATACATACATACAAGCATAATACATATGTACATACAATCCTACATACATGCAAGAATACATGTATGCATGTAGATACAATCTTACATACATATAGGCATACATACATACATGCATCAGTACATACATACACACATACATATATACAAATTATGTATACATACATACATACATACATACATACATACATACATGACATACAAGCATACATGTACATACAAATATACATTTAATAGAGTAGCATTTAACATAAAGAATGATAGAATGTGAGAACATTATACTGCACTCATGTTATGTCTTGCTAGAAATTTCTTACACAAATGAAAAAAATCATATCAAAACTAAGATATAATGCGAGCGTGTTATAACACGCTCATGTTATATCTTGCTTTGGGAATCCTCAAGTGTTAGGCTTGGTATTTTCCTTAGAATACCAACCCGAAGGCTTGGTGGGCCTTCCCAATGACCAAAGACGTGTTTTTGCAAATTCTACAATATTTCACATAATAGGGTTCATGCTCACCATCTAGATTGCACGTGTTTCAATGTTGAACAAATTGAAAACCTAGGCAATGTTAGGCTCTCTCTTAGCTATCCAATGATGTAATTTTTTTCACTTTTTGACAATGTTAAGCTTTTCATCTATAATCTATTTTGTTTGTGTGTCTCTTTTTTGGAAAAAATAGTGTTTGGTGTTTTTTCGTTATAAATTAACCGTTCATCAAGATTTCAAATAAATGATATTTTTAGAAACTAGAATCCATTATTTTAAAGAAAAAAAGACAATTAGTTGGAAAAATGTGTAGGGGTAGCACAACCAATTTTTTTTTTTTCAAAAAGTGTCCACTTTCAAGATTAGTAAAAATTCATGCATCAACTACATACTATTAGCTAATTTCTCACCAAAGTGATTTTAAAAATACTAAAAAAAAGGTCCACCATCCTAGTACACACAAAAATTGCTATGTTATGTTTATTTGAAAAAAACAACACCAATTTTTGTGCATCCCTCTTTTGAACCCCTTAATCTCAACCATTTTAAAAATAAATTAGTAGTTTAGAAAGTAGACTCAGAGCACTACGATCTTATTGTTGTTGCATCTCAAAAATTTGAGTGTAACTATCCTCAATTTCACGTCCAAGGTTAGTATTTCCTGATTTTAGAAAAAAAAATGGCCACTTAAGCCCCTTTTTGGACCCCCATCTTTTTGCACTTACCCATCATTGTATTAAATTTTGAAAAATTTTCTCATAATTAATGCCTAATGGGACTCACACACCACTTATGGCATATGAGTCTTGTGTGGTCCAAAATAAAATTTAATTCAAATTCTTGGGAGGATTTTATTCTCCTAGATATGATATGAGCTTGTAGTGTTGTAATTTCAAGAAATTTGGCATAAACAAGTATAAATACAGGTTTGTTTCACTCACTTTACACCTAGCAAGTTGAATGAGAATTCTTATAGAAAATTGGAGTTCAAAGAGCATTCAAGTGTTTACAAGATCATTCAAGAGAATTCAAGGGATGATTATCAAGTGTTTTGGATCAATATTCAAGTATCAAGCATCATGTCAAAGTCATCATGCATCATGTTTGTTTTTGAGCTAACAATTGTGATGCAGGGTTTGTTGGATTTTCTGATATGTGGCTTTCATTGATGTCAACACTATTAGCATTGGTGATTCTAAAGGTTGTATATGTCGAGGATATTGAGAAAATTGTAATAAATATATTGCAAGCAACCAGTGAAGCTCAAATGGTCAAAATAGTGGAAATTTTTGTACGTTGATTTTTAGGTGTGTATTAAAGGGTTTGTTGTTGAGTCTATCTAGTATGTTTTCCAAAATTTTCAGTGGTATGCATTAAGAATTGAGAAAGATATGAAGATTTATGTTCCTATAGTCATTATGTTACTGTAGTAGGTTTTGTTGGAAGAAGACGATGAAATTATGGCAACTTTAGTTGTTGCGCATGTTCTTGTGACGTTCATGGATGAGTCTAGATCATTCTCTATTCTTGTTGTACGTTTGCATTGATCGAAGTGCTCACAATTGAATATTTTTCCATTTATGTTCAAGTTTTTCATGTTCTTGGCCGACATGATGGTGATAGAATGTTGCAGATCTCTATGGAGTAATATATTTATTATTTGGCATGTTTGAGGGTGTATATTTGGGTCCTCACAATGTTGTGACCGACTTGTGCTAGTTGGCATTAAGATTTATTTATGTATTGAGGTCGACAGTTGTAATTTATTCTTTATTTGTGGCCAATAGATTAGTTGATGTAAATATGTATAGCGGATATATAAGAGTGATTGTTTTCCTCATTTTGATGTATGATCGGTGTGTGTGTGTGTGTGTGAAGTACATGTGCTAATAAAGACCAAAGTGTGTAGAAGGTTTTATACATGCCTAACCAAAACTGTCATCAGGCTTTTGTAGAAGCTAATTTATTAGTTCAACCTCATGAGATGGATTTAATTTGATTATTGTATGTAAGGAAATGATACTTCCTCTGAGAAATGAGCTCTAGGTAGTGTACTTGAATGCAAGTGCATTCCTTATTCACTCCTCATTATAATTTTAACAAGGTATAATATTGTGGACTAACATCCACCATGGCTTTTCCCCTAGCAAGGTTACCATGTATAAAATATTGGTGTTCATATGTCTCTGATATGTTATTGATCTATGCTTGCACTGTTAATTATCAGATCTGAGATTAAAGGTTGATTAATGTTGAATAAGTTTAATTTTGGTAATAACTAATTCACCCCACCTCTTAGTTGTCTATCCTTGTGTTTTCCAACAATTGGTATCAGAGTTGGTTCCTTTGAAGGGAAATCTTAACAACTTGAGGTGATCCAAGATGGCATTGTACAAGAAGGATAGTCCTAGATTCAATGGTTAAAAATACTCTTTATGGAAATTTAGAATGAAGTGACATTTGGATTTCATTGGTGAACCTTTCTAGAATATCACACATAGTGAATATACTATTCCTCAGAATGGTCCCTCGTCTGAAGATGAGATCAAGCAAGCCGAAGTTAATAATAGGGTTATTGAAGCATCCTTGAGTGCTTTGATAGATTCATAGATGAAAAATGTGATAGGATTGAATACTATATATGAGATCTGTAAAATGTTGGAAACATTGTATGAAGGAGATGCACTAGTGAAAAGTGCTAAGCTACAAAATCTAAAAGGAAAGTGGAAGGACATGAAGATGAGTGAAAATGAGAACATCCTCTCTTTCTCTCAAAATATAAATGAACTGGTAATGAGCGTTAGATGTGTCAGTGGAGTCTTAGATGAAGAAGAGATTGTGGCTAAAATACTTAGATATGTGCCCCCTTCCTACAAAATAAGAGCTCATGCTATTCTTGAACTCAAAACAGTGACAAATGTAACAAGAGACATGTTGATTGGAAAACTTGCTGCCTTTGAGTTAAGTGAATTTGGTGAATCTTCTCCTAAGACCGAATCTACATTCAAGGCTACTATATCCAAAAAAAGAAAGTAGAGATATGATCTGGGAGAGAGTTCCAAAAGGACATTCAAGTATGAATATGAGATGAAACAAATTGAAGATGAAAAAAAATAATTAAAAGAACTGGAAGCATTGATTGTGAAAAGTGAATCCAGAGGTCATGGTAAGTACAAAGGAAAGTTACCTATCAAATGTTTTTCTTGTAGTAAAATAGGTCATTTTGCATCAAGATGTCATGAAAGAGTTTCTAAGTACAAACCTGAGAAGACTAGATTTCAAAAGAAGTGTTATTATGTTGAATAAGGTGTTATTGATGATGAATCTGATAAAGAAATTGGAAATGAGGATGAATGGGTATTCATTGCTATCAAGGAAAATGGTTAGGTGTCCACTGAATCTACTAGTAATGTGAATGTTGAGAAAGCTCTTGTAGCGAAAATTGAAGAAAAGGATGAGTGGGTAACTGATAGCGGATGTTCACATCATATGACTAGTGATAAAAACAAGTTTGTAAGCTTGGAAAACTATGATGGTTGTGTTCTAATATTTGGAGACAACACTTTTGGTTTGATTCGTGGAAAAGACACTATTTCTTTTGTTGGTAAGGACAATGTTGATGATGTTATTTATGTAGGTCTAAAGAATAACTTGTTGAGTGTCGGATAGATGGTAGACAAGGGTTAGAATATTCAGTTCAAGGATGGTAAGTGCAGAAAAAGGGGAAGTTTTGGAAATATGATTGCTTTAGGTACAAAGACAAAAGGTAATATCTATCACTTGATTGTTGCTAGTGAAATTTTATTTAATTTCTCAAGTTGGTGTAAGCTGGTTATGGCATAGGAGGTTGTGCCATGTGAACTTTGATAACATTGTCAAGATAAGCTCTACTCAAGCAGTCAAAGATATTCCTAAGTTAGTGAAGCCTACTAATTCTATGTGCAAGGAATGTCAAATGGGAAAGCAGACTATAACTTATTTCCGGAGAAAACAGTATAACTCTAATGGAGTACTAGACTTGATAGATATTGAATTATGTGGTCCATCCAGAATCAAAATTCTCTAAGGTGAAAGGTACTTTATGTTGCTTATTAATGATTACTCTAGAATGATATGGGTTGATTTCTTAAGAGAAAAACATGAAGCATTAGAAACTTTTAAAAGCTTCAAAGCTATGGTAGAAAATGAGACAGGTCAAAAGATCAAATGCCTAAGGTTAGTAAGAGGTGGTGAATTCACTTCCCGAGAATTCAATTCTTTCTGTGAAGAGCATGGAATCCAAAGACAACTATTTGCTCCCCGGGCCCTTCAACAAAATGGAGTTGTTGAAAGAAAGAACATAGCCATTCTAGACACTGCTAGAACCATAAGCCTACTGGAGAGAAGTTGTAAGTAGAGTTGTGTATACCATTAATCGGGTGAAAGTCAACAATAATTCTAGTAAGATCCCTTTTGAGCTATGGTTTGGTTATAAGCCTACTGTCAAATATTTTAAATTTTTTGGAAGCAAATGCTATATCAAGAGAGATGATTATATGGGAAATTTGGATGCTAGAAGTGATGAAGGAATATTTTTTAGGTTACTCTACTAAGAGAAAATCTTATCGGTGCTTTAATAAAAGGTTGAATAAAATGGTTGAAAGTGCAAATGTCAAAGTTGATGAAGATATTGATAGACCATCCAGATGTATTAAATATGATTCAAATGATCAACATGATAGTACTAACAATGAAAATAATGTTCAGACATAGAATCCACTTCAAATTATTCCAGTGAACCAAGGGAATCAAGAAGCAGAAACTAGAAGAAATGTAGAAGAAACAACACAAGAACAAGAAGTCAAATAAAATCATAAAAATCCCAAGTATGTAAGGATAAATCATTATGACAGTCAGATCATAGGAGATAAGATAAAATGTGTGCAAACTAGAAGAAGAATTCTAGAAGAGTATTGTCTAATTTCCAAAACTGATCCTAGCAATATCAATGAAGCATGCAAAGATGAAAATTGGATGAAAGTCATGAAAGAAGAACTAATGCAGATAGAGAAAAATGATAAATGGGATCTTGTTCCTAGACCTCATAACAAAAATGTGATTGGAACCAAATGGGTGTTTCAGAAGAAGATGAATGAACAAGGTGAAGTGGTTAGAAACAAAGCAAGACTGGTTTGTAAAGGGTACTCATAGATGGAAGGTATTGACTTTGAAGAAACTTTTTCCCCTGTTGCTAGAATTGAAGCTATAAAATTATTTCTTGCTTATGTTGCTTTCAAGAATTACAAAGTCTATCAGATGGATGTAAAGTCAATATTTCTAAATGGTGAGCTAGAAGAAGAAATCTATGTTGAACAACCAGATGGATTTCAAGTGACTGACAAAGAAAATATGGTATGCCAATTGAAGAAAGCTTTATATGGACTTAAGAAATATCCTAGAGCTTGGTATGCTAGATTAGATAAATACTTGTTGAAGCTTGGATTCAATAAAGGTACTACAAACAACAATCTATATTTCAAGTTGGATTAGAATAAAGAATTGATCATTGAAGTCTTTGTTGATGACATTATTTTTGAAGGTGATGATGATCTGTGTATGAAGTTTGTTGATGAAATGAAAAGTGAGTTTGAAATGTCAATGATAGTAGAATTGAAATTATTTTTAGGATTGCAAATTACTCAGTTAGATGATGAAATTTTTATATCTCAGTCTAAGTATGGGAAAGAGTATGTGCACGATCATCATGGAAAAAAAAGGCCCTTAAGTGGCAATAAAATTCAAAAAATCAGAGTTAGGAAACTTGATGTAAAAAATTGAATAAGTTATCTATATTATCTCAAAAATATGTAAGAATAGAATCTACGGAAAATTGAATGTAGTCTCTAAAATAATAGGTTTATTTTTTATTTTAAAAAATATATTTGGTGAAATTTTGAAATTTCAATGTAGTAGTACTTTAATTTGAGGGAAAAATAAGAAGTAGGTGTCTATCTGACCACCCTAACCACAATAAAATGATAATATTTTTTTATAAAATTTTAGATATAAGTAAGGGACTCGTGTCCAGATGTGATGCATATTTTTTTGTAATTTTTTTCCAAGTAAATAATTAATTATGATTTTTTTATTACAAATTTTTAAAAATATAAAAACTCATATGTCTAACCACCTTAACTTGGTTAAAACTTCATGAAATTCAATTTTTTTTTTTTAATAATATAGTATATGAAGCATAGAATGTGATGCATATTTTGGATTCAAAAACTGTGATATTGTTTGAAAGTTATAGATATTTTTCAATCAGCCTATCAATAAGGAATTTAGTCATAATTCAAATAGAAAATGAATAATAATTAGTTATTAAATTCAAAGTAAATAATAATTTATGTTGGTGGAAAGCTAAGAATATCCTTTAAAAATCTTTTTCGTTTCATCAATTTTGGGTAAAAAACAAAATCGTCAACCACATGGGTCATCATATCACTTAGATATTTCCACTTTTTGGCCCATCATGATCCTGCACATACCCGAAAGAGTTACTAAAAGTTTGGTATTGAAGATTCAAAGCTAGTTAGTACACCTATGATAATCAGATGCAACCTTACATAGAGTGATGATTCTCCTAAATAAAATCAAACAAGATACATGTAAATGATTGGTAGATTACTCTACTTGACTCAGACCAGGCCAGATATAGTGAATTTTGTATGTGGATGCTAGATATCAAGCCGACCCTAAAGAGTCTCATGTGACTGCTATTGAAATAATTTTTAGGTATCTAAAAGGGACAGTTGATCTTGGTGTTTGGTATCCAAAGGAGGATGATATTGTCCTGATCACTTTCAATGATGCTAATTGGGCAGGAGATGTGAATGACAAGAAAAGCACTAGTGGTGGTGTATTCCTCTTAGGGAAGAATTTGGTATCTAGGCTAAGAAAAAAGTAGAATTTCATATTATTATCTATTGTTGAGGCTGAATATATTGCTAATGCAAAAAAATGTACTCAAGTATTATGGATGAAGCAGATGTTGAGAGATGTCAAAATTGAGTATGAAGAACCCATTTCCATATTCTATGATAATTCAAGTGTCATTAACATTTCTAAAAATCCAGTATTGCATTCAAAGATAAAGCACATATCCATCAAATATCACTTCTTGAGAGATAAAGTAAGTGACAAAGAAGTTAGAATAGAGTATATACTTACCAAGGAGAAAATTGTAGACATCTTTACTAATCCATTTCCTAAGGATAATTTTGAGTACCTCAAAGGAAATTTAGGGGTGATTTCCCCTACTGATCAAATCTAAGTGATGCAAGTCTTTGCATCAGTCTATGAGCTCATAGCCATATCTTATTCTAGATTGATGTTTTGTGTCTACTAATCAGGGGGAGTATTCAGATGTGCTAAATATGTGGTTCAAAGATTTTGTACCTTTGCCATTGATGTCAAAGGGGGAGAGAAGCAATGTGAAAGATATGGGGAGAGGAGAAATGTGAAAAATATGGGAGAAGAATAAAGTGGAAGGATAAAATAGGAAATGAGTGCACAATATAAGGGGGAGATGGTTGGAGAAGAGCTAGTTGTGTTGATGGTATTATTTTTCACATCATTTGTTGCCATAAATGCCAAAGGGAGAGATTTTTGGATGTTGTGTTTGCATTCATGATATGTGGTTGTCATTGATGTCAACACTATTAACATTGGTGATTCTGAAGGCTGTATATGACAAGGATATTGAGAAAATTATAATAAATATATTGCAGGCAGCCAATGAAGCTGAGAAGGTCAAAGTGGTGGAAATTTTTGTATATTGATTTTCAAAAGGTGCACATTAAAGGGTTTTTTGTTGAGTCTATCTAGTATTTTGTACAAAAATTTTAGTGTTACACATCAAAAATTGAGAAAGTTATGAAGATCTATGTTCCTAAAATCATTTTTTTATTGTAGTAGGTGTTCTTGGAAGAAGAGGATGAAATTCTAGCAATTTGAGTTGTTGCGCATGTTCCTGTGACGTTCATAAATGATTCTAGATCGTTCTTCATGATTTTTGTATGTATGCATTGATTCAAGTGCTAATGATTGAAGATTTTTCCATGTATGTTCAAGTTTTTCATGTTCTTAGCCAAAATGATGGTGATAGTGTGTTGTAGATATCTATGGATTAATATTTTATTGTTTGGCATGTTCGAAGGTGTTTATTTGGGTTCTCACTATATTTTGGCTGATTTGGGTTGGTGTTATTAAGATTTAATTATGTATTGAGGTCGACAGTTGTAATTTATTCTTTATTTGTGGTCGACAGAGTAGTTGATGTAAATTTGTATAGCAGATATATAAGAGTGATTATTTTCCTTATTTTGATGTATGCTCGGTGTGTGTATGTGAATTACATGTGCTAATAAAGATCAAATCATTTAGGAGCATAGAAGAGTGTGAAAGATATTGAGTAGAGTGTGGAAGATTTTGACCAAAGTGTGTATAATTTTTTCTATTCCTAATCGAAACTATCATCAGGCTTTTGTAGAAGCTAATTTCCCAATTCAACCTCATCAGATGGATTTAATCTAATTATTGTATGTAAGGCAATGAGCCTTCCTCCGAGTAGTGAGCTTTAGGCAGTGTTCCTGAATGCAAGTGCATTCCTTATTCACTCCTCATTATACTTTTAACAGGGTATAATCTTGTGGACTAACATCCATTGTGGTTTTTCCCCTAATAGGGTTTCCACATATAAAATCTTGGTGTTCCTATGTCTCAAATATGTCATTGATCTATGCTTGCACTATTATTTATTAGATCTGAGATTAAAGGTCTATTAGTGTTGAATAAATTTGATTTTGGTAACAACTCATTCACCCCCCCTCTTAGTTGTCTATCCTTATTTTTCTAATAGGGTTTTATGAGTCAAGTTACCATTCAATTCAAGATCTATTACATTCAAGAAAGATTCAATATCTACATCCATTGGAGCCACTACATACATAGTTTTAGCACTTCATTTCTAGGTTTTGGTGAGTTGTAACATTGCATGTTGTTCATTCAACATTCCTTCATCTTATTTCATTTCATTTCAAGGTTTGATTACCAAAACAGGGTTTGACCAAGGTAAAACCCTTTCCATTAACCAAACAAAATTTTCCCCTCTATTTAGTGTGTGCTTTGTTGATCTAGATTGAATACATATTGAAGAGAAAGTTTGGAGAAAGTTGTCAAAGTGTTCAAAGTTGTCACCTTGCATTGGAGATCATTTCAAGACATCTACAGGTTGCAAATCAGAGATTCAAATCTAGAAATTAGGTGGAAAGGACAAAGCAAACGTTGAAGAGCATAATCAACATTTTGACTTTTTAGAAAACCCTAATTGGAATAATATGCCACTTCTGGTGTATGAGTCCTAGTATAAGAAAAATTAAAAATTTCAGGAGTTTTAGTCATATCTCTGCCAGATTCTAATTCCTATCCAGAAACCCTAATGTGGTACTAAAGCACCCAGTTTGGCATATGAGTCCCAATCAACATTAAATTTATTGTTTTCAACATTTCAATTCTTCATCCAATGATCTTCATATTTCTAGGTGCACACCTTTCATATCTCATCTTTTTTTATTGTTTTACATGCATTTTTAGATCATTTAGTGATTTTTGCATTACATTACCTTTAAGCCTGAAAAAGGAAGCAAGTTTAGGAGTGGTTTTTCTACCCCAAGAGGGTTTTCCACTCGGAATATCTTGTGTCTATTTGAGTTTTTGTGATTCATTTGTTTCAGTGCTTTACTTCTTTAAAATGTAACGTTACACTACTCTCATTTCAGTTTATGTGATTGCATTCAAATACATGACTGATTCTACCATTGATAAATGAGAACATATGTATGGTTCTTTATAGTTTCAGTTAATTTTGTTAAAGAATTTATTAACAATTATTCACCCCTCCCCCCTCTCAGTGTATTTTCACTCCAACAATTGGTATCAGAGCCTAGGGACCTCTGATAGGTCTCTTCAACCTAGGATTGATTCTGGACTTGGAGTCAATTCAAAATGTCTCAAGCTCATGAAGGTAATTCCATGACTAGAGCTCCATTATTTGATGGAACTGATTATGTATTCTAGAAAATTAGAATGGAGACTTATTTAACTTCTATTGACCTTGATGTTTGGAGCATAGTATTGTCTAGGTACACTGTACCAACTACTTTGCCAACTACTTCTGATGAAAAGAAAATATATGAAACCAATGCAAGAGTAAAGCATGCTCTTATGTGTTCTCTGACTAAATATGTCCTCATCAAAGTCATGCACTACAGTTCTTCTAGTGAAATCTGGACAAAACTTGAAACTATCTATGAAGGAAATGAAAAGGTAAAATAGTCTAAAGTCCTCACTTTAAAACACCAATTTGAAGAGTTAAAAATGAGGGTTGACGAAAAATGAGCTGACTAATTTTTGAGAGTTGATGAAATAGTAAATGCCATGAAGGGTCTGGGAGAAGAAGTCAAGGAATTTGATGTTGTAACCAAGGTCATCAGAACCTTACCAACAAAATTTGAAGCTAAGATAGCTACTCTAGAAGAAAAGAAACTCTTTACCCAACTTACCCTTGATAGCCTACAAGGCACTCTGACTACCTATGAAATGAGGATTAGTAAAAAAAACACCACTACAAAAGAAGCAACATTTAATGCTGAAAGGAAAGAAAGGGATGAACTCACTGAATCAAATTTTTTTGATTATAAAGAATCCCAGTTTGTGAGGAAAATCAAAAAGGGTTTTGGAAATTATAAGGGAAAACTTCCCTTCAAATTCTTTAATTGTGGAAAAATAGGCCACTTTGCTGCAAAGTGCCCCTATGGTGACACAAACAGTGATAACAAAAAATCCAAAAAAACTGCCAAGAAAAAGGCTTATAGACCCAAACAAAAATTCAATTTCAAAAAGTAGAAAATTATGTTCAGCAAGAACGAAACAGACTCTGAATCTGAGGATTCTTTAGATGAAGAGGATGAAAATCTCTTAATGGATGAAATCAATCAACAAGATGAAAATAAAAACAATGATGTTGAAGATGGTGAAGTGGATTATGAAGGAGAACTTAAATGTGCTCTAAAAGAGCAAGGAAACTTAAAAAACAAATGTGTGCTCAAGAAAAAAATACTGCTCAAGATAGTCTCTTTAAAAACTCAATTTGAAGAATCTAAAAGAGTTGAAGTCTATCTTCATATTGGCATAAGCTTTAAAGATCAAGAAATTAAAAACCTTGAACATGAGATTGTAGATCTCATAAAGACCATTGAGAAATATGAGAGTACTCTCAAACTGAATGACATGTTCAGTAAAAAGAAACTGAACAATGATAAAACATGTCTTAGTTATGTGAAAGGTGAATGTTCAAATAATAGTGCAAAGGACAATGTTGTTGCTGGAAACAAAAGTCCTGAATTCAAACATCCTGATTTTGACAAGGATCATATTCATCCTTTTAGGAAAAACAAAATGGTTTATAACTCCTACCCTCTCTTTTATGGGTATTGTTACTTCTACAATAAATTTGGTCACAAAGTGAACTCTTGCAGATTTATGAATTCTAGAACTCCTAGATTTGGCTTTAGGAAGAATCATGGTTTTGTGATAAAAATTATATGTTTCACATGCAAGTCTTTGGGTCATTCTGCTAAGAAATGCAATGTTGATCAACAGAATAAAAAGCTAAAAACTATCAAGGTCTGGAAACCCAAAGTTGTCAACAACATTGAAGAGACTATGCTAGTTCAAACTGCTTTTCACTCTAAGAAAAAGGACTTATGGGTCCTAGATAGTGGTTGTTCAAACCACATGACTAGTGATAAATAAAAATTTACTAATCTAGAAGACTATTTTGGTGGATATGTAAAGTTTGGAGACAACTCTGGAATTCAAATGAAAGGTAGAGGTTCCCTTTTTATAAATCAAGACACTCCTATTTACAATGTGTACTATTTAGAAGGATTAAAACATAACCTTCTGGAAGGTTAGTCTCACTCAAATTTGTGACAATGGCTATCAAGTCATGTTCACTTCATAGGGATGTGAAATTAGAAACCAGTCTGGAAAAGTTGTTGTTGTTGGAAGAAGGACCAAGGGAAATGTCTACAAATTACTTAACACCTCTGGACATGAAAACAATCAAGGTATATGCTTAATGAGTCATGTTGAAGAAAGCTGGTTGTGGCACAAGAGACTAGGCCACATTAATTTTGACAATATGGTTAGAATTAGCAAAAAACAAAATGTAAGAGGTCTACCCATTCTTAGAAAACCTAACAATGTTGTTTGTGAAGAGTGTCTCAAGGGAAAGAAAACTAAGGTAATCTTTAAATCAAAGGAACACTCCACTAAATTGCTGCAAATTGTTCATACTGACTTATGTGGTCCTACAAGGACTAGGTCCATCAATGGTGAGAAATATTTCATGTTGTTTGTTGATGAATACTCTCATATGGTATGGGTTACCTTTCTCAAGAATAAATCAGAAGCTTTTGAACGTTTAAAAGTTTTTAGAAAACTGGTAGAAAGAGAGTTGGATTTAAAATTGAAATGTTTAAGATCTGACAAAGGTGGTGAATTCACCTCACAAGAATTCATAGACTACAGTGAAAAGCATGGCATAAAAAGACAGTATGTTGCTAGAATACCCCAACAGAATGGGGTAGTTGAGAGAGAGAACATGACTGTACAAGAGATGGCAAGAACTATGTTGAATGAAGCAAATCTACCAAACATGTACTAGAAATAATTTTTTCATACCACTGTCTACATTTTGAATAGAGTCCAGATTAGAGTGAAATAAAATTTCACCCCATATGAATTGTGGTATGGTAAATATGCCTCAATTAAATATTTCAGAATATTTGGCTGCAAGTGTTTTATCAAGAGAGACGATGAAAACTTAGGAATTTTTCAATCTAAGACAAATGAAGGTATTTTATTATGATACTCCACTCACAAAAAATCCTTTAAATACTTTAACAATAGGCTGAATAAAACTGTTCAATCAGTAAATGTCAAATTTGATGAAAATTTTCTTTTAGATGTTGAACCCATGCAGGATGATGAAGAGGAAGAATTTGAACTTGATATAATTTCTGAAGGCTTTGAAACTACAAAGCCTTAAAAAAAACCAGCAAGTCCTAAACTTGCTGCAGCGCAAAATTTGAAGATGTTGAAATCAGCTCAAAAAAATGTGAAACTAAAAATCCTTCAAAATATTTTGCTAAAAACCATCCTAAAGATCTAATTATAGGACATAAATCAGCAGGAGTTCAAACAAGGAAAAGAATAGCTAACTATCATGAAAAAGCTCACATAGTTGAGCTTACTTCTTTTTGTTTAATCACTGAGTTTGAGCCAAAAAAAATTGATGAAGCTCTAACCGATGAATGCTGGCTTAATGCAATGCAAGAAGAAATTGATCAAATTGAAGAAAATCAATCTTGGGATCTAGTCCCAAGACCAAATGACAAAAATGGCATAGGAGGCAAGTGGATTTTTAGAAATAAACATAATGAAAATGGTCATGTTGTTTGCAATAAAGCTAGATATGTCTACAAAGGATATGCTCAGCAAGAAGGTATTGACTTCAGTGAAACCTTTGCACCAATTGCTAGGCTTGAATCAATTAGAATTTTCTTGGCATATTTTGTTTTCAAAAGTTTTACTATATATCAAATGGATGTAAAAACTGCCTTTCTGAATGGATACTTAGAAGAAGAAGTTTACATAGATTATCTTGAAGGGTTTACTTGTAAAAACAAACCCAATCATGTCTACATTTGAAAAAGGCTCTATATGGCCTTAAACAAGCTCCTAGAGCTTGGTACTCCAGATTGGACAGTCACTTACTATCAATAGGTTTTATTAGAGGAGGAGTAGAAAGCAATCTGTATGTTAAAATTGAGGGATTTGATATTCTTTTTGTTGAAATTTATGTTGATGACACCATTTTTTGTTGCAACAATAATTCCTTGAGTAAAAAATTCTCACAAATCATGGAATCTGAATTCGAAATGTCTATGTTGGGAGAACTCTCATTCTTCTTAGGTCTTCATATTTCACAACTTGAATCTAGCATCTTTTTATCTCAAGCAAGATATGCAGAAGAAATGTTAAAAAGGTTTCAAATGGATGAAAGTCATCCTGTTAGTACTCCAATGGCTACTAGATGTAAACTTAGCAAGGTTGACGACTCTCCTACTGTCAACCCAACTAACTATAGGTTAATGATAGGTAGCTTATTATATCTAACGGCCTCAAGACCTGATATAATGCAAGTTTTTTGCATGGTTGCTCAATTTCATGCATCTCCTAAGGAATCTCACATCAATGTTGTGAGAAGGATTCTTAAATATGTACAAGGAACAATTGATTATGGGCTCTAGTATCCTAGAAGCAATTATTTCCCTTTAGTGGCATATATTGATTCTGACTGGGCAGGTTGTCTAAATGACAGGAAAAGCACCAATGGTGCTGCTTTCTTTCTTGGTGATCGTTTAGTGGCTTGGCACAACAAAAATAAAGAATCTGTTTCACTCTCTAGTGCTAAAGAAAAATATATAGCACCCACTTCTTGATACACTTAGGTAATTTGGATGTCACAGACATTATCAGATATGGGTATTGAAATTCCAAAACCTATTACTATTCTATGTGATAATACTAGTACAATCAATATCTCAAAAAATCATGTTATGCACTCTCGAACTAAACACATAGCTATAAAGTTTCATTTTCTTCGTGAAAAAGTGCTAGCTAACAAGGTATCTATGCAATATGTTCCTACACAAGCATAGATTGCTAACATTTTTACAAAACCGTTGGCTAAAGATATTTTTGAAAGACTTCGGTCTAGATTGGGAGTTGTCTCTCAATCTCTGTTATCTTAATCAGTCTATCTTAGTGATAGGGGGAGTTGGTTAGCTCTTCCTACAGCTCATACTTTGGTGCTCAAAGGTTACTTCTATAGTTTGTTAAAAATTTTGGTTTATCTAGTTTATCTTCCCTTTATCCTTGTGTCAAAAAGAGGGAGAATTATGTGCATTCGGTTACAGTTGATTAAATTTGGCTTGGTGGCTCAGTTTTTCCATCAAGGACAAAGGGGGAGTTTTTTGAATCTCTCTTATGCTATTTTTTCCTTGATGACAATTTGTATTACCTCTTGCATCTTGGTAGTTACTTTCTCAGTTGATTTGCTTTTCTGTTTGGCACATTTACCTCATTGATTATATTATATTTGGTGGCTCTGATATCTTGGCTCCATGTGCAGATCTCAGTTGAGGTACTCTAGTTACATGTTCGTTGTCCCATTGATTAGGTGATATGTTTATGGTCTAACAATTATGTTTTAGTGATGCACTTAATTATATGACCTTGGCAGGAATCGGTGTTGTACAGGTTGGTATGTTTTGTCTTTGGATTCTATTAGGCACATGATATGGCATTGGTTATTTTAGTGCATTCAAGCTTTGAAGAAACACACTACTCATTCCTTTGCATTTGATTTATGGTATTTGGTATGGGAGAGTGGAATTCTGAATTTTGTATAATATCTAGCCTATATTACTTCTTAAGGCATTGGATATTATATTGCATTTAAGCTTTGAAAAAGATAATCACTTAGTTCATTCTTTTGCATATGGTATTGTGTTTTTCTTAAATCGACCTTGGGTAAAGGCATTCAAATTGATCTCCTATTTGCATTTGATTCGGGTCTATTTATTGACATTTTTATTTGGGCCTCAATGCCGACAGTTGGTATAAAGGTATTGACTATTTTTATGTCACGGGTATGTGCAGGATCATGATGGGCCAAAAAGTGGCAATATGATGGGTATGTGGCTGACGACGTTTTTGTTACCCAAAATTGATGAAACGAAAAGGGTTTTTAAAGGATATTCTAAACTTTCCACCAATATAATTTTTTCTTTACTTTGAATTTAATAAATAATTATTATTCAGTTTCTATTGAATTACAACTAAAGTGTTGATTTTTAGGCTGATTGAAAAACATCTATAGATTTCAAATGGTATCATATTTATTGAATCCAAAACATGTGTCACATTCTATGATTCACATACTATAAGATTAAAAACTAAAAAATGGAATTTCATGAATTTTTGACCAAGTTAACGTGGTCAAACATACAAGTCTATATTTTTAAAAATTTGTCATAAAAAAAATATAATTAATTATTTACTTGGAAAAAAATTACAAAAAAATATGCATCACATTGAGACATGAGTCCTCTACTTATATCTAAAATATTATAAAAATATATTATCATTTTAATGTGGTTAGGGTGGTTAGACAGACACCTAATTATTTTTTTTCCCTGAAATTTAAGTAATACTATATTGAAATTTAAAATTTTCACCAAATAGATTTAATTGTTTTGTAAGTAAACCTAGTAATTTGGAAACTACATGCAATTTTATAAAAATTCTATTCTTACATATTTTTTAAATAATATAGGAAACTTATTCAAATTTTTATGTCAAGATGCCTAACTCTGATTTTTCTGATTTTTTTACCACTTAAGGGCCTATTTTTTGCATGATGATCCTGCACATACCCTCACATTTCATGTGACTTAGCTTTGATCATATGGAAATTATCATGACTTAGGAAATCGATATTTGACATGTAAGGTGATATTTTAAAATTCTTCAAAGCATATTTTTGGTCGATGTTTCACATTATCATATAATAGTCAAATGCAATAATGTTGGTCGACAACTAGTCTTTGATCAGCCTGTGGACTTCTAAGGGCATTATGTGCTCATACATTATCATTTATGTCCTTTCAGACTCCAAAAAATTATAATTCTTGGTAAAGGAATTCATGTGTTTGTTCTCTTGGAAGTTTAGGTTATATTTTTGCTTCTCTTCCACGAAGGGTTTGTAACCCTATCTTGGCCGCCATTATTGAGTTTTTCTCATAGCCATTTCACTATTCTTGTTGCTGGATTATTGATCTTTGATAGTGTTTTGGAAAGTTTGGAAGACCATGACAATGTTCATTTCACCTGTCAGTCTTCTGCCACTGCCATCAGCTAAAAGCTCGAATGAGAAAGGAGCTCGAGCTACTCAGTTACTTCGCAGGTCTGGTAAATGGTTGCTTGAAAAAATCTCTTCCAGGTATTCATCTTTTCAAATTTATTGCAGAACCGTTTCTTATTGTTGGCACAAAACATTGCTGAAATGGGTTGGTTTCTATTTTTAGATAATGGAAAATGGGGTCTTGTTGAGAGTTTTTTTTTAAAATGATGCATGTCGACTTCACATGCTCATAATTACTTTTTACCATATCATAATTTTTGTGAAGGTTATCATGATGTTTATTAGGGATAGTGTTTTCAGTTTGTGGGTAATGATGAAATCTTTGAACCTCTTTAGTTCCTTCCTAGAATCTTTGGTAATTTCTCTTAAAAAACATGATTTCAAGTATAGTGCTTAGCCCATTTAGTTACTTAAAGTGTTGCAGCCATTTTATTGAGTATTATCCATGGAATATCTTCTCATTTTCCCACTTGGAGTTGTGGGTAACTATTCTTGGTTGCATCTTTTTGGATTTCCGATTACATTTTTGTTTGGGGTTTCAGTTACTTTAGTTCGCAGCAATTTCAGTGACTATTTTCTTATGAAATATGTATTACATTAAGGCTGCTTGGTTAAAAGCATTGCTTGTGCAGGCTACTTGATAGGACAGGTTTTAGTCTACCTTCTAAATTTGTATAATGCTTGATTATTCCTACCAGAAGAACTTATTCATATTGATCCTTCTCTCATGATCACAATAACATCTGGAACTATTGCTTGATAGTAGTATTGTAACCTGAAAACTATCTTTAAGTAATTCTTTGAAACTGCAAAATGAGCAACAATTGTAATCCTTCCTAGAATGTAATGATGTAAACTGTAAATGGTTGAAAACGAAGAGATTAGGGCTTTAATCATTACAAAAAAATCAAAATAGAAAAAACAAAGAGGAGTACAGTTCTATATTATTGAAAAGATAGAGTAATTATTTAGTGATGCTGAGAAATTGGAAAGCATAGTGTGTTGTCTATTTTGTAGTTTGTATCATGAAAGATTGAAAATCTGATTGTGAGAAAAAGAAAGAAAGATCATATCATTGTAATGCAGTTTGATGAGAAGTTGTATTGACACTGTAACTAGATTTTTCTTCAAGCTGTATCAAGATTTGATAATGAATGGAATCCTGAAGAGTCATTCTTGACTCTTGAGAATTCTATGCATTGTCTATCAAGAGGCACTTGATAGAAATAAGAGAAACAAAGAGATCCTATATATCATTGTATTTTCTATTGAAAAATAGAAAAGGATTTGGTGCTCCTTGAGATTGGTGTCTCTAAATAGAGGGGTTGGTTCTCCTTGAGTCGGTGCTTAGGAATCAACCATTGAGGCATTGCCAAAATAATTATTGAAATGAAAGCCTGAAAAAGTCAGCAGGTTCAGGATTGGTTTTTCTACCTCGGGAGGGTATACCACTTAGGATATCTTGTGTCTATTTGAGTTTCTTTGATTCATTTGTTTCAGTGGCTTACTGCTTTAAAATGTAATGTTACACTACTAAATGACAACATATATATGGTTCTTTTCAGTTTTAGTTAAATTTGTTAAAGAAGTTATTAACATTGATTCACTTCCCCCCTCTCAGTGTATTTTCACTCCAACAACCTTAACTAGTTTCACCCTTCCATATTTAACCATATCTCTAACAAAATAATATTGTGCATCAATGTGTTTGGTCCTCGCATGAAATGTCTAGTTCTTGGCTAGACATATCACACTCTGACTTTCACAATAGATTTTAATTACACCTTGTTTTGTTCTAATGTTTAAACATACTTTCTTAAGCCAAATGGATTATTTACAAGAATGAGTAGCTACCATATACTCTGCATTAGTAGTTGAAAAAACAACTATAGCATGCCTTTTACTCATCCAACTATTCACACCACCAAATAAAGTAAAAACATAAGCACTGGTAGTTCGTCCGCTATCAACATCACCTACCCAGTTTGAATCCACATAACCATTAATATCAAGGGAAATATAATCTTTAGTCATATTATTATGGAAAAAAAAGGAATATTCTGAGGTGTTGTGCAAATATATAAAGACTCTTTTAACTACATCCCAATGAATTCTACTAGGATTAGAAACATATCTAGAAATATCTCCCACTACTTAGACATTGTTTGGTCTAGTAAAAACCATAAAAAAGATCAAAATTCCAACTGCACTCAAGTAAGGAACTCTGCTCATATCTTCCATCTTTGTTGGGATGTTGGACAATTTAAAATAGATAACTTTGTTCTAGCAAAAATAAGAACACACAATGGTCTAAAATATTGCATATCAAACCTCTATAAAATTGAATTGACATAATTACTTTGGACATGCCATAGATTTTTGTTCACTCCATCTCTTCTACTTTCCATCCTAAGGATGGGTTTAGCTGCACGTATATCTTTCATTTCAAATTTAGTAGAAAGTTTAGATTTCAGTTCTGAAATCATATCTTTCCCTTTACCTTGATGAATAACATATCATCAACATATAATCCAATAAATAGGAAATTATCACCATCAATTTTATGATAAGCACGCTAATTTGATTTATAAATTTCAAATCCCAAACTCAACAAATATGTATCAAATTTTTGGTACCACATTCTAGGACTTTATTTTAAGCCATATAGAGACTTCTTCAATTTGTAAACAAATTTAATTTTACCTTTCACCACGTAGTGCTCTGGCTCTGTCATATAAATATTCTCCTTCAAGTAACCATGAAGTAAATTAGTTTTCACATCCAAATTTTCTCATCCTCTAAATCATAAGAAGCAACAATAGAAAGAAAAATATAATGGATGCCATTTTTGAAATGGGAGAAAAATATTTCACCACAATTAACACCCTTAGCTTGAGAGTAACCTTTTGCAACCAACCTTGCTTTATACTTCTCAATACCTCCATTTGAATCAATCTTTTTCTTGAAAACCCATTCGCAACCAATAGGTTTTCATCTTTTATGAAATATTACAAGATCCCATGTATCTTTCTTTTTCAAAGTTGTAATTTCTTTATCCATAAAAGGGTAAGTGCACCAAATGGTTCCCAAAAAGGGGACTTAAGTGAACAACTTTTTTATGAAATCAGGAAATACTGACCTTGGATGTGAAATTGAGGATACTTAGACTCAAAATTTTGAGATGGAACGAAAAGAAGGATTCAAGTGCTTTGAGTCTACTTTCTAAACTACTAATGTATTTTGAAAATGATTGAGATTAAGGGGTTCAAATGAGGGACATACACAAGTTGGTGTTGTTTTTGTCAAAAAAACATAGCATAGCAACTCTTTTACGACCCTCGTACGGTGAAATTTTTTTTAGTATTTTTAAAATCACAACTTTTTGAAGTTAGCTAATAGTATGTAGTTGATGCATGATTTTTCTGATAATTTTTTAATGAATATTTGATTTTTTACTAATTTGCGAAGTGGAAATATCTTGAAAAAATAATTTTGGCCATGCTACCCCTACAAATTTTGGAAACTAATTGATTTTTTTTTCTTTTAATTTTTTAAATTTGTAGAATGGAGTCTAGTTTCTAAAAATGTAATTTATTTGAAAAATTGATGAATGGTTAATTTACAACGAAAAAAATACCAAATGCTGATTTTTTGCAAAAAAAAGACATATAGATAAAATAAATTATGGATGAAAGACTTAACATTTTCAGAAAGTGAAAAGAATTACATCGTTGGATAGCTAAGAGATAACCCAACATAACCCATGTGCTCGATTTTTTTGATATTGAACCATGTGCAATCCTGACAGTGAGCACGAACTCGATTATGAGAAATATGGTAGATTTTTTAAAAACACGTCTCTGGTCATTGGGAATGCCCTTCAAACCTTTGGGTTGGAATTCCAACGCAATACCAAGCTTAAATTTTGGTAATTCTCAAGGCAAGATATAACACGAGCGCGCTATAACAAGAGCGCATTATAACACGCTCACGTTATATCTCACTTTTGACAGGGTTTTTGCTTCTGGGGGGAACATGTCTACTAGCACATAACGCGAGTGCATTATAATGCACTCGCGTTATGTCTTACTTTATGTTAAATGCTAATATATCAATGTATGCTGATATATTTTTATGTACATGTATGTATGTATGCTTGTATGGATGTAAGATTATATGTGCAAATGTATTATGCTTGTATGTATGCATTTATGTATGTCTTTAGATGAAGGGAGAATTTAGAGAGAGTCTAGAGAGATGGAGAGGGGGTCAAAGTGAGAGTTTAAGAGAGAGGGAGTAGGAGAGAATGGGTTGGATTGAGGGGGACTTAGCTAGGTAGGATGGGAGGGAGAGAGGGAGGGAGAGAGAGAGAGGGAGGATGGGAGGGAGAGAGGGAGGGAGAGAGAGAACTGATGGAGAGGAAGAGAGAGAGAACTGAGGGAGAGGAGAAAGAGAGAGATAGGAGAAAGAGAGAGAGAGGGCTATGCAGGTAGGGTGGAAAGGAGAGACCTGAGAGTGTGGAGGAGAGACTTGAGAGGAGGGGGGTGAGAGGAGGACCTTGGAGTGCAGAGGAGGAGACTTGAGAGTGTGAGGGGGTGAGAGGGAGAGACTTGAGAGGTAGGTAGTGAGAGGGAGTGTGAGAGAGAGGGAGTGAGAGAGGGTGGTAGGGATTTATTGAATGAGAGATACGCAGAAAGAGGGAGAC